>JBBBDQ010000835.1:2490000-2822500 GCA_037127315.1 Ascarosepion bandense
TAGATGGCCTCTAATATCTGAAGGTTCTTTTTACTTTTCTTTTTTTTTTTTTTTTTTTGATGGTGGATATTATTGTGTTACCGTCTTAATAACCTCTCTGAAGATGTTTGAGAATTTTTGTCTTTATTTTCAACTGAAATTAAAGTCAAAATACGACGTTTAGAACAGCTCATGATTAAACATAATAGACATTCATTGTCTCTGATATTTAACAGTATATCTTTAGAAAATTATTTGCTCCCTATATATATAATACCTTTTGCTGACGATGGACCCTCATAGTGTCTGTGCTTGAAATGGGAGGCTGAGTTAGTGTATGTTCTCTTCGTGGTGGTGACAAATTCAGGCATTCAATATTCAAACCTTAGATAATGCGTCAAACTCTTGTATATTAGTTTTTTTTTAAATCATTTCACCCCGAGCAAGGCGGAAATGCCACTGATGTGCGGGTGGCTACATAACTGTAAAAAGATTATTTAGAAGAGAGTGAGGAGTACAGACCAGTTAGAAAAGAGCAATAGAAAGATGAGAATGCAGGTGTGATGACAGTTACATAGGTGGAGGGAAAGGGAAGGATATACGGGGGTGCGGAGAGAGCTAGAGTCCAGTGGTTAATAGATGAGTATTGACATTGCATTTAAATTCTTGGAGGTTGTAGCCATCAGGAAAGCAAGAATATGGGAGAGAATTCCACAGGCAGGAAGTGCGAGAGAAGAAGCTGCAGGAGTAGAATTGTCGTTTACATTTGGCTAACCTAACTGTGAATAGGTGGGACCCAGTTGCCAATCTGGTTGCACGAGTAAACATCTGTTGTGGAGGCATCAGTGACTTAAGTTCGTCCGAGCAGAAGCCATGAAAGTATTTATAGAACAGACAAAGGGAGGCCACATTTCGTCGGTGAGGAAGTGACTGCAGTCGAGCGCCAAGTCAGAAGCTATCACATTACAGACTCTCCTTTGGAGCCTGTCGAGAACACTGAGGTGAACCGCAGGGGCGCCTGACCATAAATGGCAGCAGTACTCCATGCACGGACGAATGGTTGACTTGTATATATGCAGGATGGATTCAGGCGGAAAAAAACATCCTGGATCGACATAATGATCCAACCTTCTTAGTAGTGGATTTAGCTATGGATTCGATATAGTGGTTCCATTTGAGGTTTGAAGAGAGGGTAAGGCCGGGGAGGCGCAGTGTATTGCTCTCAGGGAGAATCGCTTGGTCTATGCTTATGGGAGGCAGGAGAGGTTGCCTGTGATGGTTAACAGACAACAGCTTGGTCTTAGACGCATTGAAGTTGACAAGCCACTTCTTGCCCCAATTCACCACAGAGTGTAGATTCTGTTCAAGGTCAGTAGCGAGATATGTCTATCTGCCGCGACAGGTTTCTTACTGGTGCGGGAGTGGTGTCATCTGCGTAAATGGCCCTTGATCTCATCTGGGAAGTCGTTGGTGAAAATAAGGAAGAGCGTCGGGCCCATGATAGATCCCTAAGGGACACCAGCATTCGTGCTGTAGGATGAAGAGGCATGCCCATTCAAAACAACCGGTTATTTAAATGTATTTGTTACTCTCTGCCACTTTTAAAATCCAAGATACTTGCATTTAAAATGTGTCCTACCGTTATGCGGCTCCCTGTATAAGTCGTTTTCTTTTCATTTATTTTTTTTCTATTTCTTTCCTCTTATCGTTTCTCGTTTACAACCTCTTTCTCTCCTTTAACAAATATTTCTAACTTAATGTCTTTATGTAGGTTTCTCGATCAGAAAGAATAACTTAGTTTTGTTCATAAGGGTAGTGGAGTGGCCAGATACTATACCCTGATTTTTATAGAAAAGCGTATAGACCTTAAATAGAAACTAACAGATAACTGGATAGTTTATATATACCTCACTGAAGTCATTAGCATTTGCAACATTGCAAAGTTTTTAATTTTTTAAAAGCTTTCAGCCGATATGTTCCTGAGTACGCGTCGAGTATAATTCTTATGAACAACATTTTTAAAAAATATCAAAATGTAAATAGACATCAAGACATTTAAGCTTTTTATTGAAAATTCTTGTGTAGACACACAGAAAAGCTCAAAGCCGAGCTTGAAGTTCAAATGTAAGATTCATTTCAAGAGAGCTATTGGGCTTTTTCTTTATTTCTAACGGATTACACTTGACAAAGGATAAAGAATGGATCGATCGAAATGGCGTTTGAATAACAACAACCATGGAAAGAAAAAATCTAGCGTGTGAACAATATAAATAAAATAATTATTGAATAAAAATCCGGGTAACGCCTGATAATTCTGCTAGTCGTATCATAAACTACGTGAAATTCTGGACATTAGACTATTGTCAAGAATCGACAAATAAATAAAATTTCTTTTCATCAAGTTAAGTCAAGAAACAGTGCAATATTTGCAATAACCGTTCAGCTATAAGTTAATGAAATAGCTTATGTCTATTTTCATACAAGGTTTTCTCGCCAGACAACTGTCATCTGCAAATTATTTATTTATAAACAGACCATGAAGCGTTGAAATATTGAAGTTCGAACATTCGGTCGACTACAACTTTAGATCTCGGCTGTTTTTACAACACTTTGCTTAGGTGTTTGTCAAGAGGGGCGCTCGCTAGAAATAAATGTAGATGATAGCTGTCAGTGACTTAGCGATTCATATTGGGCGAGGCTTTCGTTAGGAGCTGTAACTTGACATCTATATTGAACACAGGCAAACAGCATGGATGAAAAAATTATTCCCATAATTCATTACATTGTGAATATATTGTTCTCTTGTCTGACTTGTCGATTTTACAGTTCCGAAGCAGATAATATCTCCTTGCATATTATCGTACTTCTGAATCGCCTTATCAAGAGGTGGGATAAAAAAAAAAGTGATATTAATACTAATGCTAAGTATCATTCTACGTCATGAAATAAAATGTTTCTGGAGTTAGCAAAAATAAATATTTCTTGATGAAAATGATAATTTTAATAAGTAAATGTATTCTCTTTTTGAAACGTAATTTTAGTTACGAGTCCAAAAAAAATTATTTTTTTATAGAGTCAAATAAAAAGAGAAAAAGAAAAGTGAAGCGAGGGAAATGAGAGAAGAGAAAGATGATTAATAGTGAATAGGAAAGCCTTGGGCAACGGTAACGATAAAGTGTAAAAGATAAGATTCTTTGTTGAAGTTCCTTGATTAATATCTAATTAAATCAAGTTAACCTTTACCAATAATACTTAGAGAAGTACACATTAACGTTGCAGTATCATTAACGTCATTTTACATTAACTGAGAAAAATAAAGCTTTTTCCTCGTAATCGCAAAAACGCACTTCATAAAGAAATCTGTATATATATATATATATATATATATATATATATATATATATATATATATCTATATCAAATGTGTATTATGAAGAAAAAGTGAGAAAAATAGATAAAACTTGCTATGTCCGTTGGAGAAGTGTGTACAATATTGATGGGAACGCTTAAAGATATTGACGGTGTGGAAACAAAATTCAATACTGCAAAATGACCGTCATTTTTACGTCTAAATGTCATCTTTACTCCAAATGCTACTTATTTTGGTGTATATATATATATATATATATATAATTCAACTGCTTTTTTTTTTATAAACACTTGTAATAAAAATATTACTATAGATATTGCTCTACTAAATATCGAGCACTTTTCAAAAAATGAATTACTCTAAACAATGGACAGTTAACCCATTTGTTTGTGCTACTTCTCATATATATATATATATATATATATATATATATATATATATAGAGAGAGAGAGAGAGAGAGAGAGACTTATTAATAAATATGCATATTATCCTACGTCTATGGCACGACTCGAAGTTTCATGCTTTATGCAATCATCAGGTACACATTTAAATAGGCACTTGACGATTGCGTAACGTATAAAAGTCCGA
Organism: Ascarosepion bandense; assembly: GCA_037127315.1. Classification (NCBI taxonomy): domain Eukaryota; kingdom Metazoa; phylum Mollusca; class Cephalopoda; order Sepiida; family Sepiidae; genus Ascarosepion; species Ascarosepion bandense. Next base: position 2,493,939 of record JBBBDQ010000835.1, read on the forward strand.
GTCGTGTCATAGACGTAGGATAATATGTATATTTATTAATATATATATAATACAATTCTGTTCATACATTGAGCACTGTTTTATTAACAACTGAATAATAATACTGTACATATGTACACCCTCCACCTATGTATATTTATTAATTTACGTCACTATATATATATATATATGTGTGTGTGTGTGTGTGTGTATTAAGACATTGACTAAGTCTTCGCTATTTGTTCATGAAAAGTAATATTTTATTTACAAAAATTAGTAACAATCATGTTACTGAAATTATTTTTCATCGCTAGTCATTACTGTTTTTTATCTCTCTCGCGGCATTTGAATTCCACGTCGGCCAAATGACGTCTTTTGAAGCTAACGACGTGTTGAAATATTTTTGGCATCTTCAAAAGAATTAAAATGTTGCTCAGCCAGACCATGTGTCAGCGTTCGGAACAGGTGATAATCGGACGAGGCAATGTCTGGTGAAAACATTGCGTGGGGTAAAAATTCCCATCTAAGCACTTCCAAGTAAGTTTTCATTTGTTTTGCAATATGTGGCCTAGCGTTGTCGTGCAGTAAAACCGTATAGCGGCCACTTTTTGTTCAATGCTAGGCTCAAACGGATCAGTTGTAGTTGATAGCAATCTCTCATGATGGTTTCTGTCGGTGTGAGCAGTTCATAATAAACTACACCCAGCTGATTTCACCAAATATAGAGCAGAAGCTTCGAATCATGGATATTCGGTTCTGCCGCCGATGTTAACCCCACGACCTTCTACGCTTAGAGTTATAGTAGTGTATCCACTTTTCATCGTCAGTCACGATATGATTAAAAAAACCTTTCCTTTTCTGACGTTGAAACAGCTGTTTACACGTAACAAGACACCGTTCAACGTCTCTCGGCTTCAACTCGTACGGCACTCAATGTCCTTGTTTTTTAATCATTCTTAATGCTTTCAAGCATTAAGAATTTTTAAACTGTTGTGTGATCAACTCCTAATGTTTCTGCAAGTTCAGCTTGTGCCTGGCATGGGTGTTTATGAAGTAATCCTCCAGTTCTTTCTTTTTAAAACGTTTTTGATGTGCCAGAGCGTTCTTTATATTCAACATCAAAATTTGATCTCTGCATGTTGTTTCCGGCAGAGCATGGTCGCCGTAATTCTCAACAAGAATTCTGTTTGCTTCAGCTGCGGATTTGAATAAAGTCATGGAGTAAAATTCCCCACAAATACAATTTCTTTGGTACGGAATCCGACATGTTTAACGCTATAAAAAACAAAGTTGTTAATCACTGAATTTCAAGTTTGCTTATACTACTACCTTATAGATCTGTTACCATCTGAAAAAACACGCACGCAGTTCTGGGAACTCATCTGTTAGAAAACAGCGAGAAATTATTCAAGGTTATATATATATATATATATATATATATATATAGTAACGTTTTTTAATTTGCTTGAAGCATTGTGTATAATAGGTATATGGTTATGTCTTGAAGAGCTGTCACAATGCGTTGAGTAAAATAAAGGAAGGTAAAGAAGTGTTTGGGTATTACCTATTTATTAAACATTAATATTTCGAGATCAAAATTTCATCTTCAGAATGACAGAGAAGCGTGTGTTTGTCCGAGTGTGTTCCTGGCCTTTCGAACAGACATGGGCTTCTCTGCCATTCTGAAGATGAGATTTTGATCGCGAAATATTAATGCTTAATAAATATATAATACCCCCAAACTTCTTTACCTTCCTTTATTTTACTCAACGCCTTTGTGACAGCCTTCAAGACATAATCATATATATATATATATATATATATATATATATATAGGTCACGAGAGGATTAAACGAAGTGGCGGACGAAGAAACCCGATTATTTTCAGTTTTTATGTTAAGATATAATGCTTAGTGTTATTTGTGGTCATGAAAATTTTAGTTTTTATTTATTTACTTCTTTTTTTAATCATTTTTTCATTAATATATTTAACTTATTTATTTCTATATTTTTTTTACATTAATTCGTTTTTACTTCTAACTATTTAAATAAATTCCATTACATTCATATTATGGAGTCGTATTTTTTCGTTTCAGACATAAAATTTTGTATGTAGTATAGTTTAATTTGTTTTTGTGTGTCTACGATAGGGAATGAGCTATAATTTTTCATTATGACTTGTCTGGTTCTAGAAAATTAATTATTTTCTTCAAGGCAAAACTTACAATATTTTAAGATGCTGTGTTATTTTCCACTTTTATTTCTTCTGTGTTTGAAACGTGGTGATTTCTTCTTCTATGTGCCCTGTCCCTTCAGGACGTAGGCGATCATGGCTTTCCACGTCTCCCTATCCCTGGTGGCTCTGAGCACGCCTTCTCCTGTTGCACCATGCAATCCTCGTTCCGTCATCCACCTGATTATGTCATTCAAATATGTTATCCGTTGATTTCCCCTGTCTTTTTGCCTCTATCTAGCCTGTTAGTATCAGATTCTCCAGCCCTCCTTCCTCATTTCGTGTCCCAGGAACTTCAGCTGTCTCTTCTTGATGCTCAGTATTAATTTTCTTTTTGTTGCCATCATTTCCAAGACCACATCATTGCTCACATGCTCGGTCCATGATATTCGCAGCATCTTTCTGAAGAACCACATTTCAGTTGCTTCAAGTTTTTCCTTCATCTTTGATGGTATTGTCTAGCATTCACTGCCATATTGAAAGACGGACAGCACGCAGCAATCCAGTACTCTCTTCCTAGTTTCTAGCGAAATTATCCTGTTTCTTAATACTTTACTCAACTTCTGGAATGCTTCCTTTGTCATGCCAATTCGCCTTCGGATCTCTGTGTCACACTTTCCGTTTTCTGTTATAACGCTTCCCAGATATTTAAATTTTTGTACCTGTTTGATTTTGATATTCCCGAGCAGTATTTGGCATTTTGGGCTGACCTTTTTTACTGATGACCTTGCATTCAGTTTTCGTGCAGTTTATTTCTAATCCTTTCTTGTTACTTTCTTCTGTTACATTCTGTAGGGGGTCTTGTAGTTTCCTTTCTGTGTCTGCTATCAACACTGTATCATCTGCGTACCTTAGGTTGTTTAAATTGTGGCCTCTGGTTGTGAATCCAGGCATAACTTCTAGGGTCCTCAAAATATTCTCGCTATACAAGTTGAACAGATCCGGTGAAAAGAGACATCCTTGTCTTACGCCCCTTTCTATCTTTGTATATCTACTCAATTCATTAACTGTCTGTATGCAAGTGGTTTGCTTCCAGTAAAGATTCTCTATTACTCTCAAGTCTTTCCCAAATATGTCCAGGTTGCCGAGCATCTCCATCAGTTCTTTGTGGCGTATTTTGTCAAACGCCTTCGAAGTCCTTCTTCATTTGTATTGCCCTTTCGGAGAGCATCCTAATCATAAATATGGCATTCCTTGTTTCTGTGTCTTTAACGAAATCACACTGTTCTTGTCTCTGGCCTGATTCTGCTTCTCGCTCTATTCATCAGGATTCGGACGATCAGTTTTGTTATATGGCTCATTAAACTGGTGGTTCTGTGGAGTTCGCACTCGTTTGCTCCTGGCTTACAGGACATAAAAAGAGGTACCAGACGCATGTCCAGATCAGTTTTTGTTAGATGCAGAAGAGCCACCAAGGCCCGACCGTTAACACCGTGTCTGCGAAGACAGTGACTCACCTGAGCACATAACGCGATTAATTGTATCTCAGAGGTCTAACGAGAGGTGTGGTCTGATGAATAACGATTCTAGTTTTTTTTTCAAGCCTATGATAGCGTTGGCGTAGACCTGGTGAATCTACCCACCCAAGTTGTCAATAAGGTACATGCAAGCCGTTGGTGGTTTCGTAATGACGTGTGATGTTACCCAAAACTGGTTTGAGGAGAAATTAAGAAATTCGACAATCTCTGTAGCCACCACGTTCACTTAAGCATTTAGCATATTCCCAAATATCTTCTGAGCACTTGTGAAAGGAATTCACGCATCAAACTGCCACACTTTGGTATGCCCTGGACGACACCGAACACTTGTTTCATGAATTTTGGCACTTCAGTTTATAGGATGTATACTGCTACTTAAACGTTGACTAAATTTGATAATAACGAAAATATCAATATTTAGAGGGTGGTTTTTCCATGAAATGATCATCGATTTTTTAAAAATAATTTCAAGCAAGGTTACAATGCTACAAAGACGCAGGGAGTTACACGTAGTGAAAGAGTGAGTGAGTGAGTTTTGCTTAACGGTATATCAACCTCTGCGGGTCATTTAATGCCAAAAAGGCGGGGTTTTAAGGTATATTTTTTAATGTTCAGTTATAGCGAGAAGGTTAATATAGTCATATTTTAACAAAAAAATTTTTTTATTCTTTTTTATTTTAGAAACTGAAAATATATTCTAGTTTTGTATTCAAAAATGTTTTCCTTCAAAAATGGGTTGTGGTAATAATAATAATTCTTCAAAAATGTATATTTTTCTATAAAAGTCTATTTTTATGTATATATATATTTCTATAAAAGCATTTTTATACTTTCATGGTGTTTTGATCCCAGTTTGGGGGGGGGTTAACTATTTGCCCATAGCTGGGACCCTAACAGGTGCTACCACTCCTGGCCAGGGTGGACCTGGGAACAACAGAAATTAACAGGTGGTTCCATGCTCCTCAGGTAGTGAAAGAGAATGAAGCAAGTTTAGTAAGAAGCGAGGTAAACGACAATAAAAGTACAGTATACAGAAAGATATGGATGTTCGTTGTGGTGCATTGGATATCGGCTCGAAACGAGAAATCGGGGAGCCGAGTTCGAATTCCAGTTGAACTCATTGCATTCACTTATGCGCAAATACCCTTGGGAAAGGTATTAATCCGTCTCTTCCTTCCAGTTACGGGTTAAATAACAGGAAAGATGTTCCTAGGGCAAGGAAAAATTATTAAAAAGGTAGCACCTCGTTCGATGAGACCTAGTTGCTAATCTAGCAGCATACTTAAATTTATTTAGTCAAAGCACTATTGAAAATATTCATGGAAAATACAGAGAAAACCACATCATGACGATGAGAAAGGGACTGAAGTTGAAATGTTACGTCAAGATTGATTATATTACAGACTCTTTTGTTTTAATTTTTTCACGAATCTCGAAATGTATAATAAGAGCACCCGAAAAGATATGGCAGCGATATTTGATACACGGACAAATGCTAGAATTTTAAATGTGCAAGATGAATTTTAACCAAAAAAAAAAAAAAAAAAAAAAAAAAAAATGAAATTTCTTTGGGACGACACTGTGAATAAACAGTTCTAGCAGTAGATGTAACAATTGATTTAATATAATCACTCTATTTCATATTAAATGAGAAGAATCCTAGTTATTTCTCGTGAAAAACTAAGTTCAGATGAGAAAATAAGAAAAATACCTGAAATCATTCAGTCAGTTTAGTGCCATACGTGTTACACGCTTGGGCGATCATGTCTCGAAAGAGACATGACTGACTGGGCAGAAGATTATCCCGCAGTAGGTTGCCATTGTTTTCTGCGGTAGACTGGTTGCCAGCCAAAGCTATAGAACCCAATCTGTCCTGTTATTTAACCCATAACTGGAAGGAATAGGCGGATTAATACCTTTCCGAAGGTTATTTGTGCGTAAGTGAATGCAAGGAATTCAGCTGGAATTCGAACTCGGCTCCCCGATTTCTCGTTCCGAGCCGATATCCAATGCACCGCAACGCACATCCGAAATAGAGTGAATTTTAATAAATTTCTCGAAGACAATTACTGTTAATTTTTATATCGGAGTTCGTAACAGTTCTTGAAAAACTCGATTAAGACTAATATTAAGGGAGATGTTTGCTTTGTTTCTTCTGTGGGAACAAGGGTTTAGGTTTGGAAATAATTCATCACTCGCAAGGACGCGTAGACGATTTTGGACTGCCAAAGCTCGAAAATGAGGATTGGGCAGTTCAGATATGGCAGATACGGTTACATTTTGATCAGCAATTCTTCCAACAACACTTAAGAGTTACTGATGTCCTTCTTCATGCTTAGAAAGATCCAAATCAGACCGAGAAACGTTGTCATAGTTGGGCGGGAGCTGCCCATTCATCACTTTCTCTTCTCGACAGAGTTCAAAAGCGTCAAAGAGTCCTTTTGAGTGACGAACTACTGTCCCTACTGCCATAGAAAGTGCTCGGACAAACTACATTTTTTGGTTCTGCAAGGTCTAACCTTCATGAGTAGGATCCAACATGTCACTTATGTTATAGAAAACGACTCACATCCCGTCCGTATTCCATCGGTGAGAAATCAATTCCACTCAGCTTCTTTCCGTGAACCAGAGCACTGGGAAATCCGACTCCCAAACAGATCTCTACAATCTTAACCTGTTCAAGTCTAATGTTAACCATTATATCCTGACTCATGGTTGTATAACCAACCTCTTAATGTAACTTCTACCACGAGTGGCCCCCGGGACTTTTACAGAGTGAACCTTGCTATTAAAAAAAGTCACAAAAATTGTCGAAACATCGAAATTTTCTTCTGCAGCATGAATATTTTTCTTTAAAATGATTCAGTCTCGTTTTAGATCGAATAATCTTGTCACTTGAAGTAAATCCTTTCAATTCAGTGTACTGCGGCAGATTGTTAACCTGATTCCTGTGATGAAAAATGTTAAGTATGCTTGCTTCTGCAACCATTATTCATCTTCAAAGCAATTGGCAAACTGTTTTATTGTTTTCCTGAAAGTATTCATTTTTCATCTCAGACACCCTATTTAGAAAGCTGCCTCTACTCAGCCACCGGATTACTGTAAGCAATCAGATTTATGTACTCTTTGTCCAAGTTTTTCACATGACTTTTTAAACATTCTGGAGCGAACGCTCTTTGTTTAATGAACTTTATCATATTTGTAGCATCCTCTAAAGCAGAGCTTTTTTTATTAATCTTCAAGAGATGTTGAAATCGGTACCACTTTATGAAGAAAGCAGTGTGTTGAGACAGTATTGGTATTTTTTTAGTTTTTCCAAAAGAACACAGCTTCGTCTAGAGCCAATCATTGATAAGGCATCCTCAGTACAGACATCAAGAGTTATCGCAGAATTGACTCCTTGTTTCCCAATATGACGATATATATTGATATATTTATCATTTTTACTTACAGGCTTACCTCCATCCAGATCGCGTTGAAACGCTGGTTCTCATACGATCACCGAAGTTAAGCAACATCAAACCTGGTTAATACTTAGATGGGTGAACGCTTAGGAATACCAGGTGCCGGACGTGCGTATGGTGTAATAGATAAGGGCTTAAAATTATCAATCGGCAAGTCGAGTTCCAATTCTAGCTGGAATATGAATCCACCTTTTCTCCCCCAGCTGTGGGTAAATTAGTAAGATTTGTATCTCTAAAAGCATTATCGAATAAATAAATAAATAAATAAACAAAAATCTTGCATAAAATATTTAGATTTCTGCATTAAATAACTGATAGTGGTGCTTCTATGCTACTAAACAAAAACACTTGAACAGCCTAAATTCTACTTGCCTCGGCTAACTCTTTGAAACAGAAAATGTTTTCTTCAATATCATCCTCAATGAAGAATATATTTTAAAAATAGCAATTACGTACGTTAACACTGTAGAACAACTGACTTTGAAATACAAGTGCACAGCCTCACCACGCTAGGTGTTGATGCTGAGATAAGCTTAGCAAGTAGCATTTTTATGAGTTTGAGTTACGAGCTTTGCGCTCAAACTGGTTTGGATTTAGAGTTTTCATTCTCCTTGACTGGTTGCCAACCAAAGCTAGAGAGTTCAGTTTAATGGGATAGAGAGATGGTTTTAAACCTCTCTAAGCGTATTTGTGTGAAAGTGATTGCGACAACCTCAATTTGAACTGGACTCAATACGGAAGTCCCAAAAATATATTAATAAATGCTATTGACTTATTAACCTTACCAATATACTAGCAGTATAGCCCGGCGTTGCTCGGGTGTAATGAAAGCTTTAAAACTAATCCATGGTCCTGGAGCTCAGACTCTTTGGACGTTGGCACGAAAGACTATAAAGCAATAATTGTTTCCAGTTAAAGCGAAACCGTAGACTGAAAGAAAAATGAATGGATGTAAGTCAAATTTTGATTTCCTCGTATCGATATCAAATTATACCTATTTAGAGCCAAACCCTAAGCAAAAACTAAAATAAAAGGGCTGAAAAAATACAGACATACAGGCAGATAAACAGACACATACACACAAACATCTTGCCTTATATATATATATATTATCGATTTTCTGTACTATTGTAAGAACTGCAACCTTGAAACTTCTGAATATCGTTTCTTATGTCTTTGTCTATGAGTGCATCAAATTTGATTAAAATCGGACCACTCCTTCTATAACCCAATTTTTTCGATTATCGATATTTATCGGGTGTACCTCGACACAAAACCTAGCTAAGAACACTCGCAGACGCTTATAATACAACTGTGTAAATTTTCAAGAAAATCAGTTCAGCCGTTTCGGAGTCTATAGGTAACGGACACACACATCACACAAACACAGACGAAGTTCCATTTATAAACAATTTTAGATTTAGATTAGATTTGTATTTTTAGTTTATCACTGAAAACTTTTCCATTTCACCAATACATCAACTTAGTGATTTCTTTTAAACTGGGACATGTTGAATTTATCATACTTGGTTCTTGTTTGATATAGCCACATTTTATCAGCTTACGGCCTATCACGTTGAATACACCGGTTCTCGCTCGATCACCGAAGTTACGCAACGTTGAGCCTGATCAGTACATAGATGGGTGACCGCTTGGGAATACCAGCTGCTGTAAGCGTTTAGTGACGGATGTGCGTTTTGGTGCAGTTGATATCGTCTCGGAAAGAGAAATCGGTGAGCCGAATTCGAATTCCAGTTGAATACCCTGCATTCACTTAAGCACTGGTATCCTTGGGAAAGGTATTAATCCGTCCCTTCCCTCTAGTTATGGGTTAAATAAAAAGGGTAGGACTTGGGAACCCTGTCCTTAAAATAAATCCCAGTGAATCTTGATATTCGAAAAGAAAAAAGTATTACTAAACACAAAAACGTATGTAAAGAACAACAACAAATTGTTGGAAGAAAAAGGTATTACAAGCAATAAATAAATAAAATTTAGTTGGCAATAAATGACCCGCCGAGGTTGATATGCCATAAAAACAAAACAACCAACCAAATCATATTTTATGGTTATCAAACTTTTGTAAAGATGTGACATATTTCGGGATTGTAAGAATATTTTTTTGTGAGTGAATACTGTATTAACAGTTCTTTGTAGATAATTATGAACATCAGACAAAAGTCATGCTGTTAGGTAGATACAAAAATAAGGGTCGATTTCAGAAACATAAATTCTTGAAAGATAAACTGTAGAAATGTTGAAATTAGTCAAAATACGAGCTTTGTTTTGTTTTTATGACATATCAGCCTCGGCGGGTCATTTATTGCCAACTAAATTTTATTCATTTATTACTGATAATAACTTTTCCTTTCAAAAATTTATTGTTGCTTTTTTTATATAAATTTTGTGTCTGGTAATACGTTTTTCTTTTTGAGTATCAAGATTCATTGGATTTGTTTTTAAGGGCAGGGTCCCCAAGTCCTACCCTTGTTATTTAACCTATAACTGGAGGGAAGGGACGGATTAATACCTTTCCCAAGAGTACCAGTGCTTAGGTGAATGCAGAGTATTCGACTGGAATTCGAACTCGGCTCACCGATGTCTCTTTCCGAGCCGATATCAACTGCACCAAAACGCACATCCGTCACTAAACGTTTACAGCACCTGGTATTCCCAAGCGGTCACCCATCTAAGATATTGACCAGGTTCAACGTTGCTTCACTTTGATGATCGAGCGAGAACCGGTGTATTCAATGTGATAGGTCGTAAGCCCCTTTAAAATGTGCTTAAGTGTGTAAAAAACGATAATCAGTGGGTGGAGCAACAGGGGAAAATAGGGAATGTGGTAAACACTAGTATCCCAAGTCTGTGAGCTTTTGCAACGTCATTCTTGCAACATGTAGCTGCACATTATCGTAGGAATTGGACTACTTTGATTCACCAATGCAGGTTTCATTTTTTGTTGGCGTGCATGCATTTCAACAACTTACTTGCAGTAAAACTCTGCATTAGTGTTTTGTTTGGCTTCTAGAAAGTTGTAATGGATAACAACAATTGCAAACTATCAGACAATCACCATAATCTTTTGCTGATGCAAGATTGGCTTTGGGAATTATTTGGGAGATTTATCACGATCAAGACAGTGACCTGATCGTTATAATAAAGGATACACTTTTCATCACAAGTGACTATTCGGTCAAGAATCGAATCATTGCTGTTACGCAGAAAAAGCATAGAGCATACTTCAACATGTCTAAGTTTTGGATTTTAGTTGCAACCATAAGGAACCCATTAGTCGAGCTTTTTCCCTTGCCAATACTCTGCAAATAAAGTGAGACTTTTGCAGTGCTGACATCAAGCATCTGGGACTTTTCTCTGAGACTTTGACGTAGGTTTCGTTTAACAACTGCTAGCAATTGTTCGTTGTCAAGACCGTCCTCTACCTTCTTCATCTTCAAGGCCCTCATCACCAGTACGGAATTTCTGGAACCATGTTCGTACTGTCTGATCACTTGTGAACCCATTTCTCCATGATCTGTTGCGACTGCATGAACGTTCGCTACCTTCTTCATTTTCAAAGCTCTTATTACCAGTACAGAATTTCTGTTCGTACCGTTTGATCACATGTGAACCCTTCTTCTCATGCTCTGTTGATATTGGCAGAAATTTGGGAGGCACTGTGTCCAAGTTGGAACTGATGCAAGAAAAGTAAACGAAGATTATGTTTTGTCATGTTTATACTAAAGGGTTCTATGTTTTAAAAAAAAATCCATCCGAACAGAGCACACATTAATTATTATGTATACCAAAAAATCCACTTAATATATACCGAGAATACTATGTTAAAATGATTTTCCAAAATACAACACTTCGAGCGGCCATTATTTTGTAACAAACTAATATTTAACTCATAGGTATTGATAGAAGCAGATTTATACTTTATCCAAAGGTTTTTACGTGTAGATGGATGAAATGAACTTAGCATTCCCATGACGTTGCTTAACTTTAGTGACATGGCCGTAAGCCAGTGCATCTTATTGCCTCAAGTTTATCGATTTTAGTTTTATAGGCTGTCATTATTAGGCTCTCGGCAACGGTGTGATTTTTGTTTCTTTTCTATGAAATAATTTCTGCAATAAAAATTCCGTCTTGATTCTTTTCACCGACGCCAACTTTACGGATAAAAAGTGTAGTCAGTTTATTTTGAGATTCAAACAGTCTTTCAAAATGATCAGCACTTTTTTTTCTCATGTTTGTGAGATGTTGAGAAGTATCTTTTCCATGTTACAAGAACCATTACTGCATTTGAACGATAATTGCCACAGACAAATTAGAACGGAATGAGACAGCTTGGATCATCACCAGCCAATATAAATCCTGCTGATAAGTACATTTAAATGTGCAAACTGAATTTTTGTGCCCAAAAGTCGGCTCTCTGTGCAGGTCTAGGAGGTTTTTTCCGCCTGAATATATCCTGCACATATATAAATCTACCATCCGCCCGTGTATTCAATACTGCTGCCACATCTGGTCGGGTGCCCCTGCTATTCTCCTCGGGCTTCTTGACAAAATACAGCGGAGAATCTGTAATGTGATCGATACCGACTTAGCTGATCGCCTGCAGTCACTCTCTCACCGGCGTGACGTGGCTTCCCTGTGCCTCTTCTATAAGTACATAAGTACTTTCACGGCTTCTGTTTGGATGAACTTAAATCACTGGTGCCCCCTAGGTGCAAATTTGCACGAGATACTAGATTGGCAACTTTACAGGGAAACCGACGAAATGTAACCGCAATTTCTACTCCAAAAGCTTCTTTTCTCGCACTTCCCGCCTGTGGAATTCTATTCGCATGTTTGCTTCCCCGACGGCTACAACCTCCAGAAGTTTAAACGTAAGGTCAATAGACACCTCCTAACACACTAACTCGCACCCATTCCTTCCAACACTCTCCATACGTACCTCCTAACTCGTCTATCACCCTCCCTTTGACATTTCCTATACCCAATCGCTCTATGTAACCCCATGCGCTATAGTGGCAGTGGACTGCCTTGCTTGGGGTGATATGATTAAAAAAATATTTTTGCTTTAATCGAGAAACTTTTATTAGAAAATTGCCATTCATCTCACGAGTCTCATCAGGATTTTTTGAATACTCTTTTTCGTTAAAATATCAATCCATTATTACATTCTAAACTTGCAGATAAGACACACACACACACACAGATATATATGTATATATATACTAGCAGTATAGCCCAGCGTTGCTCAGGTGTAATGAAAGCTTTAAAACTAATCCATGGTCCTGGAACTCAGACTCCGTCTAAAGAATATTTGTGTGAAGTTTGGTGAGAATCGGATAAAAATTGTGGATTTGTATAAAGGACATACAGACAGACACACACAAACATCTTGCCTTTTATATATATATACATATATATATTATCGATTTTCTGCAATATTGTAAGAACTGCAACCTTGAAACTTCTGAATATCGTTTCTTATGTCTTTCTCGATGAGTGTATCAAATTTGATTAAAATCGGACCACTCCTTCTATAACCCGATTTTTTCGATTATCGATTTTCGATATTGATCGGGGGTACCTCGACACAAAACCTCGCTAAGAGCACTCGCAGATGCTTATAGTACGACTGTATAAATTTTCAAGAAAATCGGTTCAGTCGTTTCGGAGTCTATAGGTAACGGATACACACACACACACACACGCGCGCGCGCACACACACAGACAAAGTTCTATTTATAAATAAGTTTATATATATATATATGCTAATCAATGATTAAGGTTCAATTTTTATGACTTCTCTTTCCATCTCCAAACCTTTTTTCTATTGATAACTTTTTTCTTAACGCTATTGGTGAGTATTCACATTATTTACATTGTTCGGACTGTTCTCATCGTCCTTATTGTCATATTCCCGACATTTCAGTCGTTGTACACTACAACCTTCTTCAGGTGACTGGAATTTCAAACTGAACCCTTTATTTGGATCACTTGCGTAGATTTATAAAAATCTGTTTCTGTTAAAAACGTCTTGTAGGTAAGTAGAATTTTCAAGTCCAACAAAATGTTATACATCTTTTTAATGCTGGTGGGAGTTACCTTCAAAACTCTTTTGTTTTGGGTTTTATAGAAAGTTAAACTGATTGTATCATTATTTTTTCTCCTAGTTACATGTGATATTCAGCCATCAATATGGCTCATTTTCTCCAATTTTACTCCCGATGAGTAGGATAAGTTTTCATGGACTGACTTACGTTAGTTTATCCTTGGATGACTTATTTGATTCCGATATTGGAAATTGATATGCTATCGGGTCTGATCAAAATCAAGTTTTCAGCCCTTTTATTTTGGTTTTTGCTTCAGGTTTTGCTCTTAGTAGGTATAATTGTAGTTCTTAGTCTCGGCCATGATACTATTTACTCAGAGGATTTATTTAACTTTCAAAATTCAGTTTGTGACGGAAAACTTATTTGACATCAATACCGGAAATCAAAATCAAAATTTGACGTACATCCATTCATTTTTCTTTCAATCTACGATTTCGCTTTGACTGAAAGCAACTATTGTTTTTTAGTCTTTCGTGCCAATGTCCAAAGAGTTTGAGCTCCAGGACGATGGATTAATTTTAAAGCTTTCATTACACCCTAGCAACGCCGGGCTATACTGCTAGTTTCTTAATAAGTAGGAGCATCAGATCATATGTCGCAGCAATACTCTAAGCATGGATGAAGGGTAGATTTATGTAAGATAGATTCTGGAGAGAAAAATTCGTTGACCAACTTTCTTAGCAGTTGATCTAGCAATGTATTAAATTTAATTTCCACTTTATGTCAAACGAGAATGTTAACCGGAGAAGACACAACGAGTCACCTGGAGGGTGTGGGAATTATAAAATTGGAGGAGTAAGCCATAAAGTTTGCTTAGATACATGCCCAATATCGGATGTGGAAATGACCTTTCATCTCTTAGGAATGAAAGTTTGCCGTAAAATATATACCGATAAATGCCAAATTCAAATGGATGACAACGATAAATACGCCAGTAGGACCATTAAGACAGACCAGAATACGATACGGAATAAAAAATTGCAAGCGCCGTTGAGCTAGTCTTGGGAACCAACACAATAAAAATAACGATCATACACTCTTGTGCAAATTAATTGAAACAAAATGAATAATGTCTTCCTAGGATCTTTCACACTTTCCCTGATAATGTGTACGTCATCTCTTGGAGTTGCTTTTCTCTTCTGACCGCATTTTTCTTTTACGTTTTCGATCCAAGGATCCAGTTTGTTTCTTTGCTTTGATGACACAACTTGCAGCTGAAAGGCTGACACTAACAATGATCTCTCTGTCTGGTTTGCCAGTGTGTTCATACAGCGTTACCTTTTTCGTACGCTTCCTTCACGTAGCGTTTAATCGACAGTTGAGACAATAGTGTCGAGAAGCAATAAAAATATGATGCCAGGATGACGCAATTTTTTTAAGGATGACGCAATATTTTTAAGGCGAACAGATTTCATCATACACCCCGACAATAGATTCATATTACTGCAAATGACGTAATCTGAGGAAAAAATAGTAATCGATTCCACCCTGTCACTTTAGTGTGTCTAAAACTGACAGTACTGTAAAAGAAAAGAAACTAATGCAGTTGTTTCAATTAATTTGCACAAAGGCGTATATCGGGACAATATATGCAAAAGAGCTATTAATTTTTTTTTCAAAACCCGGCCTTATATTGAAGACATTCTTCAAGACAAGGCTGGTTTTTAAAAATGAAGAGAATTTTCCAGTGTGCCCACGTCGCTACCGAATGTAATACAAAGTCGAGGTTCAATATGTGTTTATCGACAATACCGTGGACAAGTTGCTCAAAACCTCTCGGCACTTATAATTTTTGTGGACGCCTCAGGTGCTGGATAATGAGTCCAGCCCCTCCCGAAGAAGAGGTAATGCTTGAGGGCTGGAACCGTGGGTTTAGGATAATATTATTTTCAATTTTTCCGGCAGAAACCAGGTAAGTAAAAGTAATTATAGAATAAAGGAATGACAACGAACAAAAATGTGTACACAAATGTGTCAAAATATCCTTTCTGGAATATACCATTTTAAATAAGTTTTCATCAGATCCGGTATTGATAATACTAAAAATATGGAGATCCACAAATTCAGGTAATATAAGTTTGGAGTTTTTGGCCGAGATCAGAACGCAGAGGAAACACAGAGAAGAGTGAAGAAGAGAAGACAATTCCCGCTGGTTCACGACTCCCAACATCTCCCTTGTATGTGCGTAATTCTCTCTGGCTACATACTTCTCCACATAATCATCACCGACGAAGAATAAAAATATAAGTTTTCATATATATATATATATATATATATATATATACACCAGTTGTACTTCGTTTTTCTGCAGAGACGTTATCGTTGGAAAACCAGAAGTGTTATATATCAGTACCGGCTACATAAAAAATGTTTAAAGTTGATGGGAGCTGACCGCCTGCAGTCATTCTCTCACCGGCGTGACGTGGCTTCCCTGTGCCTCTTCTACAAATACTTTCATGGCTTCTGCTCTGATGAACTTAAATCACTGGTGCCCCCTATGTGTGAGTTCGTACGAGATACTAGATTGGCAACTAGGTCCCACCCTTTTACAGTGAAACCGATGAAATGTAACCGCAATTTCTACTCCAACAGCTTCTTTTCTTCCACTTCCCGCCTGTGGAATTCCCTTCAGCATGCTTGCTTCCCCGACGGCTATAACCTCCAGGAGTTTAAATGTAAGGTCAATAGACACCTCCTAACACACTAACCCTCCCATTATCCCCAACTCTCCCCCTATGTACATCTTAACTCGTCTATCGCCCTGTGTAACCCCCTGCGCTATAGTGGCAGTGGAATGCCTTACTTGGGGTGACATGATTAAAAAAAATATTAACGCGATACCCAGGAGGTAAAAAAAAATAAATAAATAATCAAATTCAACTAATACTTGGTCCATAGAATTAGCACCTTGGAGTTATATCAATGTAGCCTATAGATACGCTAGTCGAGTCAATCAGTTAAGTGCCATACGTGATACACGCTTGGGCGATCATGTCTCGAAAGAGACATGACTGACTGGGCAGAAGATTATCCCGCAGTTGGTGCTAGTAGAGTAGGGTACTTATTAACATTAGTGTAATTTGTTCCAGGGTGGCTTGAAGTAATTCATATGTCTAACAAAAGGGGTTTTACGGTGAAACAAATTTTAGGAATCATATACTCCAGAAATGGAGTACCAAGTTACCTGACAATGCTTCAAAATTTTGCTCTTGGAAACTAGGATCAAAGCTAAAAAGAAAATAGTATACACGTCTTTCTGAAACACCCCCATTACATCATCCACCAAGCTATGCAACATAAAATACTACAAATTGTCATGGTAGAGTTAAAGCAAGTTCTCAGTGCAGAAGCGAAATCGAAGACTTTGTCGAAACTGCTTTTAAGCTACCGTGGCATACCAAATGCTGGTATACAAGAGAGCCTATCAACAGTAATGGGAAGACATTAAATGTTCCTTAGGTAGGTTATTCAACAAATGAGAAAAAGAAGTGTAAGAAAAATGGGTCAATATAAGATGAAGCGGTAATTTTTCGTTTTGGGTCCCGACCGCATTTTCCTCTTCAAATTTATCCAAAATAGCATCATTTCTGTGCAAATGTATATGCTGAACTCAAATCAACAATTAGTTATTGAAAAAAACCTACCACTTTTGCTTTGAAAGTCCATAAAACAACGAACTATATCTGGTAATTTTTCTCTTCCGTAACTCTCACGAAGTCATGTGATTAACTGCAGAATGACGTACTGCGTAGGCAACAAATTTCGGTCGATTTACTTCCGTTACTGAAATTTCCGGCTATTTACTTTCTGTAATGAAAGTAATAAGCGTAGAAATACAATAGCGTATTACTTTCATTACAGGAAGTAAATCGCCGGAAGTTTTAGTAAAGGAAGTAAATCGCCCGAAAATAGACCGAGATTTGTTGTTCTACGCCGACAGACATTTAGCAGTTAATTACATGACTGCGTTAGAGTTACGGGAGACAAAATGTAGTTCGCTTTTTTTCTGGACGTTCAGATCAAAAGTGGTAGGTTTTTTCAATAACTAATTGTTGATTTGAGTTCAGCATATACATTTGCACAGAAATAATGCTATTTTGGATAAATTTGAAGGGGGAAAAGCCTTCGGGACCTAAAATGAAAATTTAACGATGAAGCAACTGCACAGCTGTTATAGCTAAAATGACATCATAACAGCTCTTGCAAATGAAATAAATCTCCAAAATAATTAAAAATGCAAAGAGGTACTGACCAATATCAAAACATGGCCTTAACGAATGAAGCTAGGCATTATCACGGATAATTAACGTGGCCAACAGGATTCGGAAACGTCGAACGAAAACGTAACAGTGACAAAAAGGAATAATCTGGACGCAATATTAGACGTGCAATATAGAGATTCCCAAGGGAAAGAAACCCATCAAGATCTCAGGTAAAGTGATAAAACAGAAAGAAAGCAAATAAATACCGAAAATGAAACAATATAAATAAAAGCACCCGATCTGCAAAGGGTAGAAACACCGCTACGTTTCTGGAAGATGTTGCAATGTATTTGCATTGTCTGATTTTCATATCCGAAAGAGGAGAGTATTAAAAGCATAATCAACAACGTCACGTGGGCAGATATTCAAAGAGGATTGTGAATACTACTGATGCAATTTAACACATCACAACAGATACTCAGTTTTTCACATGATTGAGAACAAATGTACGGACAAGATAAGACGAATTTCAATAAGCTTGCGGCAAAAATACGATATTTACTACGCTGACAACGTAGGTGAGGTTGACACGACTTCTATCTTTGATGTGGCCAGCAGTTAGGAAGACTAAAATGTGTTTCATATCAATGTGAATACTTTTTTTTAGCAAATACAGTTCTTGCTTAGCTGTTTAAATTGTTAGAACATTAGTTTTTCGAATTATACTTATCTATTTTGTTAGAACATTAGTTTTTCGAATTATACTTATCTATTCACACAGTGTGTGTAAAACATCTAGATATGAATAAATGTGTCAGAAAAAATACTCTCAGAAGAAATGGCAATAGAAAATAATTTATATCAACACGTTTCGTTCCTTTGTGCGTTGCGGTGCAGTGGATATCGAATCGGAACGACAAATCGGAGAGCCAAGTTCGAATTCCAGTTGACTTCCTTGCATTCACTTACGCACAAATACCCTTCGGAAAGGTACTAATCTCTCTTTCCTCCAGTTATGGGTTAAATGATAGGACAGATTGGGTTCTGTCGCCTTAGCTGGCAACCAGTCTACCGCAGAATGCAATGGCAACCGACTGTGGGATAATGTTCTGCCCAGTCAGTCTTGTCTCTTTCGAGACATGATCGCCCAAAGCGTGTATCACTGTAATTTTTTACATTATTCAGAATGTTGTTTTCATCGTTGTTGCCATATTCACGACGTTGTACATTCCAACTTTCTTCAGGTCATTGAACTTTTGAACTGAACCTAGTGATCAAAACAAAGGGTTCAGTCAAAATTTAAAATCATCTGAAGAAGGTCGGAACGGACAACAGTCGAAATGTAGTGAATATATCAACAAAGATGAGGATAACAGTCCGAACAATGTAAATATTTTAAATGATAACTTATAATGTGTCAGTTAGCTTATTGAGGTTACCTTCAGTACCTCAACTTCAGAGTTTTGTAGATGAACTCATTTTTGTAATTCTTCAGTTTTCTCATCAGGAGGTTTATAACCTGAACTATCGATGAAATAATAAATTTAAAAGCCAAAATTTAAAGAATAGATTTTCATGTTAGATTATGAAATGAGAAATTGATCTTGATTTAGTTTTAGGATTCTAAAGAAAAATATAACTAACTTGAACAACTCTCTCTACCAAATCGCATATCAGAATATTTTATTTTTTTTTAATATTTTCGTTAAAATATCAATCCATTATTACATTCTAAACTTGCAGATAAGACACACACACACACACACACACACACACACACACATATATGTATATATATATACTAGCAGTATAGCCCGGCGTTGCTCGGGTGTAATGAAAGCTTTAAAACTAATCGATGGTCCTGGAGCTCAGACTCAGACTAAAGAATATTTGTGTGAAGTTTGGTGAGAATCGGATAAAATTGTGGATTTGTATAAAGGACATACAGACAGATAAACAGACAGACACACACACAAACATCTTGCTTTATATATATATATTATCGATTTTCTGTACTATTGTAAGAACTGCAACCTTGAAACTTCTGAATATCATTTCGTATGTTTTTGTTTATGAGTGTATCAAATTTTATTAAAATCGGACCACTTCTTCTATAACCCGATCTTTTAGGTTATCGATTTTCGATATTTATCGGGGGTACCTCGACACAAAACCTAGCTAAGAACACTCGCTTATAGTACAACTGTGTAAAGTTTCAAGAAAATCTGTTCAGCAATTTCGGAGTCTATAGGTAACGGACACACACAGACAAAGTTCCATTTATAAATAGGATTAGATTTAGATTTCTCTCCGAAGACATTAGAGATCGGGTGTACACTTTGAACTTTTTTTTGTTCATTATAAAAACAGAAAAGTAAGATTTAATTCTTAAATTTAATATTTTTTTAGTTGTAATTATATTTTTGACGCATTCTATGCACTGGATTGTCACCATCTTTTACATTTTTCTCTCGGAGAAGTATGCATGTCACATAACCCTCTACTTTGTTACTCCGGAAAATCCAAGTGTTAAAAATTATTTGTCTATATTTCTGAGATAAGATAGTAGTTACATTATATGGACTATTGTCCTCATTTTTTTTGCCATTTGTACGACGTTTCGGCTGTTGTACGCTCCGACCTCCTTCAGGTGCTAGGAATTTCGAACCGAACCCTTTATTACAATCACTGGGATATATGAACTTCATTTCTTGCGTAAAGCCTCGATTGAAAGAACACATGGCCCAGTGGATATAGACTTTGGTTAGTTCCTGTCTTGACTCTTACAGTTATGAGTTCAATACCAGGCAACAGCATTGGTGAACAAGTAACTTGCAGGGTTAGAGGGAGATAACTCATGATTTTCATTCAAGGCTTTATGCAAGAAGTGGAGTTCATATACCCCATATTGTAATAAAGGTTTCGGTTCGAAATTCCTAGAACCTGAAGAAGGCCGGGGCGTACAACGGCCGAAACGTTGTACAAATGACAACAAAGATGAGGACAATAGTCCATATAATGTAAATACTGTTAAAAATTTCTTATTTAGACTCGAATCATGAAGGATGGCCGTATCGTTGAAGAAAGTTTAAAACATCAATTTTTTTTTAATCATCTCACCCCAAGCAAGGCATTCCACTGCCACTATTGCGCATGGGGCTACATAGAGGAAGGTAAAGAGAAGGAGTGGTTAGACATAGGGAATGTCAGGAGGAAGGTGACAGATGAGTAAGGATAGCGAGGATGAGGGTTGGGCAGATGGGAAGAGTGTTTGATAGAATGGGAGCAGGTTAGTGTGTTAGGAGGTCTCTATTGGCCTTACATTTAAACTCCTGGAGATTGTAGCCGTCGGGGAAGCAATCGTGTGGAAGAGAATTCCACAGTCGGGAAGTGCGAGAAAAGAAACTGTTGGAGTAGAAGTTACGGCTGCATTTTATCGGTTTCACTGTAAAAGGGTGGGACCTAGTTGCTAATCTAGTATCTCGTTCAAATTCGTATTTAGGGGGCACCAGTGATCTAAGTTCATCGGAGCAGAAGCCGTGAAAGTATTTATAGAAGAGACACAGGGAAGCCACGTCGCGCCGGTGGGAGAGAGACTGCAGGCGGTCTGCCAAGTCGGTATCTATCACATTACAGACCCTCCTCTGAACCTTATCGAGAAGCCCGAGGAGAACAGCAGGGGCACCCGACCAGATATGGCAGCAGTATTCAATGCACGGGCGGATGGTAGATTTATAAAGATTTTAGATTTATCAATTGATGAGGCCTGCTGCTTAAGAGTTAAATTTCATTTGGAATAGCTTTAAACTTAACGTTTAAATCTAATCACATAAAATTGAAAATTATTATATACAGCTTTATCTAATTGTAAGCAAAATATAGATAATATTGTATTAGGGTACCGTTTCTAGTGGGGTATCTGTTTTCCTTCAAAATCATCATTCAATTTTTTTTTAACTGACCTCGAAGACAGATCTTTAGAACCGGTGGGGAAATAGACAATTTATTTCGATACTTTCCCGTTAATCACCTGCTACCAAGAATATTTCATTTTTTCTTCATTCAATCACTTTCAAATTTCTGATGTGAATACTGAATACTTGTATCCGTTATCATGTCTGGGCGCCTCAGGTCAAGACAAGCCAAGTGCCACGTCTCGTCGCAATTAGACATTACATTTTTTATTTCATTTTCTTTAGAAAAGATAATACTATACTAATTCATTTATAATATTTCAGTTCGTTAATAATAGTCAAAAGATTTCATTTTTTTTAATTTCTTTTTCTTTAGAAAAGATAATACTAAACTAATTCATTTATAATATTTCAGTTCGTTAATAATAGTCAAAAGATTTCATTTTTTAAAATTTCTTTTTCTTTAGAAAAGATAATACTAAACTAATTCATTTATAATATTTCAGTTCGTTAATAATAGTCAAAAGATTTCATTTTTTTAAATTTCTTTTTCTTTAGAAAAGATAATACTATACTAATTCATTTATAATATTTCAGTTCGTTAATAATAGTCAAAAGATTTCATTTTTTTTAATTTCTTTTTCTTTAGAAAAGATAATACTAAACTAATTCACTTATAATATTTCAGTTCGTTAATAATAGTCAAAAGATTTCATTTTTTTAAATTTCTTTTTCTTTAGAAAAGATAATACTAAACTAATTCATTTATAATATTTCAGTTCGTTAATAATAGTCAAAAGATTTCATTTTTTTTCATTTCTTTTTCTTTAGAAAAGATAATACTAAACTAATTCATTTATAATATTTCAGTTCGTTAATAATAGTCAAAAGATTTCATTTTTTAAAATTTCTTTTTCTTTAGAAAAGATAATACTAAACTAATTCATTTATAATATTTCAGTTCGTTAATAATAGTCAAAAGATTTCATTTTTTTAAATTTCTTTTTCTTTAGAAAAGATAATACTATACTAATTCATTTATAATATTTCAGTTCGTTAATAATAGTCAAAAGATTTCATTTTTTTTAATTTCTTTTTCTTTAGAAAAGATAATACTAAACTAATTCACTTATAATATTTCAGTTCGTTAATAATAGTCAAAAGATTTCATTTTTTTAAATTTCTTTTTCTTTAGAAAAGATAATACTAAACTAATTCATTTATAATATTTCAGTTCGTTAATAATAGTCAAAAGATTTCATTTTTTTTCATTTCTTTTTCTTTAGAAAAGATAATACTAAACTAATTCACTTATAATATTTCAGTTCGTTAATAATAGTCAAAAGATTTCATTTTTTTAAATTTCTTTTTCTTTAGAAAAGATAATACTAAACTAATTCATTTATAATATTTCAGTTCGTTAATAATAGTCAAAAGATTTCATTTTTTTTAATTTCTTTTTCTTTAGAAAAGATAATACTAAACTAATTCATTTATAATATTCCAGTTTGTTAATAATAGTCAAAAGATTTCATTTTTTTTAAATTTCTTTTTCTTTAGAAAAGATAATACTAAACTAATTCATTTATAATATTTCAGTTCGTTAATAATAGTCAAAAGATTTCATTTTTTTTCATTTCTTTTTCTTTAGAAAAGATAATACTAAACTAATTCATTTATAATATTTCAGTTCGTTAATAATAGTCAAAAGTTTTCATTTTTTTTTAATTTCTTTTTCTTTAGAAAAGATAATACTAAACTAATTCATTTATAATATTTCAGTTCGCTAATAATAGTCAGAAGATCTCAATTTTTTTTTCGATTTTCGTATATTTTTCATTTTATCCTCTTTTATTTTGGCGCATCAAAACATCCAACGAAAACGTTCACGTACATGAAATATGAAGTTCAATTGAAAAATTCAATAAAAAATAGACCTCGTTATCTAACTATTTCCTAGATCAGGTACTGTAATTATTTACGCTATTGGCATTGTTTGGACGATGGTTCTCATGTCAGTTAAGTGCCTTACGTGATACAAACTTAGGCAATCAGTTCCCTTTCGATCCATAAGTGATTGGGCAGAAGATTTTCCCTTAATAGGTTACCATTACTTTCTACGGTAGACCGGTTGCCAACCAAGGCTATAGAACCAAATCTGTCTTGCTATTTAACCTCTAGTAGGAGGGAGAAGTGACGGATTCATGCCTTTCCAAAAGGTACTTGCACGTATGTAAATGCAACTAATTCAACTGGAAATTTGAACTCGACTTTCAGATTTCCCGTTCCGATCCGATATCCTTTGCACCGCAAACAAGACCAAATAAGAATTTTGGTTGTTTTTGTTCTTGCATATCAACCTCTATGGGTTATGTAATGCCGAAATTTAACTATTTTGTACACAATATTGTTTTTGGGATAACTATCGTTTCAGTGGTACAGCCCGCTTTAAAGACAATAGCCGGGGAAGATGATTGACAGATTATTAATTCATCCACAAATGGGTGTGAAGAAAGGGTAGCTTCATACTTTCCAAAGCGTATTGTTCCCAAGTGAATATAACAAACCCAACAGGAATTGGATCTCGGCTCTCCGATTAACAATTCCGTGTCATTATCCATTACACCAACTGCACATCCAAGCTTACAGCACCTGTTATTACCAAGCGGTCACCCTTCTAAGTACTGTCCATGCTCGACGTTATTTAATTTCGTCGATCGTGGGGAAACCGTTGTTTCAAAGAACAAGAAACAGAGATTGTGTGACACAAATTTTCCTAGTGGCGAATGTGAACACCGCTCGCTGGGTCATGCGCAACTACCACACGTTGCCGTAATCAGAGGCGAGTCAAACGCCTAGCCTACCACTACACGCCGCCGTGATCGGACGCTCAGCAGCCGGCTACGTGGCACCCGGGTAATGTCGTTCGTTGTAGGCTAAGTGTCGATGAGATCACAACCAGGAAAGAAACCGTCTTTGCTTTTTACTGATTCAGACATTTTCTCATATAAATAATTCAGGAACGTAGAATTCTCTTTCATATTGGCTTTGTCATGAAATATACGCAGAAATACCGAGCATACGGTACCCACTCCGTAGGGCATATTCGTCACCTTGCAGTCTGTCTAGTGCGCAAGCCTCAGGAGAATGCGTTCATGTTTGCCAACAAGCAGAGAAAAGCACTGACCAATTTTCAGTTCAGTCATCTTTTTGTTTTGTTTTGGCTTTTAGTGAAAATGTCAAATATGCCATCGAAAACGTCATTTAAAACTCAAGACATTTTTTCATGTTCTTAGTTAATAAAAAGCAAAAACGTAATATTTTGCTAAACTACCAAATGGAGAATGTTTCACTGCCTACCTCGAAAATCAGTATTCGATATCCTAGGTTAGAATAGAAGCCTCAATATTGAGAAATATGCAACCGTTGCCTTGGATATCTCCAAAGCATTCGACAGGGTCTGGCATGCTGGCCTCTTGTGCAAACTGCGGAGCTATGGGATAACTGGACATCTGTTTGACCTCATCCAGTCCTTCCTCTCTAACCGCACATTAAAGGTGGTATTAAATGGGCATGCCTCCCAAAACTACCAGACGAACGCGGGCGTCCCTCAAGGTTCTATCCTAGGTCCCACGCTCTTTCTGATCTACATTAATGATCTCCCCGACACCATTAGATCCCAAGTTGGCATGTATGCCGACGACACAACAATCTACTCCCGCATCGATCAGAAACCAGGTCTGGACGACAAAGTGAACCTCGCTGCCGCACTTGAAAGGGACCTCCAATCCGTAGTGACCTGGGGTAGGAAATGCCTCCAAAACAAAGCTGTTCTCAACTAACCACCATAGACAATCGCATCTACCTCCCATTAGCATGGGACAGGCTAGCCTCCCAGAGAGTAAAATACTACGCCTCCTTGGCCTTACACTCTCGGTGGACCTCAAATGGAATGACTATATTGAATCCATTGCCAAATCTACTGCTATGAAAGTGGGCTCCCTGTGCAGGGCCCGGAAATTTTTCCCACCTGAAACTATTCTGCACATATACAAATCTACCATCCGCCCGTGTATTGAATATTGCTGCCATATCTGGTCGGGTGCCCCTGCTGCTCTCCTTGGGCTTCTTGACAAAATACAAAGGAGGATCTGTAACGTGGTTGATACTGACTTGGCAGATCGGCTGCAGCCGCTCTCACACCGGCGTGATGTAGCTTCCCTGTGCCTCTTCTACAAGTACTTTCATGGCTTCTGCTCCGATGAGCTTAGATCACTGGTGCCGCCTAAGCACGAATTTACACGAGATACTAGACTAGCAACTAGGTCCCACACTTTTACAGTTAAACAAATAAGATGTAACCGTAAATTCTACTCCAACAGCTTCTTCTCTCGCGCTTCCCGCCTGTGGAACTCCCTTCCACAAGTCTGCTTTCCCGACAGTTACAATCTCCAGGTGTTTAAATGTAGGGTCAATAGACACCTCCTATCACACTAACTCCCAACTATTCTCACAACACTCATCTACCCAACCCTCATTCTCGGTATCCTCACCCGCCTATCACCCACCCTCTGTTATTTCCTATATTTAATCAGCCTTTCTCCACTCTACGTAGCCCCCTGCACAGTAGTGGCAGTGACATGACTTGCTCGGGGTGAAACGCTTATAAAAAAAAAATAATCTCTGACATGTTATAGACCAAAAGATTTTATTTACAAAACTCTTTGTATCCGTAAAAGAGGTTGTTTATGTATTATTTCTATTTTGTCTGATACCAGTGACTTTGCAACAGCGCTAAAATCAAAACATTGCCCC
Organism: Ascarosepion bandense; assembly: GCA_037127315.1. Classification (NCBI taxonomy): domain Eukaryota; kingdom Metazoa; phylum Mollusca; class Cephalopoda; order Sepiida; family Sepiidae; genus Ascarosepion; species Ascarosepion bandense. The sequence goes on from JBBBDQ010000835.1 coordinate 2,520,152, forward strand.
CGGCACTTCATACTTCGATCAGAGTGTAGTAACTGTGCAAAAATGTTATATATATAAGTGGTGGCTGGTCGCTTGTTTATCTACGAGTTGCAGATTGCTGATAACAGAATCCACCTGTAGTTTCTACTGTAAATATGCTGATTTGAACTTTCAGATTCTGAGAGATAGCGCACTGTTCTGGTGTGATCAACAGTCTGAACAAGGCCAGAACACCCAAACCCTCAGTCACGATGACTTGTGACTTTGTGCTAGCACAACCATCGGTGACTTCCAAACAGTTCCGTCTACCCAATTTCACTTGCAAAAGTTATGACCTTCAGGCGCTTTCCAAAGCATCGCCTTTCTGACGTTCACTGCATTAGTACCCCCTCACAAAAAATAAAAAATAAAAAATAAACAAAAAATTCATTTCTGGGAGAGTCTGTTGAATGATCGTTTCCTCTGGTTAATGTTCTTCAATACAAATGATTGGTATTATGTGCAACATCTCTTCTTGAAATGAGTGATCATGGCGTTCCAGAACTTCCTAACTATTGTAGTTCTAAGCAATGTTTAATCCCTTACTCTCCCTTCCACTCTCTGCCATGTCATCCTCATACAAACTCATTCGGAAGGTTACTTAATGTTTTTTCTACTTCTCTCGTTTTGTCCTGTGAGTGTCAAATTCTTCAAATCCACTTACCTCCTAATGTGCCGCAGAATTTTTACCCGTCTCTTTCTGATGCTAATTACAAGCGTTCATTTTGCTTCTATTTTCCTGAAAATGTTCTCGTTGCTCACATATTCCATCCATTTTATTCTCACCATCCTTCTGTAGAACCATATCTGTGTTACCTAGAACTTCTTTTTTTTTATGAGGAAATTGTCTAGCATTCATTGTTGCATAGCAGTTCAACAGACTTTTTATGTAGTCCGCGTTTTGGCTCTTCATCCTGCTAACGACCATAAATTATACATGCTTCCTTATGTTATTAATGGCCTATGTAAAGTCAACAGCTTTCACGGCAGAAATAATAGTTGCGACAATGTCTTCTAATGCGTTAAAGAAAAAAATATGTTAAGACTAGCAGTATAGACCGACGTTGCTTGGGTGTAATGAAAGCTTTAAAACTGACCCATTGTCCTGGAGCACAGACTCTTTGGACGTTGGCACGAAAGACTGAAAGGCAATAGTTGTTTCGAGTTAAATCGAAATCATAGACTGAAAGAAAAATGAATGGATGTAAGTCAAATTTTGATTTCCTGGTATCGATATCAAATAAGTTTTTTTTGTTGTAAACTGAATTTTGAAGGCAAAATAAGTCCTCTGAGTAAATGGTATCATGGCTGAGACTAAGAACTACAATTATACCTACTCAGAGCCAAACCCGAAGCAAAAACTAAAATAAAAGGGCTGAAAAAATACATACAGGCAGATAAACAGACAGACACACACAAATATCTTGCCTTATATATATATATATATATTATCGATTTTCTGCACTATTGTAAGAACTGCAACCTTGAAACTTCTGAATATCGTTTCTTATGTCTTTGTCTATGAGTGTATCAAATTTGATTAAAATCGGACCACTCCTTCTATAACCCGATTTTTTCGATTATCGATTTTCGATATTTACCAGGGGTACTTCGACACAAAACCTAGCTAAGAACACTCGCAGACACTTATAGTACAACTGTGCAAATTTTCAAGAAAATCGGTTCAGCCATTTCGGAGTCTATAGGTAACGGACACACACACAGACAATTTTCATTTATAAATAAGTTTAGATTAAAGATTGATATAACGATTTTTGGGACAATAAAATTTAGTAAATTGTTGCAAGTAGAATCGCACTTCAGTATCGAACAAGGCGATGCATAACGAAAAGTTATCTCAACTCATTCTCTGATGAAACTGTCCTAGAAACCCTTGGCGAGGCACTCAATGGTAAATGGAAAACACAGGTATCCATACTAAATTTACTATAATGAATTCCGCGCTAACTATGCATGAACTTTAAACCGTAAGAAGAGTTTGAGTTTTGTTTTACGGCATATCAACCTCTGAGAGTTATATCATGACCAAAAGGTAGGGTTTTATTATCCTTTTTTTATGTTTGGTTATAGTGAGAAGGTTGTTGTAGTCAGATGTTGATGAAAATGTATTATTATTTTATTTTAGAAAACTGAAAATCCCTTCTAGTTTTGTATTAAAAAATGTATTATTGCTAATATCTTTCATTCAAAAATGTATATTTTTCTATAAAGGTTTATTTTTATACATTTATAGTGTTTTGACCCCAGTTTGGGGATAAACTATTTGACCATAGTTGGGACCCTAACAAGTGCTACCACCCCGCATCAGAGTGAACCTGGGAGCAACAGCAATTAAGAGGTGGTTCCATGCTTTCCACAACCTCCCAATCAGAGGCTTTGCTGCTGGATGCAGTTTATTGTCATCCCCAGGACCACAGTAAGAAGAACCAGCATTAGAGCAATTCACGAATTTAACTTTGTATCTGGAATTAATCGAATCGGAGCAAATATTACACAACTTAAAACAAAACAAAAACTCATTTGTAAGTTTAATGTCATTTTTAAATTAGATGCTGGGTTATATTAGTATGATAAAGAAACAATTCAGACACTGAAACATGAAAATCTCTAGCTTCCCAATGGACGCTCGTTGTAAAAAAAAGTTAAAAAACAGATAAAAACGTCACTCAAGAAATAAAAACAGCAAATCAATTCGATTCTTGCATCCGAATCTCAACAAAATCGATGAAGAGTTCTGGTTCCGTCTTATCGGGTATCTTTAATTTTCTCGGAAGAGGAAAGACAAATTTAGACGAACAATAAAAATTATTTCTAACAATCGACTTTATGTTTACAGGAGATCGACAATATTTTTGGAACCAAAAAAAATATGTATATAAAAATAAAAATGAAAACAACTAAAGTATAAAAAAACATAAAATAAACTTAATTTGTATTTTTACATGATCTAGAAATTGGACTGCTTTATTTTTGGTAATTTGAGTTTGTAACTGAAATATTTCAAATGTACACTCCGCAAACGGATATTTATTTTAAAGACATGCAAAAAATGAAAATACGAGACGTTGTTATTATTCGGGTTCTAATTCTTTAAAAAACATTGCAAGTCATTCAGGATTTTTCACAGATAACATACTGAACTTTTCTTTGTTACTGTAATGCTAATTATTTATCATACACACCTAGACGGATGCAAAAAAATAAATAAATAAAAAATAGACAAAACCATATTTCAAGTTGATTTTAGTAATAAAATAGAGCCCGGTGCATAGTACATATATCTAATCTCAATCTAAATCTAATCTATCTAGATCTAAACTTATTTATAAATGAAACTTTGTCTGTGTGTGTGTGTATCCGTTACCTATAGACTCCGAAACGGCTGAACCAATTTTCTTGAAAATTTACACAGTTGTACTATAAGCATCTGCGAGTGTTCTTAGCTAGATTTTGTGTCAAGGTACCCCCGATAAATATCGAAAATCGATAATCGAAAAAATCGGGTTATAGAAGGAGTGGCCCGATTTTAATCAAATTTGATACACTCATAGACAAAGACATAAAAAACGATATTCAGAAGTTTCAAAGTTGCAGTTCTTACAATAGTACAGAAAATTTGATATCGATACCAGGAAATCAAAATTTGACTTGCATCCATTCATTTTTCTTTCAGTCATCAGTTTCGCTTTAACTGGAAACAACTATTGCTTTGTAGTCTTTCGTGCCAACGTCCAAAGAATCTGAGCTCCAGGACCATGGATTAATTTTAAAGCTTTCATTGCACCCGAGCAACACCGGGCTATACTGCTAGTTACTCATAAAGGACAATGTCGAATGGTTCCAATGTCATTTTATAACTTTTTGTCTTTTGATTGCCCGCTAGGAAGCAGAACTCTTCAGCATATTTACATCTTAGAGACGAAGTACCAATATCGATTATGTATAACTTTTTTCTTTAATATAAAAGCTAACACATTTCGAAAAATATTCTACTTAATATCTTTCGTAACGTGTTGATTATTTTAAAAGTGGAATACAAATCTTTAGTTTCAGGGTAGTTCTAAAAATGTTTACGAATAAAAAACACAAACAAACTTAATTCAGAAAAAGTCGACTTTGATGCGTCCAGCCCGTTCAAAACGTTGTGATCACATCTCTCCGCGTCTTCCCACCTTTTGTAGCTGTAAGCAGTATCTGCACCCCCTACTATCCTTGTTAGACTGTTCTGCCATCCAAACTCTTTAAGTAGGTTGCTAGATATTTCTTCCTGCTATACTTTCCTGATCCTGTGATTGTCAAATTCTTCAAGTCTCTTTTCAGTATGATAATATTAGCCGTTTCCTTATAAGGAAATATTCGACATTCATTGAACAATGACTCAACCCTGCATGTTTTTGTTTTCTCTGCTGTGGCCAGGTATTGAACTCAAAACTCTTTTGATCAAGTATCTATTTGGATTATTCAACCAAGCTTTTATCCGTTGGGACATATGTTATGCTGAGTGAATTTTGGAGACTTACAAACCTAACGTCTCAGTAATCATTTCTAATTGCAATTTCTATAATTGTTGTTTTTCTATAGTCCTCTGTATTACTGATTCTCATATTGTATCGTCTTGCACCGTTCTATCCCAGTTTGCTGGGGTTGCTGTCATGTACCCAGGTAGTTGTTACGTTGTAAAGTACTGCTTATAATGACAATGTCTTGTTCATATGTCTCTGGTTACCACTTATGACTTTCCTCGATGTTGCTAAATAAAGGGTGCGGTTAGAAATTCTGACGTATATCGTCTAAAGAAGGTCGGATTGTGTAACGACCGAAACGTCGTGAATATGGCAATAAAGATGAGGACAAGAGTCAAAATGATGTAAATAGTCACAATACCTCATCTCAGAAACCTAGACAGGTTTCCATTCATAGTAACTATTTGTGTTCTTATCAATATATACCGCAGGTCCTAATTTTAATTCAACCAAATCTTGGATGTGAACACTTGATTCGCATTTAACACTTGGTCGTCTTTCTATCAATCTACTCTAAAGTTGCAAGTCTTTTCACTCGATTCTCTTTTAATCCGATCAACAGTTCATTAAAACGTTCTACTCAGAATTATTATTATCCTATAATATTGTCATTTATTCATTTTGGTTGATTGTCATTTTCACACTTTCGGTGTTATTTAAGCGCATTTGATTGGTTCTTAAATTATGAGAAAAGTCTATAATTGGCTTAAAATTGTCTGAGAACATCAAACAGCGCAGAGCGCTCAAAGACTCTATCGGATGAAGCAATCTGTTAACAATAATAATGATAAAAACAACAGTTTAACTAATATATGGATTAATGAAAATACTTAATCATAAGTTCATACAATAGAGCGATGATGAAGAATAGTTGTTAGAATAACAAAACTATAGAAAAAAGAAAAGAAAAACAAAACAGTGTAAAATATATGTATGTGAAAATAATCGCAGATGTTTGTACAATAAAGAAAGGCCAAAGAAAATATCGGCCAAAACATTATGCTTCAAAAAGCGAAAACAAAAAGATCATTTGGAAAAAAAAATCGTTATAATGAGTGTTTTCTCATAAAAATAGGTTTCACGAAGTCTAAAAGAAGATTTGCGAAAAAGCAAAACACACGACTTAAAAATTGGAAATTGACAAAAATTGTTCTTTCGGCCATTTGGGACCCCCAAAATGAGTGGCCGATCGATTTTTGCCAAAGCAGCAATAACCTATGCTTGTAATTACTTTAAAATAATGGCTGAAGTTCACTCACCGTATATATAACGATGTTCAACTCTCTCCCAGTAAATCAACATAGAAAATAATGAGGACGATTACTAATGGGAAGTCATCGAGCGACCCGCTGACACTCCTAAATTAAGTGAAAGAATGTTTCGTGTTTTCTAGCGTGCGAACTGAGGTTTAAGGAATAAAGTTCGTGACCAAAGATGAGTTTGCATAAAAAAAACAATTTTATATATAATTTAGTCAAGAAACAAATCACTTTTTTGTATGAAAATGAATAGTGGATGAGGTGAAGATACGCCTTAGTTTTAGATAAGCGGTTTGATTAGTTAGCTGGTATTTTGGTTAAAATAAAAAGAACACCACCATTTGTTCAATGTTCACAGACTAAATTAAGAGGTGGAAGGCAATTTACAGAATATTTAATAAAAAGGTTGGTAGAAATAAAGATATACCCGCTGGAATTTTTCTGTGAAAAATAATCATAGTCCAGGCCTATCTATTTGAAAATTTAATGTGATTCAAAATCTATCTGTTCAATCTTCAACAAATGTTCTGTTATTATATTCGAAACAACATGCTCATTTTAGTTGTTATATTTACAGCATTTCGATCACATGCTTCCTCTGCCTTCTTCAGGAATTTTAACCCAACCCTTTATTCAATACCCGGAGGTAGATTTTTCTCATTCTGCTTTCCATGCTTGCAGGCTATGTAGTCTAGCAATAGATTCCCCCGAATTAACAGTTTATTCTCGCTTGTTCGTTTCTTCCACTCTGTATATGATTTTTTTTTACAGAGTATATGAATTTTTCGCAATGCCCGGAACAGGGATTGAAATCACAACTGCCAGGAAACCAGGTATGCCATGGCCAACACAATAATCTACTATGACATGGGTTTCTAGGAGTCGGTAAAATACTGGAGGGTACAACAGCCGAAACGTTGTGAGAGCAACAATTAAAATGAAAAGCATGTATTCATTATATTTTTTTAATGTTTGAGATCAGAAATTAACTTATTCCGTTATGTTTTTCGTACCAGTTCATTCGAATATGTGATTAGTTTTTGTCTTCATGTTATGCATGAAGAGTCAACTCAAACTTTTACAACCAATAATTACACTAACTGATTGATTCATATTGTACGTATTACCTACTTTTTGAAGGTTATTTAAAGCCAGAAAATACTTTTAGATCTTCAGAATTTGTGTGTAGGTTGATAACAATGGTTAATGATACAAGTCTTACTACTTAACGCATAGCTGTGGTGAAAAGAGGTGGATTCATACATTTCCCAAGTGTATTTGTACGTAAGTAAATATAACGAACCCAACTTGAATTGGAACTTGATTCTCCGATTAATAATTCATTATCCACTACACCACACTGACATCCAAACTCTCGGCACCCCGTACTCCCAAGCAGTAAACCCTCTAGTTACTGAACAGATTCTTCTTTTATGTACCCTGACCCTTCATGACGTAGGCGATAATGTCTTTGCACATCTTCCTGTCTCTTGTAGCTCTTAATAAGTTATATCTTTTTGTCATTTCTCCAAACCCTGTTCTACCTTTCATTTGCTCAAGCTCATCACGTACGTCATGCGTTGCTTTCCTGTCCCTCTTCCCCCCTCAATATGTACTGTGAGTATCAGGTTCCAAAAGCACTTCTTCCCCATTACGTAACTCAGAAATTTTAACAACCTGATAAATATAAATTTTTGTCATTCTAATTTTTCTTTCCATTTTGGTAAGTATAGTTTTCTTTTTCGTATCCATTTTCTCAGGTGATCGTACGGGAACAGGTGTTTCAACGTTATATGGCCGTAAGCCATTAATCACGCTAAAAAGCAGAACATGGTCAAAAATGTTTCCTTGGGCTTCTTGACAAAATACAACGGAGAATCTGTAACGTGGTTGATACTGACTTGGCAGACCGGCTGCAACCACTCACTCACCGGCGTGATGTAGCTTCCCTGTGCCTCTTCTACAAGTACTTTCATGACTTCTGCTCCGGTGAACTGAGATCACTGGTGCCGCCGAAGCACGAATTTACACGAGATACTAGATTAGCAAATAGGTCCCACCCTTTTACAGCTAAACAGATAAGATGTAACCGTAATTTCTACTCCAACAGCTTCTTTTCTCGCGCTTCCCGCCTGTGGAATTCCCATCCACAAGTCTTCTTTCCCGACAGCTACAATCTCCAGGTGTTTAAATGTCGGGTCAATAGACACCTCCTATCACACTAACTTCCATTTATTCTCAGAACACTCTCATCTACCCAACCCTCATTCTCGGTATCCTTACCCGCCTCTCACCCACCCTCTGATATTTCTTATACTTAACCATCCTTTCTCCACTCTATGTAGCATCAAAAAATTGAAAAATCTTATTTATTTCTGACCTGGTTGTTGACGGCCGTAGAATGACGGTCCAAGAAGTTTCTTAAAAATCAATATTAGTCGAAAATAAATAAGCCTTCCGCTAATAAATTTAACGTAATCATGCTACCAGTGTATGGACGTCTCTCAGAGTCGTTATTACGTTCGTGTTTCGACCATGAGACCTGGGTTCTAACCTCATCTTAGTTGATTTGTTACCGTAAGAAAATGCCTGAAAAATCATAACAGATTAACCCATTCCTTACGAATGTAACTGGGAATCCGCCGGTGGCAGAGTTGTCAGAGTTCTTCGTGACCGCATGTTTGAGCTTACTAGACATGTTAACAATGACGAGGTTTGGGAAATGATAGAAACGAAAAGGAAACGGATACTTAACATCAAGAAAAGATATCTGAAGATTCTGGGACATGTAATGAAGAAAGAGGGCTTGGAGAATCTAATATAGAACAAATAGAAGGAAAAGAGAGACAAACGGATAGCGGATCAGGGTTTGGGGTGAGTAACAAGAGAAAGGCTGCTAAGAGCTACAAAGGATAAAGAGATGTGGAAGGCCATGTCTGAAGAGACACGGCACATAGAAAAAGAAGACTTGTTCAACTACTGACAATGGCAAATTATTTTCTCGCACTCTCTTTCTCTCTCTAAATTTTATCGACTGACGGATGTCTATCGAACCAACGTGTCTAAATATCAAAGATGATGGTAAATCCAATGTTCGAAAAATTAAAAGAATGAAAGCTATATGATTAATTCCAGCTTCTCGATTTTGTAGCCCTAAACAGAAAAGATAAAACAAATCACCTGAAAGAAGAGATACATTTATTTTTCAATACATACTGGTAGCTGTAGAATTATAGTTTTATCTGAAGTTTTCAGACCAACTACCTTGTGAAATATATTAATAGGGTGCTTGGAAAAAGAGAAATATGGTTTCCATTAATCTCCGAGGGTCAATTTAAGCATCAGTATACACATGATATACTAACACCTTACCAAAGAGAAAGAAAGATTAGAATAACAAAAATATATGAATTCCAAAAATGAATTATACCTTAAAATTTTTATATACCACAATGACTTATACAAATATGTTATACTAAAACGCAGTACATATTTATTACTGTAGACGTTATTTTTCGTGGGTACACGTGCTTGATTTTCTATCCCTGTTTTTATTTATTTTTTAATTGAAATTAATAAAGCTAAAGATCATTAAATATCAACATTAGTGATATAAAAGTACCCCACACAGATTCCCAGCCACATTGGTCTCAGAGGAAACGAAAAAGTAGACATAGCAGCAAAAAGATTATTAAAGATCAACATTAGTAATATAAAAGTACCCCACACAGATTCCCAGACACATTGGTCTCAGAGGAAACGAAAAGGTAGACATAGCAGCAAAAAGATTATTAAAGATCAACATTAGTGATATAAAAGTACCCCACACAGATTCCCAGACACATTGGTCTCAGAGGAAACGAAAAAGTAGACATAGCAGCAAAAAGATTATTAAAGATCAACATTAGTGATATAAAAGTACCCCACACAGATTCCCAGACACATTGGTCTCAGAGGAAACGAAAAAGTAGACATAGCAGCAAAAAGATTATTAAAGATCAACATTAGTGATATAAAAGTAACCCAAACAGATTCCCAGACACATTGATCTCAGAAGAAACGAAAAAGTAGACATAGCAGCAAAAAGATTATTAAAGATCAACATTAGTGATATAAAAGTAACCCAAACAGATTCCCAGACACATTGATCTCAGAGGATACGAAAAAGTAGACATATTAGCTAGAAGATCATTAAATATCAATATTAGTGATATAAAAGTACACCACACAGATTACAAACCTCAAACCAACAACTTTATTATGACCAAATGGCAAGAGTTGTGAAACTCCTGCAAATATAACAAACTCTACAAAATTAAACCCATCCTCAAAGAATGAATAGAAGTTAAAATTTTCAATAGAAAAATGTCAAAAAAGAGAAGTACTAATGCCTAGACTTCAAATAGGGCCACACCGCTGTCACCCATTCACACCTACTAAAAGGTGAGGAGGCACCAATTTGTATTCCATATCTGGAGCTCTACATAGTGAATCATAAACTAAGAAGCTGCATAGATCTTGAACAAATGCGATTAAGATACTATCAAGAAAACAAACTGAAAGACATCTCCAACAAAGCTGTCCCAAATGACCTTTTAGAATTTCTAAAGGCAACAAAATTATATAACAAAATATAGTTGCAAATGAAGATAGCATATAACCATCATGCATGAAATTACAACACTTCTACTCATATCTAGTCAGCAATAGACTTACAAAAGATCAACAAGCAGTAAACAAAAACCAAACAAATTCTTCAGCATTACATGACCCAAAAGGGTAGATATGCTGGTAAAACAAACAACTCATGACAATCGGCATAAATTTAGAAGTTTCACTAAAGGAAAATTGTACCACTAACAGGAATGGAACCCGCTTTCAATTTGTCCACTATAAAAAAACACTTTTGAAGTCAAAGTGTGACCACCAGTTTAACCTGACAGCGCCAAGTTGAAATTATCTATTTAAGGAAAGTATGTTTCTCATTGGAACTTCTACGTATCTATATTTGCTAGCTTCAGTTGGGTACCTGAAACAACGATAGTTCTTTTAAAGGATTTTTTATCCGAGATTATTTCTTATAATCAAAGTTTATTTACTATTTGTTCGGCCATTTTCGACACAAACCCTCTTGCGTACTCGTCTGTGTTTCATATCATCGTGGTAACCCCTTAATCATAAATTTTAAAGATTAATTTTATCAATATTGAGTTTGTGAGAATTAAAATCCAGACATCCTGTGACTATGTCAAGAATAAATAACATTTTTTCAAACATCCTCCTGGCATCAGTTTGAAATAACGCATTCACTCTCCATTTATATCTAATGTCAGAATTTTCTTGATTGCTGAGGAAAACTTCAAAAATCTCCAGTTTATTTCAGTGAATTTGTCACTTTCCAAAATTATAGTTCACAATTATAGTATGCATATAAGAAAAAAAGTGTCAGTTTAAACTGCGAGGAGAATATATTGGTCTGTCAATAAAATTCATGCCAAATTTTTAAGTAAAATTAAAACAAAACAAACTGTGGCATTAAATATTTATTCAACTAAATATAAGCCATTTTGTTGCATAACCCTTCCTCCAACAAAGATTCCGTTTTCCCAGAATTTCGGTCGTTTCTATGCAAAGAACTCATTAAGGTGGGTTTTATGTCAGCAAAATTTAAAAAAAAATACCATTGAGATTATTTTGCAAGGACTGAATAAATAAAAATCCAAAGGAGCAATGTCTGGTGAATAAGGCAGTTGGGGTAACACATCCTGGCCATGCTTCAAGATACGTGAAGTTTGACATTATTCTGATGGATTTCTGTTCGCCAATTCTGGGTATTTTTTTTAATTACTGACTTTAATTCGTCCAGGAGTACTATTCAGAATCAATTGACTGATTAATTGGCAGAAGCTCATAAGCGGAGAAGCCTTTCCAATTCCATCAGATGCACAGCATGACATTCTTGAGATGAAGAACTGCTTTTATACTGGCTAAAGTTGGCTCGTGTCACTTACTCAAGGATCTATTTCGCTAAACATTGTTGTAAGCGATTCGTTTATCATCACCCATCACAATTTGCTGAAAAAACAGTGCATATTCATTGCGTTTATACACAGAATCACAGATAGAAATGCAATGCAAAAGATTCTTTTCATTCAGATCATGTGGTACTCAGACATTGTAGCGATTTGTGGGCCAAAGCTTTGCTGAGTGCTCATTAATGGTGGACTTTTGATAAATTTATTTTTCTACTAATTTCCACGTTGTGTAATGTGGGTTATTCTCAATCATTTTCTTCATTTTCGTCATTTGTAGTGGGTAGGGGCTTGCATGAAAGTTTCTTATCAATAAGGCTACAATCAGACAACTCTAAACATAATGAACCACTTCCGTGCAGTTCTGTAAGCTAAAGCACCTTCACCGTCTAACAGCACATATCTTTTTTGTTGCTTGCGAGGAATTTTGGTCTTCACGGTAATAAAAAAGCATCAAGTGTCTAAAATACAACCTATAAGTTTTTGTTTCATAGGGATGCAAAATTGACACGAATTAAGTAATTTTAATCTTTCTTCCTCAAGAAATAGTATGCTCTAGTTGTAAATGTAAGCATATTACAGTTGTCGATTATTTATAAATGGAACTTTGTCTGTGTGCATGTGTGTGTGTCTGTGTATATGTGTGTGTCCGTTACCAACAGACTCCGAAACGGCTGAAGCGATTTTCTTGAACATTTACATAGTTGTACTATAAGCGTCTGCGAATGTTCTTAGCTAGGTTTTCTGTCGCGGTACTCCCGATAAATGTCGAAAATCGATAATCGAAAAAATCAGGTTATAGAAGGAGTGGTCCGATTTTAATCAAATTTGATACACTCAAAGACAAAGATATAAGAAACGATATTCAGAAGTTTCAAGGTAGCATTTCTTATAATAGTGCAGAAAATCGATAATATATATAAAAGGCAAGATGTTTGTGTATGTGTCTGTTTATCTGCCTGTATGTCTGTATTTTTTTCAGCCCTTTTATTTTAGTTTTTGCTTCGGCTCTAAGTAGGTATTGTAGTTCTTAGTCTCAGCCATGATACCATTTATTCAGAGGACTTATTTAGCCTTCAAAATTCAGTTTACGACGAAAAAACTTATTTGATATCGATAGCAGGAAATCAAAATTTGACTTATATCCATTCATTTTTCTTTCAGTCTACGGTTTTGTTTTAACTGGAAACAACTATTGCTTTTTAGTCTTTCGTTCCAACGTCCAAAGAGTCTGAGCTCCAGGACGATGGATTAGTTTTAAAGCTTTCATTACACCCGAGCAACGCCGAGCTATACTGCTGCTTGGTCGATAAATTAGATGTGTTCTAACGTCTTGGAACATGAACAGCAACAAATTGGCATGAACTTTATGGACAACTAAATAGAAGATAATTTACACTTCTGGAAGTACCTATTCAGAACAGACTAAAGATATTTAAATATGTCAGCTAAAATACGTTTAGTAAGTAATAAATGCACTTAAAGCTATAAATATATGACTGGTTTGCCCGCTGCAGGCGTCGAGTAATTTCCAGCTAAGTCAATGATCAGAATTTAAACTAAAAAAATATATTCAGTATTTTTTTTATTTCAAGTTAAGCAAGTTCTCTATATATAGTGGATTGATGGAACAACCTTTCAACCTCGAATCCCGGCCGTCCGGCTGGGGTCCAAAATGACCGAATAAGACCAGTTTAGACCGGTTTTGAACTTATCCACCGCGGTGGTTAGGTAATGTTTTGACCATTACCTGGGCGTACGAGGTCAGGTTCCCCGCGTTAAAAAAGTCCTTGTGTCATATCTTTTTCAAGTGGGGGAGAAGAGTAAATATCACCTGGTCCCCGTCGTCCTTGTCTTGACATATATATATATATATATATATATATATATATATTATAAACGTTTCACCCCGAGAAAGGCATGTCACTGCCACTACTGCGCAGGGGGCTACATAGAGTGGAGAAAGGATGATTAAATATAGGAAATGTCAGACGGTAGGTGATAGGCGGGTAAGGATACCGAGAATGAGGGCTGGGTAGATGAGAGTGTTCTGAGAATAATTGGGAGTTAGTGTGATAGGAGATGTCTATTGACCCTCCTCTTTTAACTGAATATCAAAATGGTAGCATATGTTTATTTTCACTGTCACTGTGGAAAGTCACACTGCCTCTTTCGTAGCTTTGGAAACTTGATAACTGGGAATCTTTGTCGAAAGTTTGTTATGGAAAAGGGTAGTTGAAATATTTCGAAGGAGCTTACAATTATGAACTGCCAGTAGCAGGAGACTTTCCGGAGATTGAATAATGAAAAGTAACATAATCAATGATTATCAGTGGCAAGAATTAAATTTGGTAATTATCGCATCTTGTTAATGACAACATAAATTAATTAACAAAATTTTAGATTGGATGAAGTAAGTAAATCAATTTAAAATGGAAAGTAGGTAGATAAATAAATAAATGATTTAATTGATTGATGGATAGATAACTTGTCAGATGTGTATTCATTTCTGAGTATTGGATATATATATATATATTAGGCGCACACACAATAGAAAAAAGAGATAAAACTATATAAATACCAATACTTAAACTTCGTTGCTAGTTCGCAGCTTAAGGTTTCATGTGCACGCGCTGTTTATTTTTCGGCGGTCGCGCAGTCCTCTGTCGTTTGAAAAGGACACTCAATTCTGTGCGATCGCCAAAAATGAACAGTGTGGGCACAGAAAACTCGCAAAATAGCAACGAAATTTAAGTATATCTTTTTTTTTTTTTTAAAGCAAACTAAGTTGCGTAGAATATACCCTGTATACTGTATACTACGTCCTATATCTGTGTCGAAACGTCATGGTCAAGACAGAGACGAAGATATTTGTCCGATTAATTAAAAGATTCATGACAAAATTTAATCTCAGAACATTAGACAGCATTGAAAATGATTCACCTGATGCCACATCCATCCAAGAAAGACCGTAGAGTGAAGTGAACCATGTATAAAAAAAAAAATGATACTCGCCTCTGTTATTAGTGGTGTTGGAAACGTTAAACCAATCGCAGTTCCATTTGACGAACGACTTCGTTGATTTGACTGCCGCTGATAAACAAGGGTTTATTACGATTCCTTGCCGTGTACTAATAACCACCGTAGAACCATCAATCAAATTGCTAGTCCTGAAAACGAAGAATTTAATCTGTAGAATTCAAATGAAGGAGATTCTTTTTGATTATTATATTTTGGCAGACTTTTAATAAAATCTGGTTAGGCTTAATTAGGAAAACTATAGTTTTTATGTCATTTCCTATTTTTAAAACAGCAATTGAGAAAGCAACCTTCATAATTCATTCCGATGGGGATTTTTTCTGTTGGTCACATACAATATCGTTCTTTCTAATATTTTTCTTTTTTGTCGTATTTTTTTTCTGATTGTTTCGCAAATGACGCAAAATAAAAGCAAAAACAAAAACAAACAATAGGAAAGACAACAAGAAATATTTGCTTCGTTTATTTTTTTCTACGAAGGAAGGAAGACCAAATTAGCAAGTCATTTAGTTTATGCGACAAACAGTTCTCAATATTGGAGATATTTGCTAAGCTTAACTTTGTTTGACAGAAAGCCACTAATAGTGAAGTATTAAATGAAATTATTGAATTCAAAATAGCCAGTGGAAAGAGCTAATACTTCAGAATACTAAACACGATATTTATGTATAAAAGACACTGATTCATTTCAGTCAGACCGAACAAGCAAAAATACTTTAGTGCATTTTATCATGTAATGTTTAAACAAGTCTATCAGTAAATTACAAACCTAACTGTATATAAAAAGCAAGCAAGCAAAACGGTAGAATTGAACATATAAAAAAGAAAATGAATTATATAAGCTAAAATATCCGACATTGTTTTTTGGCCGTTTATAATATCTGTTTGGGCTTACTGTTGTTTCTCCAGACAGTATTTTACCATTAACGATATTTTTTTTAATCATTTCACCCCAAGCAAGGCATTCCACTGCCACTATTGCGCATGGGGCTACATAGGGGAAGGTAAAGAGAAGGAGTGGTTAGACATAGGGAATGTCAGGAGGAAGGTGACAGATGAGTAAGGATAGCGAGGATGAGGGTTGGGCAGATGGGAAGAGTGTTTGATAGAATGGGAGCAGGTTAGTGTGTTAGGAGGTGTCTATTGACCTTACAATTAAACTTCTGGGGATTGTAGCCGTCGGGGAAGCAATCGTGTGGAAGGGAATTCCACAGTCTGAAAGTGCGAGAAAAGAAACTGTTGGAGTAGAAGTTGCGGTTGCATTTTATCGGTTTCACTGTAAAAGGGTGGGATCTAGTTGCTAATCTAGTATCTCGTGCAAATTCGTATTTAGGGGGCACCAGTGATCTAAGTTCATCGGAGCAGAAGCTGTGAAAGTATTTATAGAAGAGACACAGGGAAGCCACGTCGCGCCGGTGGGAGAGAGATTGCAGGCGATCTGCCAAGTCGGTATCTATCACATTACAGACCCGCCTCTGAACCTTATCGAGAAGCCCGAGGAGAATAGCAGGGGCACCAGATCAGATATGGCAGCAGTATTCAATGCACGGGCGGATGGTAGATTTATATATGTGCAGGATAGATTTAGACAGAAAAAAACTTCCGGGCCCTACAGAGAACCGACTTTCATAGCAGCGGATTTAGCAATGGATTCGATATAGTCATACTATTTGAGGTCCGCTGAAAGTGTCAGCTACGTTTTCTTTATTCGTTTAAAATTAACAGCTGATTGATTGCAGTGTGTTGAGGTATATTTAACTGAGATGGATCATTTGGTCTCAACAAACGTCGTCAATACTTTGTTACGATAATTCTGTTTGAAGTACTGATGGTGGTAGCAATAAGAATAATAATAATAAAAAAGAAAATACAAAAATAACAAGAAGTGTTACCTAATATGGATGTATTTCTAACTGGACCCCACCTGAAAGGCTTTGGATGCATGTGCCTTGTATACCCTTATCAACCTGGATGACACGACGTGTAAATTGAGCTTCCTATACTTGTAATTCTACAGCTATATCGAATACACCGGTTCCCGTCCGATCACCGAAGTTAAGTAACATCGAGCCTGGTCAGTATTTAAATGGGTGACAATTTGGGAATACCAGATGCTGTAAACGTAAGGACTAAGAATGGTCCACCTATCCTCCAGTTTTGGGGGTTGGGTGAAGGACTAACAACCCTACCCCGTAATAAGCAGTTTGTTACAGCAACAAAATTGCTGCCCTATGCACCATCTGGGTGAGATGGATAAATGATGATGATACTTGTAATTCCTCGCATTCACTTGGAAAAAGTATTAATCCATCTCTTCCCTCCATTTATGGGTTAAATAATAAAACAGATTGAGTTCTACAGCCTTAGCTGGCAACCAGTCTACCGCAGAACGCAATAACTACTACGGGATAATCTTCTGCTCAATCAGTCATGTCTCTTTCGAGACATGATCGCCCAAAGCTTGTATCATGTATGAAACTTAACTGACTGATACCTGTAATGCATCATCACTTGACGTACTGTTCTCATTCGATAATAAAAATAATGATAATAGTAACAATAATAATAAATAACATTTGTGAAAATAATATTATAGAGTCAGATCAAGTATAAGTAACTTTCAGAGGCAAATTAGTAACCTAAAGTGACAAGTGGTGGCATTCAAGTTTGTATAGATGAATTTTGAGCTCTTGATTGAAAAAGAGAATGCGTCTTAAAATTTAGTTTTTTGATGACACAAATCAAGAGAGCTAGTGGGGATCAATCTCACGCCATTATAAAATATTTTATTGTTAAAATGTCTAGTATTTATACTCTATTTTACAATTTATGGGATTTTGTATCTCTATGCCATTAACGATTTGTCAGATTCTTTGCCTTTTTTGATGGTTGATGATATGGGAATTATTACTAACTATCAAGTAGCAAGTTAACCGGTGCGATAATATAGTGATTTTGTAGTCAATGTATATTTTAACTATTATTACAAGCGAATTCATTAGTAAAATTGTTTTGTTAGAGTTTTGATTGCATCGTTAACGATAATGATTGTGTTAGATGTTTTTTACTATGCTTAATTTGTTTTCTTTTTGTCGGTAGATGATATTTATTGAGGTTTCGGCAATGCCCTTAATCTAGTAATAAATGTATATGGAACGAGAATCATATAACGTACATTTCAGGTAACCATCATTATTAACTACCTGATGAAACACTGTTTTTTTCAATTTCGAAACAAAAGTTTTAAGTTTGTAGATGTTCTAAAGTATAATTAATCTGTCTATCTATATATATAGAGAGAGAGTGAGTCCATAACGTCCGTGTGTACTTTAAAAAAAATTATAACGTTATTTGTATGTGTGCTAGAAAAATTCGCACAGGAACTTTATGGACACGCTATATATATATATATATATATATATATATATATACACTGTACCACAACGCACATTTGTACCGTACTAAATTAAACTGAATGAATATAAATCAGTTTCACAATAAAGTCGGTAATGGAGGGAGGGAATATTAATGTGGTGTCAGCCAATCTCCGTTAAGATAAACGAAACCGATTTACACATAGCTCAGACTACTCAATATACAAAACAAGAAAAAAAAATCAAAAATAGATAAAATATGTGGAGATTTAATAAGAGAAAGGTAAAGAGGTTTAAAACCTAATAAGAATTGATTGAATCATTCATTCGATTTCTGCCGCTTAACACCTTGCAGGTTATTTAAAGCCAGAAAATATTTTTAGGTTGTAAGATTTTATTTTGATAGTTCATGATTTTTTAGTGATAAAAGCTAATATAATTAACCCATAGCTGAGGGAGAGTAGGTAGATTAATACCTTTCCCCAGAAATATTTAAGCGTAAGTGAATATAACGAACCCGACGGTAATTAGAACTCGGATCACTTATTAACAATTCCGAGCTGATATCCTTTACACCACTCACACGTCCAAGCTTAAAGCACCTGATATCCACAAGTGGCTACATATCTAGGTACTGACTAGACCTGACGTTACTTAACTTCGGTTCTCGAACGGGAACTGGTATTTTAACGTAATATGGTCCTAAGGAATTAATAAAGAATTTAGGAAACAAGAATGGATGATTAGCACATCGATTAGTTGATAAGTTGGACAAATATTAGGTTGTCCCAAAAGTTTGTAAACACTTGCGAAATGGGTCTATCTGGTCCAGCACAATCGAGACAAGCGATGGGTTCAGAAAGGGCAAGCGACACCGTCGGTTCCAAAACAAGATCGTTTCGGCAAGAAAGTCATGATGTGCGTTTGGTGGAACTTTAAAGGAATCGTGCATTTTGAGTTGGTTCCGAATGGTTGTGCCATCAGTGCGAACTTTACTGTCAGCAATTTGAGCGGGTCTACGAAAAGTTGAAGCAAAAGTACCCGGCTCTGATCAACCGAAAGCGCGCTTTGATGCAACAGAACAATGCCAAGCCACACACCACCAGGAAGACGAAAGACAAGTTTGAAGTGTTGGACGGCGTTGAGGTTCTGCCACACCCAGCCTACAGTTCTGATTGTGTTCCATCAGATTACGGTCTTTTCCGCTCAATGCAACACTTTCTGAAGGGCCGCCGATTCGACTCGTTTGATGAAGTCGAGGAAGCGTGTCAAGAATTTTTTGATTCGAAGCCGGCTGAATGATACTTTGACCAGGTCAGAAAGCTTGCAGAACGATGGCAGAAAGTCTTGGAAAATGATGGTCTTTATTTTGAGTAATAACTTTTATTGTTTTTGCCAGTAAAATTCCAATTTTTTGCAAGCGTTTTCTGGTTACCTTAGATTACTTGGCGAGTAAAATTTCAATTTTTTGCAAGCGTTTTCTGGTTACCTTAGATTACTTGGCGAGTAAAATTTCAATCTTTTGCAAGTGTTTACGAACTTTTGGGACAATTTAATAAAACTAAGAGAACTAATGCAAAATCTGTTTCTTTTAAAGATTAACTAAACTTAGTCTGGTACAAGATAACGAATGATGAGGGAAGAGTAAAAACCAACCTATCACTGGAAATTAAGATTGATTTGCCGTCTCTTGGCAGCAGCTATCTTGAGATGTTTACTAATTGCACTCTGGTACATTTTATCTTTTTAATATGCCTGTTTAAGACAAGAGCGGTCATAAATCTTGAAATATTCATTTTCTTTACTGTTGGTAATTGTTCTGCATTCCTGGGAACGATAGTGAAGTAGCTTCGCGCTGCATTCTCTCTGATTTTGGATATGGACTGCCTTCTAAGACAGACTGTCATCGAGGTGTAGAGAGTCGTAGCTGGAGGAAGAACACATGCATTCATACATTTCCCCAGGTTAGTAGTGCAAAACTAAATCCAGAATAGTAGCCAGGTGTTTGAACTCCACTCGGTGATTATGCCTGCTGTGCTATCCGTTAAACTACGAGAATATAGGAATAGTATTGTGGTGCAGTGGAGATCGACTCGGAACGACAAATTGGGGCAATGAGTTCGAATTCCAGTTGAATTCTTTGCATTCACTTACGCGCAAATACCCTTGGGAAAGATATTAATCCGTCTCTTCCCTCCAGTTATGGGTTGAATATTAGGATAGATTAGGATTTATAGCATTGGCTGGCAACCAGTCTACCGAAGAAAGCAATGGCAGCCTACTGCGGGATAATCTTCTGCCCGGTCAGTTATGTCTCTTCCGAGACATGATCGCTAAAAGCGTGTATCACGTATGGCACTTAACTGACTGAATTGAGATTAGCTTGTTTACCGTTTATTTGCAGCAGTCCTATGTTTCCTAAATAAAATATTCCATAACAAAAACCCTTGTGTGTTTTCTAAGTATGCTGTAAAGTCTTTGACTCGATCAAGAATCCCTCTTCGAAAACAAAAAAATGTTTGGTCAGTTATTGAGATTTTCGGAAATAGGTCAGACTGATTCGTTTTTTTATGTTTAACTGCCGTTTAAGTTTTTTTTTTTTAATATAGTAATGTTAGTTCAACACCCCGTTTAGTAATCTGGATAGTAAAGATGGTTTTCAATTGCACAATTCATTTATCATTGAGCTGTTTTAATGTCGCATAGATTTTATTCACTAAGTTTCGTACATCTAACATGATAATGTCGGCTGAACGTTGTGAAATACCCAGCATTTGAGCTCGTCTTCCAACCGCTTTTGTGAGTGATTAACTACCTTGGTTAAATACGTCGTCGCAAATAATAGAGTGAGCGGGCACGCGTTTCTTTCTCATTCCGCCTCCCTGTCGTTGTGGGGTACAATCAATGCCAGATCTTCGCGCAGCATGCCGTCAACCTTCGTTTAAATTATGGATAATCCATCCGCGCGATCAGTGGGCCGATTGATTCCAACCAGTTCTCTGGACGGGGCCAATCAAAGAGTTGTCCATTTCAATTCTTACTGTCAGTTGCATTTAATACACGACTATCGTTACAGTCCCCCTGAGACTGAACTTCGTTTCTGACGTCATTCATTACAATCATTACATTATATTTCGGATAACGGGTTCAAGGTAGTCTTTAGTCATTATTATCCGTAAATCTTAGGAATATAAAATTAAATGCTCACGGATGTCAGTGAGAATGTAACTAAAGTACTTAATTGTTAGGCTTTATGACTAACCACATTTTATGCTTGTTATTTTTAAAAGACACTGTTTCTGCGAGATTTTTAAAATGAGAACTATTCCTTTTCTTGTGTTCCTGCCTATGTACTTGTGTATGATACCCATATTGATTCCTGCCGAGTTTCTCTGACCCGACCGCTCCAGCGGAAACTAAAGCTCATTAGACTCATTCATGTTGAAAGCATGCCACTGCAGAATGGAAACGGGGCGCTCCTAGGTATTGCAGCCGCAAAACGCTCATAGTTACGTTTAAGTCATTAAATAATTCTGTGGGGCCCACTTTAACTCTAAAACCGAGCTTGCATGTGTGTAAAAATAACTTATCGTACATTACCTGCATTCAGAGAAATTCTTAAGATATTTAAAGACGATCTTGTTTTTGATGTGAAATAGAAGTTAATTCTCTTGCAAGAGAAAAGCACGGAATAAGAATACACAAGAAACTAAATAAAAGATGATAATGAAAATTGATATGGTACAAGCGAAATAATGAATTCGGAGAGTCATTTTTGTGCAATGGCCTGACGAAAGATGACAGTTTATTTACAAGGCGTATAAAAATGGCATCACCATCATTTCTTCAATCGATCATGTCCTATCGCCTTTCTGGATCGATTCATATGAAACTACAAGGCTTCAAGCGAAGCGGACAAAAAGAATATTGCCGGCAGATGTCAGGATTCTCGTCCTAATCAAACCAAATCGAACACATATTTCAGAATTGGCGACTTGTTCTGTTTTCAGTGAAGAAAAATCTAGTTTCCATGTCAATGAAGTAAATAAGTTTACTTTATTAAACTGTTTATCCTTTCCTTTTATGTTTTGTCTCTTCAGGATATTGGCGGTCACGGCTCTCCACAATTTCATTTCTTTTGTAGATTTTAATTTCCTTTTGTTATCCATCCTAAATCTTGTTCCGCCATCCATTTACTTAAGTTTGCTTGGTAGGTTGTACATTATTTTCCTCTGTTTTTTTTTGTTTACAATCTATCCTGTGAGTATGAAATTTTCCAAGTTCTATTTCCATAAATACCGAAGAACCTGACTATTTATCGTTTCCATTTTAAAACCTTGTCGCTGCTCAGTCTATGGAATTCTCAGCATCCTTCTGTAGAACCACATTTCTGTTTCAAGATTCTTCTGTATCTGTGAAAAGCTGGCCTAACATTCGTTGTTACATATTATTATTCATTTTCCTGTTTCTTATTACTTTGCTCAACTTTTAGAAGGCATTTTTACTATCTGAATGCTTCTTCGGATTTCAGTGTCGCACTTTCCGTTCTCTGTTAAGTTTGATTTTTGGCATATCTAATTTTTAATTTGCACGTTAGGCCCTTCCTTTTCCCTAATAAGCATTTATATCTCATTGCAATTCGTGTTTACTTCTTGCTTTCCTTCACTAGTCTCTGTTGGAGTTTTTGTAGTTTCCTTTCTGTGCGTGCTATCAACATTGCGTCATTTGCATATTTATGTTAAGATTGTGGCCACCAATAAAGAATACTGGGAGGACCTCTTTTTTAATTGCTTCAGTGTATAGGTTGACTAAGTCCGGTGAGACGATATATCCTTGTCTGACACCGCTTTTTATTTTAGTATATTTACGGAATTCATTTTCTTTTAGGTGCTTAGTAGACATTAAAAAAATTTTAAGAAAATTTTCCAACCTACCTCCAACCTTATAACTGCACTATTTATAAATTTCGCGTTTTTTAATGAGGTTCCGACCATTCCGTTTCATTACGCCCTCTGTTTATTGCATATTGAGAAAAATTATGTTTCTTCAGATAGTCTTGTAAAGGTAATGTTAGACATTTCTTTATTTGGAAACATTCACCATTTATTTACAGAAATTGACAGTGCTAATTTAGGTTGAAATTTATAAGATATTTCTATTAAAAAAGTTTTAAAGAAAATTGTTTCTTCAGTTCGGTAACTGGTAACCCCCTTTAAAGTATTGATGACGGGGGGTATCTTCCTAACATTCTGTTTGAAGTAATGTGGGATGCCAGCATCTTAATTGCGTCATTTTCCCCCTACTTACATGTGATATCCATTTTCAGTTCTTGCGGCTGTTCAAAGTCTTCAAGTGATGTGATTTCTGTTAATTGGTACAGATTTTTTGTGTTGCTGTAGAAGTTTTGAAGAAGAGTGGTCGTTGCTGTTATCTACCGGTTTCCGTCACTCAAAGATATTTTTAACCATTGATTTTAGAAACCGGTTATATACATTTGGCAGTTTAGAGATTTTTGAACGACAAATCTAGACTAATATGGATGCTATGTCAGGCATGAGATCCATATGCGACGATGGCTACTTAAGGACATGATACTTTTACGAAGGTGTTTTGATTTAGTAATTTGCGGTGTTAAGTCTATTCTGTATTCAATTTCCTTATCTCCTATACTAAATTTGTTAAAATTTGGTATTTACCAATTACAAAACCTGAATTTTTTTGATGACTTTAGAGTAGCTGTCATCACTGTTTTCATTTCAATTCCGGATCATAGTATGTATGTAAACCGCATTCACCCTAGTCGGGTTGAGCCGGCTTCCTCTCCGACGGAGAAAGTCTCATTGGGATTTGTTTAAGGGCAAGGTCCTTAGCCCTACCCTGTTATTTAACCCATAACTAGAGGGAAGGGACGGATATAATACCTTTCAAGGGTACCAGCACGTAAGTCAATGCAGGACATTCAACTGGAATTCGAACTCGGCTCACCGATTTCTCTTTCCGAGCCGATATCCACTGCACCATAACGCACATCCGTCAATAAACGCTTACAGCACTTGGTATTCTCAAGCGGTCACCAATCTAAGTACTGACCAGGCTCAACGTTGCTTAACTTCGGTGATCGAACGGGAGCCGGTGTATTCAAAGTGATATGACCGTAATTAGTATAGGTAACGAAAATACAGATCGAAACCTATGAGATCAACATCGGCCATTATTTGTCAAGAAGCTATACTAGCAGCAAACCACTTGCGTACGAACAGAAAATGAGTTCAGCAGATATACAAAAACAGAAAGAGATGTAAGGCAAGGATGTATCTTCTTACCGGATCTATTTACCCTATACAGCGGGGCAATTCTGAGAGCAAGGCGGTAATTCCACTGATTTGCAGGCGGCTACATAAGTGTAAAAAGATTAATTAGAAGAGAGTGAAGAGGAAGATGAATCAGTTAGAAAGGAATCAATAGAAAGAAGAGAATGCAGGTGTGATGACAGTAGTAAAGGTGGAGAGAAAGGAAAGGATGTACGTGGTGGGGAAAGAACTAGAGTCAAGTGGTTAATAGATGAGTATTGACCTTGCATTTAAATTCCTGGAAGTTGTAGCCGTCAGGAAAGCAAGAATATGAGAGCGAGTTCCACAGGCGGGAAGTGCGAGAGAGGAAGCTGCAGGAGTAGAATTGTCGTCTGCATTTGGCTAACCTAACTGTGAATGGGTGGGACCCAGTTGCCAATTTGTTTGCACGAGTAAACACCTGTTGAGGAGGCACCGGTGACTATTTATAGAACAGACAAAGGGAGGTCACATTTCGTCGGTAAGGAAGAGGCTGTCCATCGCCTTAAGGTTTTTTCTTATGTGCTTTTACTATAAATATTTTCATGGCAATTTTTGGGACGAACTTTTCACTATGACACTTAGACTCTTTGAATTTAAACGACGTACTAGACTGGGGACGAGGTCTCACCAATTTACGGTTGAGCTGGTTAGATGTAACTGTAAATTCTATGCTAAAAGTTTCTTTTCTCGCTTGCAGAACTCACTTCCGAAATACTATCATATCTAAAAGTGGTCGGCCTCTACAAGAAAATATAAAAGAGGAGAGGTGAGAAACAACAACAAAAACAAAATAAAACTACAAACAAAGTTCATATATATGAATATATATATATATAAACTTATTTATAAATGGAACTTTGTCTGTGTGTGTGTCCGTTACCTATAGACTCCGAAATGGCTGAACCGATTTTCTTGAAAATTTACACAGTTGTACTATAAGCATCTCCGAGTGTTCTTAGCTAGGTTTTGTGTCGAGGTACCCCCCGATAAATCTCGAAAATCGATAATCGAAAATCGAAAAAATCGGGTTATAGAAGGAGTGGTCCGATTTTAATCAAATTTGATACACTCAGACAAAGACATAAGAAATGATATTCAGAAGTTTCAAGGTTTCAGTTCTTACAATAGTGCAGAAAATCAATTATATATATATATATATATATAGAAAAGGCAAGATGTTTGTGTGTGTCTGTTTATATGTCTGCATTTATTTCAGCCTTTTTATTTTAGTTTTTGCTTAGGGTCTGGCTCTAAGTAGGTATAATTGCAGTTCTTAGTCTCAGCCATGATACCATTTACTCAGAAGACTTATTTAGCTTTCAAAATTCAGTTTCCGACGAAAAAAAACTCATTTGATATCGATACCAGGAAATCCAAATTTCACTTACATCCATTCATTTTTCTTTCAGTCTACGGTTTCGCTTTAACTGGAAACAACTATTGCTTTTTAGTCTTTCGTGCCAACATCCAAAGAGTCTGAGCTCCAGGATCATGGATTAGTTTTAAAACTTTCATTACACCCGAGCAACGCCAGGCTATACTGCTAGTGTAATATATATATATATATAAGCTACGAAACCAAACTCTTGATGAAAAAACTAATGACAAAAATAAACTTAGAGAACTTAGAGCCCATCAAGGTTTGTATTAACGACACTAGTAATGACCTACGAAACTAAATTTGTTAACTTTACTCTGTAGCAAATTTAGGAAGTCGAGTGTAACGGTTGTTGGTGGGTATGATGACAAAAGAAATATGGCAGTAAAACCCCTGACAAAATGAATGACAGTTTTGAGGAACATGGAACCACCTCTTAATTGCGTTTCCCAGATCCTCTCTGACCCTGAGTGGTAGCCACTGTTAGAATCCAATAGTGTCCCCCAAACAAAATGAAAACATTATGAAAGTATAAAATACAACGTTATAGGATGTGCGTTGTGAGAAACGAGAGATCGGGAGCCGAGTTCGAATTCCAGTTGAATTACTTGCATTCACTTACGCACAAATACTCTTGGAAAAGTTATTAATCTGCCACTTTCCTCCAGTTATGGGTTAAATATTAAGACAGATTGGGTTCTATAGTCTTGGCTGGCAACCGCAGAAAGCAATGGCAACCTACTGCAGGATAATCTTCTGACCAGTCTGTCATGTCTGTTTCAAGACATGATCGCCCAAATCGTGTATCACGTATGGCACTTAACTTACTGACTTTTTATCTGTAGTTAAAGCCATGAAATTGTGTTCTAAATACTTAATTTCGGCATAAAACAACCATCAGGGGTGACGATACGCCGCTAAATAAAATCAATCAAACAGCGGTAATCAGTGTAGTAACTGGAATCGAGAAAACGGGTTCATATTTCAGCTTAATCTGTTGCATTTACTTTCACCATAATAATTTTGGAAAGACAATATGATTCAGCTCTCCCCCTCTAGCTATGAGTTAAATAGCCAGGTAGACTAGTTTTGGATAGCATTAAATGAAGGAGATGGACTAGTCTGAATCCAAAACCGAAGAAGTCTAAAGGAGACCAAGCCATTATTTTTTCTCAAGAACCCCTGATTCTTCTTCTTCAATGTGCCTTGTCCCTTCAGGATGTAGGCGATCGTGGCCTTCCATTTTTCTCTATCCCTGGTGGCTCTGAGCACGCCTTCTCCTGTGACACCATGCAATCCTCGTTCCGTCATCCACCTGATTAGGTCATTCAAATATGTTATCCGTTGCTTTCCACTGTCTCCTTTTCTCTCTATCTGCCCTGTTAGTGCCAGATTCTCCAAGCCCTCCTTCCTCATTGCGTGTCCCAGGAACTTCAGCTGTCTCTTCCTGATGCTTAGTATTAATTTCCTTTTTGTTTCCATCATTTCTAAGACCTCATCATTGCTCATATGCTCGATCCATGATATTCGCAGCATCCTTCTGAAGCACCACATTTCAGTTGCTTCAAGTTTTTCCTTCATCTTTGATGGTATTGTTCAGCATTCACTGCCATATTGAAGGACGGACAGCACGTAGTAATTAATATTCCCAATTAATAATGCAAAGATACCTATAGAGGGCTATATTTCTGAAGGAACATGGCATTATAAAATAGAATAGTAAATAAAACTTTGCTGATATTTAATAATCTTAGCTGTGTATGGTATGAGGCTATAAAAGTGAGGACTGAAAGGTTTTGCATGTATAGATTATTCACCATTATTCCATGGCATGCGCCTATATCAGAGAATTGAATAATGCAAAATGGACGTGTTTAAAAAAGTAAGTGTCATCGCTTATTGAAAAGTTGGATTGTGACAAGGTATTATGTCACGAATCGTATGGCCATTTTTAGAAGGCGTTGTTAAGCTTAGTGTCCAATCCAAAATCAAACAATGAATACCTGGCTAAATCTTCTTACTGTTTGACTTGTCCTTCGAAATCGGAGGCAGCATGGAAGGTGAGTCACAATGTCGCAGCACGGAAAGATATTTCGTATTATCTGAACCGATTGTGCTTTCTATAACCAATATAGGACTTGCTTCTTATCAACAACGCTTATCTCTGTTTTAAAAAAAGAATATCTCTATTTTAAGAGGCTGCAAAGAATGACGAAGAGTAACACTCTAGTGAATTAATACGAGAGATGCTAGATTTTCGTGGTCGTCATCGGATGTGGACAGAAGTAGTAGTCTTTTTATGAAACCCCGACTCGCATAGTGGTAAAAAAAGGTTTTTGTGCACTGTTAAAATATCCTTTTTTTTTTTTTTTTTTTTTTTTTTAAATTCATTTTTTTTTATTCATCGTCATTGTTATAGTGGAGCGAAGAAAAGACACGCAGGAAGTGAAAAAGAAAAAAAAATGGCAGAAAAGAACTGATTTCGAGTGTGAAAAAGAATACAGTAGCGAAAGAGTTCGTACGTGACGAAAGGCGGGCTGAGAGAAAGGTGAAATATTTTTATCAGGGCCTTCAGGTCATATTGTTACTCTTGTCGGTGTATCCATATTTAATATGAAAGATAGCGTGTAACTTTTGTAAGCTATCGATGGTGAGTTCGATCCTCAGTGCGAGCTCAACAAATAAGGTTCGGTGCCCTGTTTGGATTAGGGTGCTGGAAAAAACGGCGAAATGATGAGTCACTAATAATGAATTATTTTTAGAAGAGAAAAAATTTTCTGTATAGATATAGGAAAGGATGAGAAGAAAGATGTAGAACTGGAGGAAAACGCTGGAGATAGATCACGCATATATATATATATATATATATATATATGTGTGTGCGTGTGTGTGTGGAGAGAGAGAGAGAGAAAAAAAATAAGTGATTAGGGCCGACTTAAAAGCGGGAGAAAGATAAAAACGGTAGAAAATGATTATGAAAGAAAGGTCTGTGATTATATATATATATATATATTATCGAAACTTAATCATCTTCGTTTATATATATATATATAATCAAACAGTATTAATGTTCAAACAAATCATTTCATATATATATATATATATATATATATATATATATTTTAAATATAAAACTTTAATTCAAAAGGAAAAGCAGTAGGGTAAATCCCAAAGACCCGATCCTAATTAATATTAATTCCATTAATATTAAAACTGTTCAAGGTGGAGGGCTCAATGTAATTAATATTTAAATTTCAGGGCCAATAAAATAAATTTCGATGTTCAAATCAGTTGTATGGCCATTTCTACATAAAATCCCCAAGAGAAAACTTATATATATATATATAAGGATAAAAGACAATGAGAAGATCGAATGAAGATTAATGTTGAAAAAAGTAAAATAAAAATACGATGTGCACCGTGTAAAATAACGAAAGCGAGACAAACGCCGAGGGAATAAAAGAGAACATAACTAAAAGAAAAGATAAATAAAAATAGATAAATAAAAAATAGATAAAAAAATAAAGAGAACCAAGATGAGAGAGAGAGAGAGACAGAGAAAGAAAGAAAAAATAGAAGCAAAGAAGTTAGGGGGAGGAATAATAATCAAGCAGAGAAAACTGTATTTAAAAAACAAAGGCAGTAATGACAGATTTACAGTGGAAATAAGAGAAAGAAAGTTTCCAAAACATGGAAGACAGAATTAGTAAATCGAAAAATGAAAATGTCTAAAGGGACTGTCATTCTTTTCACATGTGACAGTTGTTAGCTAAAAGGTTTTTTTGTAACACTATTTGACGATTGATAAGTTGTTAATTATAAATTCCTGTTAAACAGAGAATGATAAATTCTAATTTACCGTCTCACAAAAAACAACGGATTGTCAAATAATCCCACGCACCAGCACATCTTTGGTTGGCGCGACGGTTATCAGTGCAGAAAAAGGAATTAACAGATGGAGTTCGGGTTTCACCCGACACACTGTGTTCAGTTTCTGCTAAATTTCTTTTGGAAAAATCTAAGTGTAACCTTTCTCTGGCTCTGTTCGATCAAAGATCTTGTCGTTTTTATGACACGGCTGACTGACTGCAAAAAGTTCAAATGGTCACGAGTTTTGTCTTTATTTTGTTTTTTCATTTTTAATTTTGCCTTTGGATATGAGAGTAGTGTGGCAGCTATTATTGCAAAAAATTCTGCACGATTCCTTTCTGTTCACTTAACGCTAATGCCCCTGGAAGAAGGACATCGATTAAGTTTGCTTCAGCTTTGCACAAAATAACAGGTCTGATTGGATTCTCATGCCTTGGGTGTCAGACAGTCTAGGAGAAGGAAAACTGAATGCTAACCTAATAAGATCTGTTTGAGGACTTCAATCCACACCGTACCCCATGTCTATTCAGGAAAAGTTTAGTTGATTGGGTTTAAGCCTTCACCACTACAATGAAATCATCTTTAGTATAGTGGTTCCTTTACAAACTGAACTGTTGGGACCTCATACGCCGTAACTGGAAGAGACCATTCACTGGTGTCATATTGTTTATCCTACTTAAAGAGGGGTCGGCTATTTTTAGCGTAGAGTCTATAAAAGAGTCAACATAACAGTTTGGTAACAGAGCTAATTTGTCATCTAGTCTAGTATTCCATATCTCATATCATTAAGAGAGGAAATGTGATAAAAAAATTAACAGAAACTCAAGAGTTTAATTTATCGTTTCCTACCAAAATCGGAAAAAAGATTGAAAACTTTAGCCATGTATTCTATAGCTTCATAAGATGGAGATTTTTCATCTATGGTGAAATATCTAAACTGTCCGCTGTAGACAGCCGCTTTCTCAGATCTATGATAAAAATACTTTGAATGAAGCCTGTACGTCTAATCGAGGATCAAGCTTGTCAACTTTTCCAGGTTATTTAAGGCCAGACAATATTTTTAGATTGTAAGAGTATTTTGTAGATAATTATTTGCTGATACAAATTCTACTAATTAACCCATAGCAGGGGTTGGGGAGAGGTTGATTAATACCTTTTTCCAAGGTTATTTACGCCTAAGTGCAAACTCAACTCGAGTTTCAATTCCCAGTCGTTATCTATTACAACATCCGCATATTCAAGCTTAGAGCACCGCGTCTTCCTTAGCGGCCACTCGTCTAGGCTTGACGTTGCTTAATCCCATGATCGTGCGAGAATCAATATTTTAACGTGATATGGTCGTAAATCATTGAATCGTACGCACTAATGCTATAGAATCACAAAGAATTGTACCAAATAATTGAAACCAAATCACTTGTCTACTTTCAACAACAGCAACAACTAAACTGGATAGCACATGTAACCCGAATAGAAAAACATGTTTTCATTCTACATTACTTCAAACAGGGATGTGCGTTGTGGTACAGTGGATATCAACTCGGAACGAGAAATCGGTAGAGCCGAGTTCGAATTCCACTTGAATTCCTTACGCACAAATACTCTTGGGAAAGGTATTAATCCGTCTCTTCCCTCTAATTATGGGTTAAATAATAAGACAGATTGGGTTCTATAGCCTTGGCTGGCAACAACTCTACCACTGAAAGCAATGCCAACCTACTGCGGGATAACCTTCTGCCCAGTCAGTCATGGCTCTTTCGAGACATGATCGCACGAAGCGTGTATCACGTATGGCACTTAACTGACAGAAGTTCAGTGCTAGGCAGTAGTGAACAAATTACTTAGAAATTTAAAGAGAGATAACTATATGGTTACCAAAAGTGGTATTACACATGGAATGAGAATGGTATACCCCAGTGATCGTAATAAAGAGTTCGATTCGAAATTTCTCGCACATGAGGAAGAAAAGAGCGAAACGTCATAAACGTGGCAATAAATACAGTAAATATTACCTCAACCCGAATTATAGACAAATATTCAAACAGAAGTTTTGAAAGGAAGCCATCCCATCAGTACGAGAAAGAAATAAAGGTTATTGGATTTGAGAAACCTATTTATCTGAAAAATTGTTTTAAAAGAATGTTTTATAAATTTCAAACGACGGCATCCCTTGCTACTCGGTTAGTGAGTGCTGAATGTTCCTAATAATTACCAATTACACTATAACTTTCAACCATCTTATCAACCACAGTTGTAGGTGGACTGAGTTGTCAACAGCGTTAGCATTCAACATCTGCTATTGTGAGCCAGTAAAATTGCTACTGATTGATTTACTTTTAAAAGGCAAAAGAGGTAAATTTTGGCTATGGTCAGACAGTTTCCTTATGGAGATTCTTAACGTTGGTTGAAAGATTTTAATATTTCTAAATTATTAGATGAATTTTCATAGTTTCCTTAAATAATAAGTGCTTTTTTCGGTACATGTAAAAGATTTTATAAAACATTTAAAATCAGAATTAGCCGATATTTCATCAGAATCAAACAAAATTTATGCTGATGCATCCTCCGATCGATTTTCGATCTTTGTTGTGGTGCAGTGGATATCAGCCCGGGAGGAGAAATCGAAGAGCCAAGTTCGAATTCAAGTCGAATTCGTTGCATTAACTTACGCACAAATACAGCTATGGGTTAAATAGAAGGACAAATCGGGCTCTGTCGCTTTGGTTGGCAACCAGTCTACCGCAGCATTCCTTGCCATATAGGAGGACTTCTTTTTCTTCTATGTGCCCTGTCCTTTCAGAACATAGACGATCATGGCTTTCCACGTTTCCCTATCCCTGGTGGCTCTTAGCGCACTTTCTCCTGTTACACCATGCAATCCTCGTTCCGTCATCTACCTGATTAGGTCCTTCAAATATGTTATCCGTTGCTTTCTCCCCTTTCTTTTTCCCTCTATTAGGCCTGTTAGTATCAGGTTCTCCAAGCCCTCTTTCCTCATTGCCTGTCCCAAGAATTTTAGCTGTCTCTTCCTGTTACTCAGTATTAATTACCCTTTTGTTTCCATCCTTTCCAAAACCCCATCATTGCTCACATGCTCGATCCATGATATTCGCAGCATCCTTCTGTAGAACCACATTTCACTTGCTTCAAATCTTTCCTTCATTATGTTCGATGATATTGTTCAGCATTCACTGCCATATTGAAGAACTGACATCACATAGCAATCCAATACTCTCTTTATTTTTTCTAGCGAAATTGCCCTGTTTCTTAATACTTTACTCAACTTCTGGAACACTTCCTTCGCCATGGCAATTCGCCTTTGGATCTCAGTGTTGCACTTTTCGTCTTCTGTTAGAACACTTTCCAGGTAATTAGATATCGCACAACAGTCCATTAATTATTTCTTCGTTTCTAAGGAAATCTTCCTGTCTCTCAATATTCTGTTTAGCTTTTGAAATTTTTTTTTTTTTTAATCATATCACCCCGAGCAAGGCGGTAACGCCACTGATGAGCAGGGGGTACGTAAGAGTGAAAAGATAGGAAAAGAGAAAGCCGGAAACCACATCCTAAAAAGGAAACAAGGGATGAGCCTCTTCAGCTGTTCAATAGACATGGTTGGAGTGTAAACCGGGCGATAGTTTAGTCTATCTGCTCCAATTGAAAAAAAAAAAAAAGAAAAGAGTGAAAAGATTGCAAAATAGAAAGCCGGAAACCACATCCTAAACAGGAAACAAGTTTAGAAACGATAGTTTAGTCTATCTACTCCAATTGAAATGCGTCCTTACCCATGCTAATGCTCCTTCGGATTTCAGTATCTCACTTTCCGTCTTCTATTATTGCACTTAAATTCAAAGTCATGATACCAGAAGGGAAAATTCAGAATTTATTTATAGAACAGCCAGAAGGAAGTTATACTACAGCAATGAAAATAGTCACTGTTTTAATCCGGAAAGGCAAAGGCAAAATGGATATCCCAATTAGATTTGTTATATTTTGTCCATGTTCATTCAGAACGTCGACAGGTTTTTCGTATTAAATCAGAACATAGTCACATATTCTTGGGAAAGAATTGTATTTTTCTTAAATTGGCGGACAACCAAATCTAGAGAGCAGAGTCTACTCTGCTACTTTAACCGTAGGTGAGGGTGAAAGCGATGTGGATTCATGTTTTTCCCAAGGAAACTACAACAAAGATAACGGTTAGAACAGGATTTGAACCATGCTTATCCATTTTTCTAAATCACTATTTTAAATACCATGTCCTTTCAATATGAGAAACACCATAGCTCCCCAAATTCTTTTATTCATAAACTTAACATTTTTGCGAATGAAAGTGGACTGACTTCATGTTGCTTCCGGTAGGGCTTTGAATTCGAAGTTGCCTTCTTTTCAACCAGTTGCTATACAAAGCTCTGACCTGTTATTTAACCTATAGCTACAGACGTATTATATGAATTCATACCTTTCTTAATGACATTTATACGAATGTTGACGCATTAGTTGTGGACAGAAGTTGACTATTTTCCTACCAGATCAATCTTTCACTTAGATTGATAATTTATATGCTATTCGGCTATATTATTCAGCGAGAAGTTATATTTTTCTATATTACTTCTATGAGCCAGTCGACTGTTCCCTGAAAAGATTTTAATTAAGCGAACAAATGACAAGGTCAACGTACTGACCTTTATTTCAATTTGATGACAAATAGTAAGAAAATTTCATGAACTTAACAAGTAATAGAGGAAATCGAAAAGAAAGGGCTAACCAT
Organism: Ascarosepion bandense; assembly: GCA_037127315.1. NCBI lineage: Eukaryota > Metazoa > Mollusca > Cephalopoda > Sepiida > Sepiidae > Ascarosepion > Ascarosepion bandense. The sequence goes on from JBBBDQ010000835.1 coordinate 2,554,766, forward strand.
CAACCAGAAAAGACAGAATTTATGGTTGTTATGAAAAAGATCAACCCAAGATGTTATCTACGAATTGGAGATGAAAGAATCAAGCAAGTACAGAAAGCTGAAAACGTAATGTAATGGCAAAATATTCCTTCAAGAATATAAACAAAATATTAAGTTCTGTTAGTAAAAAAAAAAAAAAAGGAAAAAAGAAGAAAAAAGTGCTGTATTGCTATGTAATACCAATCCTAAGAGCAATTTTCTTCCTGATAATGAGACTTGAAGCAACAGAATTTTACGGAAGGATGTTAGGACTACCAAGGAATTAAAATAAGAGCAAGAAAAGAACTCTTAAAGAAAAAAGGAACGAAAAGACACCTGCGTATTTTTTCTAATTGTTTCACCCCAAGCAAGGCAGTACCGCTACTGGTGCGCAGGAGGGTACATAAGAGAAGAGTAAAAGTTTAAGCAGAGGGAGAGCGAAGAGAAAGACGAACCAGTTACTAGGGTGTCAGAGAAAGGGCAAGAGACGGATGGGAATACCAGGGTGAAGACAGTTGCGAGGGTAAAGTGAGAAAAGAAAAGAACAATATACACGAGGTGATTGGGAGCTTTGAACTAATAAAGATACTATATAAATTATTAGTTTCACAAATAAATACATCGTAGATGATACGCAGGTCTTGTACATATACATGTTTGTGTGGATATAATTACTAGAGATAGTGATATGTCTGTTGGACACCTCGATGTAGTGTAGTGGCTAGCAGGCTTGTCTCGCTGGAATCATTACATTTGAGTAGTGAGTTTGATCCTCACTGGGTGCCCAAACATGTTTGGCCTTGTGCCACATCTAAGCAGCACTTAGAAAACCGAAGGGGCATCTCGGCGTGGTGTAATGGTTAGCAAGCGTGTCTCGCTAAAACCTATTACAATTGAGTAGTGAGTTCGATCCTTACCGGGTGACTCATACTTTCGGCCTTGTGCCACATCTAAGCTGCGCTTAGAAAATCACGACAGTGATATGTGTGTCTGATTTTTTAATATTTTGTAGGATATTATATGGATTGATGTCATGAAAGAGTTCTTTGATGTTAGTAGTTTGGTTGATTTTGTTTAGAGCATATCAACTCTATAGGCCATTTAATACCGAAAGCTAAATATTTTGAACAACTTTATGGATTCAACTAAATATATTCTGAACGTAAATTAATGCTTTTAACCAAAGATAAAATATATTGTCAATTCTGCTGTAAAATGTATAGCTGGTAATTTTGTTATAAAAATATATATGTCTAGATTTCTGAGATGAATTAGCGTTTCCATTATTCGGACTATTGTCCTCATTTTGGTTGCCATTTGTACGACGTTTCGGTCGTTGGACGCTCCGGCCTCCTTCAGATGCTAAAGAAGGCCGGAACGTACAACGGCCGAAACGTCGTACAAATAGCAGCTGAGAACAATAGTCCGAATAATGTAAATAGTGAAAAATTTATACTGTCTGTGTATTTTTTTTCCAGGTATTTTAATTTTATTTTATGGCTATTTGCCCAAAGCATATGTTTGGGTCCAAAGGGACCCAAACATATGCTACCACTTCGGGTCAAGATGAACCTGGAGACAACAACAATTAAGAGACTGTTGCTTCAGCAAACCGAAACTTCTTAACGCACTTAGAATATAAATTGTATAATGAGCCGCAAACGACCAACCAAAGCAGTAAATATTGAAGATATTATTGAACACTTGGAAAAGAATGTCTAAAACCATTTAAGAGTAAATTGAATCAGATGTCTATTGCCCAGCAACAACTTGGGTCGTTATGATAGCCTCATAAAAGAAGCTTAGTCGCAGTGATGAATAGATAAAAAAAATGAATTCAAAGTATCAATTTTCAGTAGGAGGCCTTCAGCTATCAGCTCAGTAATTAATTATTTATCTTTTTTTTTTTTAACTGAAGTCATATGGACATAAATGAAATGAACGAAGAGAATAAGAGATATTGGTCTTTCGTGTCGCCTTTTATCAGACAATATAGTAAGAACAATTTTTTTTTATTTCGAGTCTTTTTTAATTTTATTTTTATAGATGGTATATATTTCGGCCCAGCTAGTGATTTGGAACTAATAGGAAATAGATTTTTGGAATATTTTTATGATGTTTCAGTACCTTTTTAGCATTGATTTGAGAGAGTAAATGAAAAAAAGAAAAAAGTTTTTAACCGCTGAACAGTATTTTAGTAGAATCTGCTTGTAGGCATGTTCAACACTGAGAATTTATATATAAAATAGATCAGACATTCACAAATATTATATATATATATATATATATATATATATATATCGTGTTTAAGTCCCTAAAAAAGTGGCTACAAAAACCAAAACATCAATTATATAACAAACTATAACCATAACAGGAAAAATAGAAATAGAAAAATCATTTGGTACACACCTCCTTTCAACGAAATGGTAAATACCAAGTTACGGCAGAAGTTCCTCAATTTAATTAAAAAACGCTCCCTCACTAACAACCCTCTAAGTAAAATTTTTAACAAAAATACACTTAAACTGAGTTATAGCTGCACAAATAACCTCGAAAAAATCATAACTTAATGTATCTTAAATCAACACGTGGATCGAAATAAAATTAACTACAAAAATAATAAAGAGGACAACAATAAAAACTTATGCAATTGTAGAAACCCCAATAATTGCCCACTACAAAAAAGATGTAAAATAAATTCAATTGTCTATCAATGCAATATAACATCAATTGAAAACCCCACTATAAATAAAACGTATATCGGATCTACAAAGAACACCTTTAAACAGCGCTGGTACATGCACTTAACTTCATTCAAAAGCAACTTATATCAAAACCAAACATCCCTTTCTGCATATTTTTGGAAATTAAAGGACACAAAACAGAAACCCAAAGTAAAATGAAAATCCTGGAAAAAACTAGAACCTGCAATTCGCTTAACGACATCTGCCCTTTATGCTTAAGTGAAAAGCTACACATTCCAAAGTACCCCAAGAATGACGAACTATTGAACCGTAGAGATTAATTAGCAGTGTTATGAAACATCGAAAATATTTTTCGTTAAAATTTAATTAACCAAAAAATACCTTATTTACATGAAAAAATCCCCTCCAAAAAGGTAATTAATACCCATTTATACGAATCATTCGTGTAAAATCCTTTGTACAATAAAAACGGAAGCTGATGATGGTTCGCGTGAAATAGACTCGAACTTCCGATTTACCATGAAATAACGTGTCTGCCTTATTTTTTCATATATTTGCTCTATATGCATTTATATACATATATATTTAGAGCTCTCTTAGAGAGTTATCCAAATACGGTATGTCAAGGATACTCCTTTGGATTCTTCTATACCCACACAGCATGCTGATATATATATATATTACATCAGACATTCACAAACATTATATATAAATATATATTACATCAGACATTCACAAACATTATATATAAATATATATTACATCAGACATTCACAAACATTATATATAAATATATATTACATCAGACATTCACAAACATTATATATAAATATATATTACATCAGACATTCACAAACATTATATATAAATATATATTACATCAGACATTCACAAACATTATATATAAATATATATTACATCAGACATTCACAAACATTATATATAAATATATATTACATCAGACATTCACAAACATTATATATATATATATATATATATATATATGTGTGTGTGTGTGTGTGTATGACAAATATTTCATCAACAATAAGCTGGAAAATACTGAAAAAAGCACCTGCCTACAACAACATTACAAAAAATGCCTAATTTGCCTACATGAGAAAGTAGCAATTATATCTCATACTCCACAAAAGAACTTACTAAACACAAGATCAGAACTAATTTCCAAATGCAGACATGAAAATAAATACCTATTATCACAATTTACACCAAACGGATAAAAAAAGGGAACCACTGATACCATAATCCTAACTAATCTCTAGTTCAAACTACCACCATAATAATTGCATTTATTCGTTATTATCATCACATCACCATTACTAATCACTACTATTTATTTACTACCACAACTGTTATCATCAAATATTACAATCACAGTATTAGTCCGCAATCATCATTAACGTAAATTACACACTACCGTAGTAAAATTAATACACCTCACATAAACACTAACAAGCATCATTAACGTAAATTACACACTACCGTAGTAAAATTAATACACCTCACATAAACACTAACAAGCATTACAAATTAGAATTTCTACCATTTAAATATACGCAACGACAAAAATAAAATAAAACAAGCTAATAACCGACTTTAAAATAAAAAATAACAACACAGCCTTAAATAAAATAATAGCAATTCTTACCTATCATAGTTTCACACAGAACCCATCATACGTGCATATGTACGTTCGAGAAATCGACAACTGTCCGCGTGTTGACATCGCTACACTATTCGAATACACCAAGCGAATGCGTATGTATGTGCGCAATAAGCACACATATACATATATATATATGCCGAGACCCGCACGATTCGCATATGTATGTTTATGCAAGCCCCAGTGGGCGAACGCGCGTGTGTGTGTGCCCTTGCGCGCGTCAATGGGTGTACAAATGTATATATATATATATATATATATATATATATATATGTCTGCGTCTGTCATGACGACAGATTTGCCCCAATTCCACAAAAATACACGAACATACGCAACCCTACATATAACCAATTTTAAAAAAAAATAATCAGTTTGCCTGACGATCGCAAGAGCGTGAAACCCAGAGTTACAAACTCACACCTATCTATATGAATATATATATATATATATAATTCATCAGACTTTTACAAGCATTATATATATATATCAGCCATTAACACACACACACATATATATATAATACATCAGACATTCACAAACAATATATATATATATCAGCCATTAACACACACACACATATATATATATATAATACATCAGACATTCACAAACAATATGATATATTAGACATTCACTAACATTATATATATATATTACATTAGACATTCACAAATATTATACACACATATATATATATATATATATATACACATATGAAACATCAGATATTCACCAACATATATATATATAAATGATATTCACAAAATGACAAATTTATATATAATACATCAGACATTCACAAAGCTTATATATATATATAATACATTAGATATTCACAAAGATTACATAAATATATATATAATATATCAAACATTCACAAAGATTACATAAATATATATATAATATATCAAACATTCACAACTCTTATACATATATATATATATAATACATTAGATATTCACAAACATTATATATATATATACACTAGACATTCATAATTATTATATATATAATATACAATACATAAAACATTCACAAACATTGTGTGTGTATATATATATATATATATAGAGAGAGAGAGATAATACAAGAAACATTCACAAACATTAAATATATAAGACATCAAATATTTAAAAACATTATATATATATATATATATATATATATATGATCTATCAGATATTCACAAGCATTATATACCTATCTGTATATGATACAGAAGCCATTCACAAACATTATATATATATATATATATATATATATATATATTTGACATCAGATATTCACAAACATTAAATGTATATCGACATATTATACATTAGACTTTCACAAATGTTATACATATATATCTGTATATGATACATAAGACATTTACAAATATTATATAGTTATATATATATATATATATATATATATATATATATATATAATACATTAGATATTGATAAAACATATATATATATTTAATACATCAGAAATTCACAATCATTGTATATATAATACATCAAACATTCACAAACAATATATATATAATACATTAGACATTCAGAAATTTTTATAGATAATACACACGTATAAAAAGACACAGATGTATTGAATTGTCCGGAAAGTTTATGCCGATTTTATCAGAGAAATTAAAAGAACACAAAAATTATACCATTAAATATTTATTCGACTAAATATGAACCATTTTGTTGCCCTTATTTTCTCCATTTTTTTATCAAATTAAAGGTACAAAATATTCTCAAAATTTCGGGGGTTTCTTTGTAAGGAACGCAGTTTTGTCTATCATCCAAATAATTACAATTTTAATGTCTATATCATCCAAATAATTACAATTTTAATGTCTATATCATCCAAATAATTACAATTTTAATGTCTATATCATCCAAATAATTACAATTTTAATGTCTATATCATCCAAATAATTACAATTTTAATGTCTATATCATCCAAATAATTACAATTTTAATGTCTATATCATCCAAATAATTACAATTTTAATGTCTATATCATCCAAATAATTACAATTTTAACCATTGAATTTATTTTGTAAAGACCTGAATATATGAAAACCCAAAAAAGGAATGTCTGGTAAAAATGGTGGGTTGAGCAACATATCCCAGCCAAGCTGCAACAGTTTTTGCCCGATCGCCAAATAAACGTGAGGTCTGACATTCATCTGATGAAAATCAACTCTTTTTCTATTAATCAGTTCTGTTTTTTTTTTATTGTTGCCTTTAATTCGTCCAGTTTCGAGCAGTACCTCCCAGAATCAATTTACTGGTTACTTCGCAAAAGTTCATAGTACAGGGTTCCTTTCCAAACCCTCCAGATGAGCGGTTTGGCTTCGTTAGGATGAAGACTTTCTTTTGGAGTAACTAAAGATGATGTCGCTTACACCACGATCTTTTTTTGTTGTTGTAGATGATCTGTTTTGCATCACTTGTCAGAATTTGTTTAAAAAAGAATGTATTTTTATTGAGTCTATACAGAAAATCAGACAGAAATGCGATTCAAAAGATTCTTCCCACTCAGTTCATGTGATACCCATACCCATTGTAGTGGTTGGTGTACGCAAGCATGAATGGTGAATTACGATAAATTTGGTTCTCCTGCCAATTCCAGCGTTGTGAAATTCGGGTTATTCCCAATTAATATCTTCATTTCGTCGTCATTTGTAGTGGGGAAGTCTCCTTAGCGTTCTTTATCAATAAAGCGACAATCAACAACTGTAAAGTTCCGTATAGTTCTGTCAGTTAAAGCACCTGCGCTGTACACAGCATAGTTTCTGGTGTTGATTACGAGTCATTTTTGCTTTTCAGGTCATAAATGTATCAAGTGCCGAAAATGCACTTATAGTTTTCCATTTTCATAGGAATGCAAAATTAACATGAATTAAGTAATTTTAAACTTTCATTCTCAGGAGATAAAATGTGCTCTCATCGGAAATTTAATAATGTCAACAAATTTGACGTGTTTGCATGAACTTTTCGGACAATGTTATATATATATATATATATATATATATATATATATATATATATATATAATATAATATAATATAATATAATATATATATATATATATATATATATATATATATTACTTTTTTTATTTTTATTTATCCAACATATTTTTATTACTTAACGAAAATATACTGTTTAATAAGTATACGGAGCGTCTACTTAAATAAAGGTATCTACTTAAATATCATTTAAGTAATTATATATATATATATATATATATATATATATATATATAATACCTGAGTAGAATTTCGTTATAGCCGTATTCTTTTCAAAATGAAAACAGTGTTATAAGTATACACATGTATATGCAACGACGGAAGACTGAAATTATAATACACTGAATAGGTTTCAATTTAAACACAATTAAACATATCGGTGATCTCAATAAATTATCATATATCCAGATCGATATGTGCGCTACTTAGAAAAGAAACAGATTGTCTTCGATTATTGACGCAAACCTTAATTCTTGCATTTATATGATTGTATAAATGGCGAATACTATTAGGCGATGCAATATTCCTCGGCGTTTGATCATTTAAGAGGATTGTTTGGACAAGTCATGTGTCGTCCTATTTATATTCAATGATAGATAGGGGTTGTGGCATTACCGAGTACGTAAGTTTCTGAATTGATCTAGTGGAATACCTCAAGTAGCACGGGTATCATGTAGCGGGCATTATTCTACCGGCAAAAGATAACATTTCTGCTACCTTTGAACAATTTTACGGTTGTATGTTTCCTCCAGTAATAACGATGGCAAACTCGAGTTTTAAGTTATGGCACTACACACAATAATGCTATAGATTTGTCCTGTGTGTCCTTGATGAATTTATCTTCAAAATGGAAATCTGCATGTCTACTTTGTACACGCAAACAGCTAGAGGGTGGAACCTTTTTATTTACAGAACACTACAGATTACCATTCGGTCTTCTCGCGATATTTGAGACATGTGCTGCGACAAAATTAATAATTTGATTAGAAAGTACGCATGCTTGTAATCCTGTTATAAGTGAACGATTCCTAAACGTCCTTGTTGACACGTTTACTCTGATCTCGGCTGTAAACGCCGTATGCAGACTGCGACTTCTGCTCTTACAATTTATTGATCTTGACTTAATTCTGTACTACGCTGCCGCCCAGAACCTGATCTACAGGTGGAAATATGTTTATTTAACTACTAGTGCCAACATCGAAATAGCAAGGATGAGCCATATCAAATAGCATCAGTCTCATGTCTAGGTGTGGTCCCAGGGTCTCTTCGAAGCTGAGCACCTATCAACTCACTTTACAGATCGATATGTGCGCTACTTAGAAAAGAAACAGATTGTCTTCGATTATTGACGCAAACCTTAATTCTTGCATTTATATGAATGTATAAATGGCGAATACTATTAGGCGATGCAATATTCCTCGGCGTTTGACCATTTAAGAGGATTGTTTGGACAAGTCATGTGTCGTCCTATTTATATTCAATGATAGATAGGGGTTGTGGCATTATCGAGTACGTAAGTTTCTGAATTGATCTAGTGGAATACCTCAAGTAGCACGGGTATCATGTAGCGGGCATTATTCTACCGGCAAAAGATAACATTTCTGCTACCTTTGAACAATTTTACGGTTTTATGTTTCCTCCAGTAATAACGATGGCAAACTCGAGTTTTAAGTTATGGCACTACACACAATAATGCCATAGATTTGTCCTGTGTGTCCTTGATGAATTTATCTTCAAAATGAAAATCTGCATGTCTACTTTGTACACGCAAACAGCTAGAGGGTGGATCCTTCTTATTTACAGAACACTACAGATTACCATTCGGTCTTCTCGCGATATTTGAGACATGTGCTGCGACAAAATTAATAATTTGATTAGAAAGTACGCATGCTTGTAATCCTGTTATAAGTGAACGATTCCTAAACGTCCTTGTTGACACGTTTACTCTGATCTCGGCTGTAAACGCCGTATGCAGACTGCGACTTCTGCTCTTACAATTTATTGATCTTGACTTAATTCTGTACTACGCTGCCGCCCAGAACCTGATCTACAGGTGGAAATATGTTTATTTAACTACTAGTGCCAACATCGAAATAGCAAGGATGAGCCATATCAAATAGCATCAGTCTCATGTCTAGGTGTGGTCCCAGGGTCTCTTTAAAGCTGAGCACCTATCAACTCACTTTACAGGTTTCGCTTATATACCAATGTGTGTGTGTGTGTAGAATCTTCTAATCCATTGACGTTGTCAGACTATTTTTCACTCCGTTTATTTATTTTACCTAATGTGTACTTTTTTTTAATGACAGTGGAAAAATTGGGAACTCTTATGATATGGACATAACATTTCAATTTTATACTCTTGAGGGTGACTGACTTCTTTCAATCGGCTAGTTTCTTGCTTGATGGTACCTCGAACGGTGTAATTTATGATTGAATTATATAGGTAATACCTAGGATAATTCTGTAAGCATTTCGTTTCTAATGCTTGAATTCTTTGCTGTAGTTCTTCTGTTGATGTCAAAGATTCGCTAGTATACAGAGGGCATGGAAAGACCAATACGAGCAACAGTCTGAGTTTTGAATTTAGGCAGATTATTGTTTTTTTAATTCCAGATCGTTTTTATATATTTTTGACAGCTGACATTGTTTATGCTGTTCTTGATAATATTTCTATTCTGGAGACAGCTACACTGATAAAATTGTCTTAATATTTTAAAGTTCCTGACAATCGACTTATCTTCAGTTGAAATCTTTTTTTCATTTTTCAGGATATTATTTTTTCTGTATTAATCTCCATGCAATATCTGAAGATTTGATATGCATGCTCGACATAATGAATCATACAAAAACATCGAATATGTGCAGCAATTCTATAAAAATTAAATTTCAGCTTCTGAAGGAAATTCAATCTGATTGCCTTGTAAAAGGTTCTAATTGAATAAAAGGAATAATTTAATATTGTCTATACTAGAACACTTGATTATAATAGAAGTTTACCTTATACTGAACCATAACACATCAGACAGTGTTGTGTAAAAGAGGAGACTAAGCCGGTGTACTGATGTGAATGTTACTACATCACAAGATGGCCGAAAACACTAAACATTTAATCAGAATAGAGAGTTTGGAAAATTTCTTCCTCTTCTATGTGCCCTGTCCTTTCAGGACGTAGGCGATTATGGCTTTCCACATCTCCCTATCCCTGGTGGCCCTTAGCACACTTTCTCCTGTTAAACCACGCAACCCTCGTTCCGTCATCCACTTGATCAGTTCCTTCAAATATGTTATCTGGCCTTTTAGTATCAGGTTCTCCAAACCCTCCTTCCTCATTGCATATCCCAGGAACTTTAAGTCTCGCTTTTACAAATCATTATATGAAGAATGGACAAAGGGGAACAGTTAATCACCTATCCATATCCCCCACCAAAAAAAAAAAAAAATATGCGAATGGTTAGTAGTTAAGTAACGAAGGATTAGTAAAGAATCAAATGGTGTTCGGAACAACAAGGGACAGGAAGTCGAAGAAAACGTTGATATTCCACATCTTGATGGGACGCAGCATATAAAAAAAAACACTACACATATCCTGTACAAAAGTTAAAAATGTCAACGTTTTTCAGGGTGTTGAAAAATTATCAAATTCAAGAAAGATAATTGTTGCATAATACATTACAATATCCTCGCAAAAACATTATCCAATAAGTTGTCTTTTGGTTAAGCACTTCTCAAAAATTAATAGAAATTACAACGTATCTATTGGTTTTCGTTGTCGATTAAAACTCAGTGTATGTACCATCTGCTTTACCCAACTACTTAAACAATAGATTGCACCTACTTATATATGGCAAGTAGCCATATTATAGGAAGATTTGGGTAGTATATGATTTGCTCAAGTGTTTTTGCGTTTTATATATGAGCAGTTGATAAACCTCTTTGTTTCCTATGCCTAGTCTTGTTTTTTAATACTTACTTTAACTACGGACTTCTTAATTGTTGGCCATTTTGAACAAAATCGACATTGCAAAAGTTTTGAAATCATAGTTTTCTCCTCCTAAACTGGTTGGCAAACACGGCTGACCTGCTGTTTAACACATAGTTGTGGAAAAGGGTAGAGAAGATGAATTCATACATTGCTTATGGCTAGTTGGGCTTAAGCAAATGAAAGTCGAAGTCTGCTCTGCATGATCTCATTCCAATTATTTTCAGTCATATGCGTGGTGGTGCAGCAAATATCGGTTTGGAACGAAAAAAGCGGGGACCCGAGTTCGAATTCCAGTTGAATGCCTTGCATTCACTCACGCCCAAATACCTTTGGGAACAGTATTAATCCGTCCCTCCCTCATAGTTATGGGTTAAATAACAGGACAGATTGAGTTCTATAGCCTTAGCTGGCAACCAGTCTATCGCAGAAAGCAATGGTAATCTACTGCGGGATAATCTTCTGCCCACTCAGTTATGTCACTTTCGAGACATGATTGCCCAAGCGTGTATCACGCATAGCACTTAACTGACTGATTATATATAAACATATACTGTTAAATATAAGAGACAATGAATGTCTATTATGTTTAATCATGAGCCATTCTAAACGTCGTATTTTAGATTTAATTTCAGGGGAAAATAAAGACAAAAATTCTCCAACTTAATAAAAAATTATCCAATTGTTGGAGAATTTTTGTCTTCATTTTCACCTGAAATTAAAGCCAAAATACGATGTTTAGAACGGCTCATGATTAAACATAATAAACATTCATTGTCTCTTATATTTAACAGTATATGTTTAGAAAATTATCTGCTGCCTCGATACACTATATATATATATATATATATATATATATATATATATATATATATATATGGTGTGTGTGTGTATGCGTGAAGTAATTCTGATACCTTGTACCGGTATCATGTAATTCAAGGTCACCTGTGTTTAGTCGATTGGTTGGTGACTAAACCAGTTATTTCACCTGGTGAGGAGAGTGAGTAGATATACTGCAAGATGAAAAATACGTTCTGTACAATTTGCTAGTGAGCTACCCCTCAGGATGTAAGTCGCTGTCTCTGGGACTATGATGCAACCCATGTGGTCAGAGATGCGATCGAGAAGATCAATGCAGTGGAGTGTAAGCCACATCTGACCTGAATTAAATGAACTTACGTCTTTAAAAGAAATGCATTATTTTGGATGACACTGCCCAGCCAAGAGATTTTAGCACGTTTTACAAGATTTAAAGTAAACATTGCCTTGGCGTAGCTTAGGAATCAAATGTTCACTTTGGGGTTTAAAAACAGAGAAAAATATTAATCAAACCGCTTAAAAAAAAAGAAAAGAAATGAAACTGGTGAGCTAAAATCTTAGACTTCTGATAGATGAAATTACCAATATGCACCCAGAGAAAAAAAGACAGTGATCGTTGCTAGGATACTGTTTAGATATAGTATTAGCAAAGTGACGCTTCTTCTTGAAAAAGGTTGGTCAACGAGAAGAAATCGTTGGCAAACATCTTTCGGAAAGGCAAGGCGGTTGAAATCCATAGTTTTGCCGAGGTCATGTTTTCAACAAGGTCAGACTGTGTCTCGAATTGACAAGAGGATTATAATATTACGCTTAAGTGCGGGTCATGGAAGTTTTGATTCAATTTTTAGCGTTAATGCACACGTTATTATGGGTTTTACGGAATAGGTTTATATGCGTGCCCCGGAGATGGTTTAACATGTGCGGCAAATGAGGATAAAATCATTCTTATGGGGGATTTTGATGCTCAACTTGGTACTGTCTACGTTAACACAAAATTGGGTTGATAAATAACAAAAGACTATCGCTTCGTCAGATTTGTACAGAATTTGATTTGTGCCTTGCATTCACTCCTGTCTTACAAAACAAGTTTTTTTCCGTCTGAATCTATCCTGCACATATATAAATCTACCATCCGCCCGTGTATTGAATACTGCTGCCACATCTGGTCGGGTGCCCCTGCTGTTCTCCTCGGGGTTCTTGACAAAACACAACGTAGAGTCTGTAATGTGATCGATACCGACTTGGCAGACCGGCTGCAGTCACTCTCTCATCGGCGTGACGTGGCCTCCCTGTGCCTCTTCTATAAATACTTTCACGGCTTCTGCTCTAATGAGATACTAGATTAGCAACTAGGTCCCACCCTCTTACACTTAAACCGATAAGACGTAACCACAATTTCTACTCTAACAGATTCTTTTCTCGCACTTCCCGCCTGTGGAATTCCCTTCCACATGATTGCTTCCCCGACGGCTACAATCTCCAGGAGTTTAAATGTAAGGTCAACAGACACCTCCTAACACACTAACTCGCATTCATTCTCTCAAACACTTTTCCCAACCCTCAGTCTCGGCATTCTTACCTCCTTCTGACATTTCCTATATCTAACCTCTCTTTCTCTTCACATTCCCCTATATAACCCCCTGCGCAATAGTGGCAGTGGAATGCCTTGCTTGGGGTGAAATGATTAAAAAAACTCTGATGAGTTAAAGGTCCCGCAACTGGTATCTAATTGATCATACTGCTATGAAAAATAGCCATGTTATGAGTGAATTTGATGCGAAAACCTAACAGAGAGCAGGCTGTAATACTAATATGTAATACTAGCAGCAGACTTTTTTTTTTGCTTTAAAACGAAAGTTGATCAGTTGAGGGTTTTTCTCCTCTCAAACGTCTAATTTTTCTTTTCAATCATTTCACCGGCAGTAAGGCATTAAAGCCACAAAGACGCAAAGAGTTACCGAATGTGAGAAAAATAAAATATTAAGGAGTGAGAAGACTAAAAAGAACAAGAATTAATACAGAAGACAACTACTGACATTGCATTAAAAATTTTCATGATCAACGTTAACAGGAAAACAAGCAGCTGGAAGAGAAATTTATAAGTGAGAAGTGCGAGAGAAAAAACTGTTAGCATAGAAATCACGGTTACATTTAGCCATTCAACTAATAATGATAATGCGATCTCCGATGCTAACTACAGGATTTAGGGTTCACATTTTATACCCGAAGTATAAGATAACCAACCCCGCAATAAAATAGAAGGGTAAAATTAAAAAGTTGCCTAATACCCCGATATATACGGTACTGACTCGTTGGTAGGCAGAGCTTTTTGTAACAGGACGTGCCGGACTTGTGATTACAGTTAACCTTCTGTAACATCTAGCTTACTTTTCAGTGTCGGAGAAAAGACATTTAACACATTTTTATACCTTATTAACATGTTCTTTCGTAAAAATAACTAATTTTATATTTTTACGATTTGTCTCTGTTGGGGCGCTCTCCACCTTTTCCACCTTCTGTAACATCTAGCTTACTTTTCAGTGTCGGAGAAAAGACATTTAACACATTTTTATACCTTATTAACATGTTCTTTCGTAAAAATAACTAATTTTATATTTTTCCGATTTGTCTCTGTTGGGGCGCTCTCCACCTTTTCCACGGAAATGGACTATTCGAATCATTATATAAAATAATAGTGATTATACTTCGAGGAAGGAAGTCGAATGAGGAAGTCGAGTGGGCGAGTCCGTGAGTATTTCCGGTATTGCACCGGAAATGTTCTACTAGTCAATCTATCAGGTCTCTACGACGATACTATATACTAATTAACTTGTTCTGTATTCTACTAATCTTCACCTCTTGTAAATAAACTTCTCTTTCCTGTCAATACACCTTCTTTTATACTATTACGTTGTTTTGTGTTATTTCGCATAATTCTGTTCCCCGACGTAACAAAAAGAAAAGTTTGGAGTAGGAGTGGCAGTTGCGTTTCAACAATAAACTCTCTAAGTTTTTGTTCGTCTGGCTATTGAACTCGCAACATTTTTGGTCAAGTCACTGGATCTAACCAACGCTTTTATTTCAAGTGTCCCGAAGATGGTCAGAGCGTACAACGGGCGAAACGTGTTGGGGCGCTCTCCACCTTTCCACAGAAATGGACTATTCGATTCACTATATAAAATAGTAGTGATTATACCTCGAGAAATGAAGTCGAGTGAGCGAGTCCGTCAGGTATTTCCGGTATTGCACCGGAAGTGTTTTACTAGCCAATCTATCACGACTCTACGACGTTACTGTATACTAATTACCTTGTTCTGTCTTCTACTAATCCTCACCTCTTGTAAATACTTCTCTTTCCTGTCAATACACCTACTTTTATGCTATTATGTTGTTTGTATTATTTTACATAATTCAGTCTCGAACTGAAGCTATTTTTTTTTAAGTACAAATATTACAAAAGCCTTCCAGTGTTTATTTCATGACCTGTCATGTTTTTTTATTTTTTAATGACGGATTCGTTTTCTCCGGCTTATCAAACATTTGCAGGTTATTTTAAGCTAATAAATATTTTAGATCGCTAGTGATTGTAGTGATGTAAGTCTTACTAATTAACCCATAGCTGAGAAAAGGAGAGTTGAATTTGTAACGCGTAAGTGAAAACCCAACCGGAATTGGAACTCCGCTCTCCTATTATTAATTCTGAGCCATTATCGATTATATCACCCGTACATGCGAGCATAGGATGTGCGTTGTGGTGCATTATATATCTGCTCGGAACGACAAATCGGGGACCCGAGTTCGAATTCCAGTTTAATTCGTTGCATTTACTTACGCGCAAATTACCTTGGGAAAGGTATTAATCCATCTCTTCCCTCCAGTTATGGGTTAAATAACAGGACAGTTTGGGTTCTATAGCTTTGGTTGGCAACCAGTCTACCACAGAAAGTAATGGCAACCTACTGCGGGATAATTTTCTTGCCAGTCAGCCAAGTCTCTTTCGAGACATGATCGCCCAAGCGTGTATCACGTATGGCACTTAACTGAATGACATACGAGCTTACTGCACCTGGTATTCTCAAGTAGTCACCCATTTTCGTATTTAGGTACTCAAGTCTGTGATCGTACGTGAACCGGTGATTTAACTATATATCTGTGATCCTATTTTGCAAAATGACTCGATTGTTATTGCAGATTATGGCTACAACATTAGACGAAGAAAGCAGCACCTTTAAAAATCTATTGCATGACGTCAATAAATGACATCTGAGGATTTAAAATGTCAATATGAATAAACTGACATAGATACATACAGGAATAGGCTGGAACAGACAGAGACGTTCTAACTTTGATCACGAGGAACTGACTGTTAGGGAAAAGCAGAAGACAGATTGGTAAGTCGAAGAGTTGAGAAGTTCTCAGCTCGACCAATAGCTTTTCTGTGCTTCCTCTCCCTCGGACACACACACACACACACAATTACATTTAAACACGTTTTATTAAAAAGAACCGCAAGATGTCAAATTTTTGTGTAATTTTTTGTCAAATTTATTGTAATTTTCCAATAGCGCGTTGAGTATTGTACTGGGGAAATTGTGGATAAATTGTGATACCAGTGTAGACTATTTCAAACTTCCAGATTTGCAAAGAATATCAAAATGTAAACAAAGGAATTCTAATACTTTGACACCATCTAGGATTTTTTAAATTGATAAAGTTGTCGAAAATATTTCAAGAAAACGGTATGAACTTCGGGCAGTTTATTCAAAATTTCGAGAACGATACTTAACATCGTATTAAAAAAATAATAGAATAAAATTTGAAGACAAACCTGGTCGGTTCTTTTAAACCTGTTTGGATGAAACTTTCTGCCCAAATATACCTCTCTCTCTCTCTTACACACACAAACACACACACACACAAATATATTATATATATATATATATGCATATATTATATATATATATACTAGCAGCATAGCCCGGCGTTGCTCGGGTGTAATGAAAGATTTAAACTGATCCATGCTCCTGGAGCTCAGACTCTTTGGACGTTGGCACGAAACACTAAAAAGCAATAGTTGTTTCCAGTTAAAGCGAAACCGTAGACTGAAAGAAAAATGAATGGATGTAAGTCAAATTTTGATTTCCTGGTATCGATATCAAATTTTTTGCACTATTGTAAGAACTGCAACCTTGAAACTTCTGAATATCGTTTCTTATGTCTTTGTCTATGAGTGTATCAAATTTGATTAAACTCGGACCACCCCTTCTATAACCCGATTTTTTCGATTATTGATTTTCGATATTTATCGGAGGTACCTCGACACAAAACCTAGCTAAGAATACTCGCAGACGCTTATAGTACAACTGTGTAAATTTTCAAGAAAATCGGTTCAGCCATTTCGGAGTCTGTTGGTAACGGATACACACACAGAGAAAAAGTTCCATTTATAAATAAGTTTATATATATATATATATATATATATATATATATATGTATGTGTGTGTGTGTGTGTTAGAAATAGAAATAAATCGGTTAAGTTTCGATCTCGGTTAGAAACAATCAGATATCTACCCACACATGTGGTGTGATACAGCGTCTTGTATCTATATTACATGTATATGTCTGAAGAGACTTTTGAATAACCTGAACTTACAAAAAAGTAATAAATGAGCATTAGCATCAGTTCCACGAGAGGGACGTGGGCGTATCCTAGCTGCGCACCTCCATACGTCTCTGTGGATGATCTTTTCCAGATCATTTAGTAAGAAGGTTAGCCTATCTTCCCCTGTGTCCTTTTTATTTTGTCTCGGACAACAGTGGAAGATATTTTTAGCGCTTATGACGCGTCCATACCATTTCATCTTTTAAACGATGGCAATGATGCCTCCAATGGGCATATTTCTTGTTTAACGCTGTTTCCTATATCGTCTTATGTCATACGGTCGACGTAGGTGATGTCGAGAATGGTTGAACAGCTTCTGATTTCTAAGGCTTAGACCTTTCGTGGATTTGGGCATATTGAATTAAATACAGTATATCAGATTTTATTTTGCAAGTCAATTTTATAATCACATCTATTTATGAACAAACGAGGAACACATTTTATTTCTATATATTTTCTATATAATTATAGTTCGCGAATTCTATCAGGTTTTAGCAGAAGTATTTCTTGCCGTAAATTCAGTCAGTGATTCTTCATTTTATATATATATATATATTAATTAATATATATATAATTTCAGATATATAACTACTGACACGGGCCATGAGAAGGAGATAACCTTGCAAGTGAAGCAAGATTTTTCAAATTTAGTGGTATTAACTCAATGTCGAAAATTCTAAAAACGTAAAAATTAACACAAGATAATCATGTCATCTAAGAAAATAATTATAACATTGACAAAATGAGAACAAGAAAAATGGCTTTCAAAATGTCAAGAAAGTGACTTTAGAAATCTCAAGATAGATTATTAACACGAAAAGTGGTTTGACCAGAAAAAAATACTTAAGAAGCTTGCGTAGTGAATGTAAATAAAGAAAAGATACAATGTATAAAGAATATTAACCAAGCATATTTTTTAATAACTAACATATAATTGTGAACATACAAACATACGAGGATGTTATGAATAAATTGTAAAACTTAGGCAAAAATGAAAATAACATTGACATCTCATTTTAACATGTTCTTTTTATCAAAATTACATAAATTAATAAAAAGTAAATTTATTCAATATCATTCCCATTGACTTCAACCACGAACCTCAAAGCGACTTCGGAATCTCCTGTATCTTTCCTGGACGATCTCCTTGATTATTTTGATGAGTGTTGCCATAATCATTGCCTTCAGTTCATCTTTTGTGTTAAGAGTTTTTTTTTTTTGTCTTTCGCTCAACTTTGACCCTCACATAATTAAGGCGGGTGCAGCATGGGGAGTTAGGTGGCCAGATCGAAGGGGTGATGTGGTCACAGAAATTGTCTGACAGCCATGACTGAGTTCTCCTGCTTGTGTGGCACGGTGAAGAGTCCAGTTGCCAGACATAGGGCCTTCCAACAAACACTGTCTTGGTCTGAGATCCTCACCAACAAATTCGGGAATTCTTTTATCAGAACAATCAGTGTGAGTTTTTCGATCTGCCATACCTTCGTAATCACCATTAGACTCATCCATCTCCTTCCGAATTCCCTGCACTGCCCTCAGATCGACACCTAAACGCTCTTAAAACGTTCCTAGTGGAGCTTCCGGTACGAATTCAAGCAGTACAGCATATCGTTTCTAAAATTCTGGTAGAGTGAATTGCTACACGGTGCACTTTTTCTCGCAGATGGTGCCAACCCAACGCTACTATATCGTGCATTCAACAAAATTCAAAAACATGCGCAAAACGAAAAATATAATATGACGACAATTTACTCATCGCACCATGTATAAATAAACTGACTTTCTCAAAAGCGTCACTGGAATGATTCAGTTATTCTAAGCAAAGTCTAATTGCGTTAAAAGTTGTTTTACAGTTTTGTTAAAGATATATTCTTTAGCGTTGTTTACGACTAGTTTCTATCTGTTTTATTCAATTTGTCAAAGCCATATGGATGTGCTAAATTCCATTAGCATTCTCTATTAAACTGAGTCTACATGCAGAAAGAAATCTTCCCCAGAAGTTTCGAGTTTTACTTTAACAATTTTTTTTTTTATAGAAAATAAAATTTGGTCGATCTATTCTTCGGTCATAAATGAAATTTCCGAGATTATGCAGAAAAAAAAAGAAAAAGAAAGAGTTGCTTCAAAGTAGTACTACATGATATGACACTGACACACTCGATCTGCTACCGAAGTTTCTAATCGTTTTGTTAGTTCTCTATCTTAATGTTATTCTTCATTGAAATTGCAAGGAGAAAAATAAATCAGAATCTTGAATCGAGAAACATTTTAAGTACCTTGGTGTCTGGATTAGTTATAACAAGTTTAGAATGCAAGACAATTAGGGCTCCACAAAAAAAGTTGAGTGGAGGCAAATAAGATGCTAATAAGATGATTTAGGCATTCTTATTTTAAATTTTAAAATATTTATGCTATTTACATCGTTCGGAAGTTATGGAGAACCATGATCACGTATGTCCTGAAAATATGCGTTAGATAGTAGATCATACAATAAATACATATTTTTTGCTTTTCACTCATACTGATTTTCTGGATTCAGACTTGTAGACGGTTTCTGTATATAATATTTAAACAGCTTCTAAAACAAGAAAAACAAAAACGGAAAACAATTTAAATTTTAATAGCATAAAGGATGCGACTCTGCTCAATGGCGTCATCAGGAACAGAGAGAAAGAATTCAAACTGAGTCTTCTGTTTCGTCCAGTTTCAGCAAAACATGGGATTGTTTCAGTCCCCCGTCCAATGAGCCATAGACGAAATTTAAGGAAATCGAACACAGAGGTAGGTGCACTTTATTGCCAAACCTATACATTGAACCTAAAACTAAATTCATGTTATTTAACAGCTATATAGATTTTTCATATTAGAGTTAGTCAGTTAAGTGCCACATGTGATACACGCTTTGGGCGATCATGTCTAAGAAGAGACATGACTGATTGGGCAGAAAATTATCCTGCAGTAGGTTGTCATTGCTTTCTGCAGTAGACTGGTTGCCAGCCAATGCTATAGAACCCAATTTGTTCTGCTAGTTAACCCATAACTGGAAGGAAGAGACGGATTAATACCTTTCCCTTTACCACCAAACGCAAACATTGAACTAAAAACTAAATTCATGTTATTAAGCAGCCTCATCAGATACAGATTTTTCATATAAGAGTCAGTGAGTTAAGTGCCATACGTGAAACACGTTTGGGTGATCATGTCTCGAAAGAGACACGACTGACTGGGCAGAAGATTTTCTCGCAGTCAGTCAGTTAAGTGCCACACGTGATACACGCTTTGTGCGATCATGTCTCGAAAGAGACACGACTGACTGGACGGAAGATTATCCCGCAGTAGGTTGCCATTGGTTTCTGCGGTAGACTGGTTGCTAGACAAGGCTATATAACCCTATATGTCCTATTATTTAACCCATAACTGGATGGAAGAAGCGGATTAACACCTTTCCCAAGGATATTTGTGCTTAAGTTAATACAAGGAATTCAACTGGAATTTGAACTCGGCTCGCCGATTTGTCGTTCCGAGTCGATATTCACTGGACCACAACCCAAATATGTCCTGTTATGTAACCCAGCTTTCCCAAGGGTATTTGTTCATAAGTGAATGCAACGAAATCAACTGGAATTAAAACTCAGCTCTCTCGTTCTGAGCCGATATCCACTGCGTCATAACTCATATATAGCTAATCTAATTTATTCAGAAATGTCTAAACTAACATCTGTATAAAACCGTTCTCTCAAATCTATAGTTTAAAATGTTTTTTTATTAAATTAATCCTATAAAGCTTACCGCACTCCCCACATTCTTCAAGCAATATCGACTGTAAGGTGATATAAGGATAGCGGCTCAGAATGAGAAATCAGAAAACAGAGTTCGAATTCCAGTCGGGTTATTTATATTTCACTTACGCGCAAATACTCTTAAGGAAGGTATAGATATATTTCCTCCTCCAACTACAGCTTAAATAATAAAAACATAATCGGGAAAAATCATTGTTTTTTTTTCCTCAAAATGTTAATGCGATATTAACCAAAATTTTTACGATCCAAAATATATATCTATCTAAACTTATTTATAAATGGAACTCTGTGTGTGTGTGTATCCGTTACCTATAGACCCGAAATGGCTGAACCGATTTTCTTCAAAATTTACACAGTTGTATTATAAGCGTCTGCGAGTGTTCTTAGATAGGTTTTGTGTCGAGGTACCCCCAATAAATATCGAAAATCGATAATCGAAAATATCGGGTTATAGAAGGAGTGGTCCGATTTTAATCAAATTTGATACACTCATAGACAAAGACATAAGAAAGGATATTCAGAAGTTTCAATGTTGCAGTTCTTACAATAGTGCAGAAAATCGATAATATATATATATATAAATGTTTTCATTACACCCGAGCAATGCCGGAATATACTGCTAGTCAGCTTTAAATATGGGTTACCTTAAGGGTTGATAAATCGTAAATAACAAGATCAATGATAACTTTTCATACTCATAGACAAAGACATAAGAAACGATATTCAGAAGTTTCAAGGTTGCAGTTCTTACAATAGTGCAGAAAATCGATAATATATATATATAAATGTTTTCATTACACCCGAGCAATGCCGGAATATACTGCTAGTCAGCTTTAAATATGGGTTACCTTAAGGGTTGATAAATCGTAAATAACAAGATCAATGATAACTTTTCATACTGCCAAAACATTAAAACGTCGAAACCTTTCAATTTCACCGCTTTCGCTGTAACTTTAAAAAATAAAAACTGAAAAGCTGTTTTTATAAATTTCAATCAACAGTAAAACTAAATGTTTACTCAATAAATAGCGAATGTTTCCTGCATGGAAAAGGTTAATTTTGTTATTGTCATTACCTTAAATTGTTGATGCCCTGCAACTGTTAGTAATACACTAATTGTTTAGAAGTACTGAAAGGATGCATCCTTCTGAATGATTGTAGTTAAATATTTAATATCCTTCCTCAAAAAGTTAGAACAAAACTAATGAATAAAAATTTATAAAATAGAACACTGAAAATTCTTTTCAGTTATCACAAGACAATAATGATTAGTATTAGGTAATCAACAATTCAGTGATGAATGAAGCCAGAAAACATTTTGGTGAGCCAAAGTTAACCAACAAAAAGCAGGGCCTTCCATAACGGCATCTGAGGCCAAATTGTTATGGTAACATTTATTTGTAATAGCAGATTCTGTGGCATAATATGCGAGTTCAGGCCTTGTTTCAAATTATTTTTCGGCTTAGTTTCTGATACTCAACAGTCGAAAAGCAGCAAAAAATATTGCAATGAAAAGATCATGATAAATATGGAAAAAGGTGTAAAAAATTAAGAAAATACAAGGAAAAATGAAATATGGTTTCTTTCAGAATCTGAAAACAAACAGGAAATATTTATTTCGTAGGAAATAGAAATACAAAGTCTGATAAAAAACAAATAAACATCGGATCTTGTACTATAAATAGAACACTACAACACACATCACTTCACCATTTAATCTCCTTCAAAATAGTACACTTCTGAAGGGAAATATTTATCCAGCGTCGTTTCTGTTGATATAAGCTTTTCTGGAACTCATTTTTTGGGTTATAGTGTCAGTTGCTTCGTCACATTTTCCTTGACGTCTTGAAACCTTGTTCCTTTCAAGTGGTATGATATTTGAAGAGAAAGAAGTCGCAAGGCAAGATGGTAGTTGTCGGATATGGGGAATGTGTTGTTGGTCACAAACTGCTGTGCAGGCCATATTTGTTGAAGGAAACTGAGGTGATGAGACGACCACACTCCACACACTTTCCTTTTAAGCACGACTATAAACAGAGGTAAGCATGAACGTTATAACTTAGTGTGTATGCGGGACAGAGTTCAAGGATTCACTCTGATAACTTTATTAATATAGCAAAAAGTCAAGATATTTCTTTATCAGGCATCGAACAGTTTATCGCGTAGAAATAGCATTCTATTACTTAAACAACTGATAGCCATGTCACTCAACGAGTTGTTCATTGAAGTTAAGCAACTTCGAGCCTGGTCACTACCTACTTTTGTAACCGCTTTAAAATATCAGGTACTGTAAGCCTGGGTGTACATAGGGTGTAATGAATAATATCTCGGAATTAGAAATGGCAGAGCAAATTTCTAATTTCTGTCACGTTATTTATATAACATTACGTGCAAATATTCTTGAAAACAGTATGAATCCTCTTCTCTCTCTCTCTACCATGGGTTAATTAGTAGAACTTGTATCAGTAAATCCTTATTACAATCTAAAAATATTTTCAGGCTTTAAATCTATAAAAGGTTGATGAGCCGTAAAAAAAAAAAGAAAGAAAGCAATCAATCAATTAGCGGGGTTATAAAGGCGTGTCAGAATAATTAGAACGTAAGTAACGACTGTGAGACCTAGGTTCGAATCCCACCATGATGAAATAGGAATCCATGACATGATTAGTGCAGGTTGACCAAAGCTTTGTGATTAAAAAATGACAAAAGAAAATGCTAAATGCTTGTGCAATCAGTAGAAGCCTTAATCATGTTTCCAACCATTACATTCAGTCAGTCAGTTAAGTGCCATACGTGATACACGCTTGGGCGATCATGTCTCGAAAGAGACATGACTGACTGGCAGAAGATTATCCTGCAGTAGGTTGCCATTACTTTCTGTGGTAGACTGGTTGTCAGCCCAGGCTATAGGACCCAATCTATTCTGTTATTCAACCCATAACTGGAGGGAAGAGACGGATTAATACCTTTCCCAATATTATTTGCGCGTAAGTGAATGCAGAGAATTCAACTGGAATTCGAACTCGACTCCCCGATTTCTGTTTCCGAGCCGATATCCAGTGCATCATAACGTACATAACTTTATTCACATTTACACATGGCCATCCGCATCTCGCTATCCTTAGTGGCTCTTAGCAAGCTCTCCACTGTACAGTTAGTCAGTTGAGTGCCATACGTGATACAGGTTTCGGGCGATCATGTCTCGAAAGAGACATGACTGACTGGGCAGAAGATTATCTCGCAGTAGGTTGCTATTGCTGTCTGTGGTAGACTGGTTGCCGACCAAGGCTATAGAACCCAATCTCTCCTGTTATTTAACCCATAACTGGAAGGAATAGATGCACCTAATGGACAGATAGAGGCTCTTTAGCTATGGTTGGTAATCTAAAGGTAGAAGAGATGCCTATGTCTAGGAAATGTGCATGAAATAACATTGTTAAAGAAAAAAGAATACTAAACTGTTATGTAACATCTTGACAGTGAATGCTGGATAACTGCCTCACAGATGAAGAGACTGAAGTAACAGAAATATGGTTCTACGGAAGGATGCTGAGGATGCCATGGACTGAATATGTGAGCTACGAAATGAAATAAAAGACAACACTTATACATTAGGAAGCCAGAATTGAAATTCCCAGCGGGCATAATAAGGAAAGAAAAAAAATTTGATACTCACAAGACATATTGAAGGCAAGAGAGTCAAAGAAAAAAAGCGCATAACCTACTTAACAAGCTTGAGTAAATGGATGGTGGATCAATGTTTAGGAGAGGTAAAAAAATTATTAAGTAACAAGAAATGGGTACTTGGACGTGGTGTAATGCTTAACAAGCTTGTCTCGTTTAATCAATTACAAATGATACTCACTAGACGGTTTCTGCTTTTGGCCCACATGCAAGCTATGTTTCCTCACGAACCGTTGCTCTGTGAAACCGTTTCCCAGCATTATGTTTTTTGCCCTCTGATTATCGCCCTATCAACCTCTTACCGATCAAAGTGTTCGAGGCTTTTATCAATGCTTTGTTCTTTGACAAGCATAATGTCTTTCGCCTCCCTAGGTCTACCGCTGATGTTGCTAACGACCATCACCAATTATGCATATCAGGCTTTTGAAAAGAACGGTTGAACTCGAGCTGTTGCCCTGGATATAACGAAAGCGATTGATAGGGTTTGGCATACATGCTTTTTGTGCAAGCTAGAGGTGGGCATTTGTTCTACTTAATTTAATCGTTCCTATCAAATCATGCAATGAACATGCATGCTTCCAGACTTTTTATACAAACGCGGGTGTTTCTCAAAGCTCTATCCTAGGTCCTGCGTTTTTCATGATCTTCAATTATCTTTCTGATGTAATCAATTCACAAGTAGGCATCTTTGCAGATGACACTACCATTTACCTCGTCTCAATGAGAAATCTGCCAAGAAGGACAAAGTACACATCACTACTGCTTCTGGAAAGGATCTAAAATTTGTGATGGATTGGGGTAAGAAATGGCTCGTAACTTTAAATGCTTCCAAACCGAAACTGCTCTCCTTTAACCATCACATAGAAACAATTTCCTACCTTCCATCAGTGTGGATCATGCTAGTCTCCCAGAACGCCATACACTGTGCCTCCTCAGCTTCAAACTTACAGCCGACTTCAAGCGGAATGACTACAACGAATTAATAGCTACAGCTAATTCAAGAAAGGTTAGGTCACTGTGTCGGGCAAGGAAGTTTTTCTCGTCATAATTCATCTTGCACATTTATAAATTTACCATTCATCCGTGCATTAAATTCTGTTGTCATATCTGGTCAGGTGCTCCTGCTATTCATCTCGGGGTTCTTGACAAAACCCAAGAGGGAATCTGCAATGTAATTGAATCCGATTTAGCAGCTCGATTTCAGTCACTTTCTCATCGACTGGATGTGGCTTCCGTCTGTCTTTTCTACAAATTATTGTGACGGCTTCTACTCTGACAAGCTTCTCTCCTTGGTACTCCGACCACAAGAATTTACTCGTGCTACTAGATTGGAAACTAGGTCCCACACTTTTACTGTCAAAACAGTTAAATGTAACTTTTATTTCTACTCTAACAGCTTCTTTTCTCGCATTTCCCGTCCATGAAAATCCTTTCCTCCCTGGTTCTCGCCCGTTTGCTCGGCCGCCATTGCCCACCGGAATCACTTCCGGCTTTATCGTAGCCACGCGTCGGACCAAAACAGGCGCCTTTTCGCCTCAGCTCGTAATAAGTGTAAAAAGATACTTAACGAAGCTAAGATGCTGTTTGCTGCCAGAATGAAGTAGCGCATAGCATCCTCTAATGGATTAGTTTTAAAGCTTTCATTAGACCCGAGCAACGTCGGGCTATACTGCTAGTATTGCTATAAAAATGATATATTCCATCAACAATTGTTATAAAACTGGTTATGTTCGCTACATTAATATCTCTAGCGTATAAATGTGTGGCTTTTTAGAAATGGAAAATTTTCCGCTTAGAGAAACTGCAATGTCTCACTTATGTAATGGTTAGAATATTGGGTTAGCCCCAAAGTTTTAGCCAGCCCAATATTTTCTTTTGAGATCAGAGATTACTGTTTCTGCAACACGTCAGCGCCACAATTTTAAATAACGTATAGGAAGGCAGAAAAGTAATTTTTGTGAGATTGGCATAGCACAGTATACTACTTGCCACTTCTCCTATGCTGACTTTATACTGTAATGAATCCTATGAAGAACACTACAAGAAAATGAAACAAAAAAAGCACCTCTTTTTGAGCCACTATATCGGTAGTCTCCTGATAGAACTAATGAAAATTTCGATCTAATCACCTTTATACATTTGATGCTATGCAGTCCATTTTATCTTATTAAAGGGCCAGGTGTGTGCGCGTGTCAATCGAACGTCCCCAGTCGCCGGAACATGAAATGGTGAAAGGTAATTTAATTATTAGTTAATCTTGAATTCCCACCATAACTAAAGTTACATATTTCTTATTCTCCGCGGCAAAACTTTGAGACATATCAAGCACCATATTTTCGAGCAAAGAATTCTATCGATTTTGTTCAGGCGCCATGTGTTCAGATTCTCGACGATTAAATCGAGCAAAACGTGAACAACGTCTGTCATTTTGTTGTCTATGGAAACGGAACAAAGAGAAGACGCAAAGTGTAGAAGTTAATAATAGTTAACAAAAATTCTTCCATAACCAATCACCAAAGCATTCGGTTAAACAAAACTAAATTTAAAATAAATAAAATAAATAAATGCCTAATAGTTTTCTTTTTTTTTTTTTTTTTTAAAAATAAGGATTTCAATGCAAACAACCAAACACGTCCGATCTAATCTTATTGATTTCCTGGCATAGTAGCGAATTTGATTATAAGATTTACCTTGTCTGGAACAGGCAGACTGCAGGGTGACAAGGAAGCCCTTCTTTCAATATGGCCAGCTAGAAAGATCAGTCAGTTAAGTGCTATACCTGATACACGCTTGGGCGATCATGTCTCGAAAGAGACATGACTGACTGGGCAGAAGATTATCCCGAAGTAGGTTGTCATTGCTTTCTGCGGTAGACTGGTTGCCGACCAAGGCTATAGAACCCAATCTATCTTGTTATTTAACCCATAACTGGAAGGAATAGACGGATTAATACCTTTCCCAAGGGCATTTTCGCGTAAGTGAATGCAAGGAATTCAACTGGAATTCGAACTCAGCTCTCCGATTTCTCGTTCCGAGTCGATATCCACTGCGCCACAACGCACATCCCTGCTAGAAAGATACAAAAAAAGCAAAAAAAAAAAAACACGACCAATGTTTATCGATTGCCTAAAGTAAAAATGAAACTAATTCTTTTGTAGAGAATCACGCACAATAGGAGACTGATTTCAACATTAGATAACGCAGCAAGCACTGATATGTTATTAAACCCCACTACTCTATTCCAGTGTCAGAAAGGTGTGAAGGTAGCAAGAGGTTTTCTGTCGATCTATAACCAACTAGTCTTTAGGACAATAGTTGTGGTCTTTGACATTTACTAGATGCATGTCTTTAGCTATGCTTTATATGGTAGGGTCGACTGTACTCTCCATAGCCTTGGCTGGTAACCAATCTAGAAGAACTACTAGTTAATTCACAATTGTAGAAAGATAACCGGAAGTAACATGTCCAATGATCATGACCATACAGTGTTTACAGATATATAAGGAAAAATGTAGCTGCGGAGTACTGAGACCCGGTACGTGTTCGAATTTCAGTTGGGTTTGCTGCATTCATTTACGCACCAATAACTGTGAAAAGGGTATTAATTTGTATCTTCTACTTAGCTATGTGCTAAATAGCAGTACAGAGTTGGTTCTATAGCCTTAGTTGGCAACCAGTCTATCGCAGAAAGTAATGACAACCGACTGCGGGAAAATCTTCTGCCCAGTTAGTCATGTCCTCTTCGAGATATGATCGCCTAAGTGGGTATCACGTTTCGTACATAACTGACTGACCCACTAAAAAGCTCAAATTAATATAAATATGATAAGAAACTGAAGTTGCATTTTTCTTCGCCACAAATTCAGCCTTTATTTAAAAAGCTCAATTCGTGGCGCCGATTCATGGTCAAAATTTAACTACTTTCTAGAATTACAGTATTTTATCATTTCTCCCGGAAAATTAGCCATTTTAATAATTTTCATTAGAACCCATTTAAGGTTATCACACGAAAATGCCATTTTTGTTAGCCTTAAGTAAAAGCAAATTTTCATAATCAAAATTGATATATGAAGTTTATTTCATTATTTAACCATATCTGGATTTGGAGTTAGGATTTTCGTTGTGGGGAGTAATGACAAAAAAATGAGCATTTTGAGTCTTTTCGATAAGAAAAAAATGCAGCTTATTATTTTTCAAATTTTAGGTTTCCGTATTTTAATATTATGGACGTTATCATTTGGTAATGACGAACGCAAAAGATTCAAAAGCTTTTAATTATTCATTTGAGAAAAGTCCTTTTAACACTATATCGAATTCAACTTTGTATTTGAATTACGTAAAACTGCATTGCTTTTCAGTCGTAGAAAAAACTGGAGTAAAATTGTTTAAGTTTTAGTCATGTATAAGAATGAAAACAGCCAAAAAATAGGTTTCATTTCCCTTTGTAAAACAACGGGGAGGGAAGAGAGAGAGAGAGAGAAAAGATATGAGGAGAGAGAGAAGATAAAAGAAGATAGAGAGTGAGAGAAGATAAAAGAAGAGGGAGAGAAATAAGATGGAGGAAGGAGGAAGAGAGAGAAGATAAAAGAAGATGGAGGGAGAGAAGATAAAAGAAGAGGGAGGGAGAGAGGGAAGAAAGACGAAGAGGAAAAGAGAAAAGAAAGAGAAAGTGGGAGAGAAAAGAAAGAGAAAGTGAGAGAGAAAAGAAAGAGAAAGCGAGAGATATAAGAAAGAGAAAGAGGGAGATATAAGAGAGAGAGAGAGAGAGGGAGGGAGGGAGAGAGAGAGAGAGAAGGAAGTCATATTTACTTAGCTTTTTCGTTCAGTATACGAATTTAGCTGAAAATTTATCGGCGAAACCTAACTTCCCAAAATCTGACCAAATGATCAAACATCGATAAGTTTTATATATTATTTTTATGACTTCACCGTTTTCTTTCCTTTTTTTTTTTTCTGCAACTGCTTTTATGTCAATAGAATCATTTAAACTAAATGTGCACTTGCAAAATTCACAACCAGAAGCCACATATGTTTACACTAGAGGTATCCTGGCTGGGCTTCTTTTTTTTTAAATTTTTTAAACATGAACCGTTAGCAGTTTTAAACAAACAAATGCCAAGGAAATCGATCATAGACAAAGTATTTATATATAATCTATTCATGTTTCTTGTAGGCAATATGGATATGTTTTGCAAATGTAGGAGGGCTGTTATAAGAATGCTAGTCTCCCAGGCCCTAGGTAGACTGCTACGAGATCTGGTTGGCTTGGTTACAATTAATTATTATTACTAAAAGGACCCTCTTAACAGCAGATCCCTTGGAAAACAAGTGTGTTGGGGGCATCTACGATAACCACTCACAGAAATAACAAGTAAATAGTTGAAAATATTAAACATATTTATTTCATTGATCCTTCAAAAATGGTTTTAAAATATTAAAAGTATGCTGTACAGCAACAACTAATTAACATAGACATTTGAACAATATACAAGGCTTGAAAAACACAGGGAGAGTTTCACAATTTTCACCAAGAGTCATGTAGTGCTTGGGATGCACATTTTCATTTAAAAGGTCATCATAATTTAGTTCTTTGTGATACATAACCAGATGTTTAGTGCACCAGAATTGATGGTTTTCAATTCAATGCTAGGAATAAACCTGCACACGTTTTATCAGTTTAAAGATAAAGATGGGCTTGTTTCAATAACTTCGATTTTTTAATAAGTTAAATCCTTCATCCAAATTAGATGAAGAAAGAAAATTTTCAAAGACATTTTTAAACAAAGACAGTCAGTTTTAACAAATAAAATATCTGAAGAGAGATATGGATTTCTTCGTTGTTTCTGTTGTGAAATAAATATCGAGTGAGACAATTATTTCAGTTAAGACAGATGACTGGCTGTTTTGGAATGAATATGAAAGCTTAGATAAAGGATGAGCACCCCCTCCCATTTTGCCACGGTTGCGGCAAAAAAAAAAAAAAAAAAAAAGAGGAAAGAAAGAGAGAAATAAAGAAATAATAGGTCCCACCCGTTTACAGTGAAACCGATGAAATTTAACCGCAATTTCTACTCCAACAGCTTCTTTCCTCGCACTTCCCGCCTGTGGAATTCCCTACCGCATGCTTGCTTCCCCGACGGCTACAACTTCTAGGAGTTTAAATGTAGGGTCAATAGACACCTCCTAACACACTAACTCACACCCACTCTCTCCAACTCTCTCCCTATGTACATTTTAACTCGTCTACCACCCTCCTTCTGACATTTCCAATACCCAATCGCTCTATGTAACCCCCTGCGCCATAGTGGCAGTGGAATGCCTTGCTTGGGGTGACACGATTAAAAAAAATATCAACGCTAGAGATTTAAAACAATAAGGTAATTTACTTCCTAAAGTAAAAATATAAATATATTACAATATTCAAAACAATATTGACTCGGACTGATCATTGAGAGATAGAATCAGTTCTTTGATACTTTCTGTGATAAGGAAATTGTCTGTAAGTGAATTGAACTGGCGAGACAAACCAGACCCTCCATTTATATAGATGGACAGCCTCTTTGAACAAAGTCCTTGCCAGCCATTTTCGGTGTCTTTTATGTCAAAAAGGGACATTCTTCCACTTTCTTTCTTTATTAAAGAACCAACTCAAATGAAATAGATCTTTCTATTATGACATATTTTAACTAATCGCAATACGCGTGGCCTATAGTAGTAATTTTTGTTTTTAGTATTTCCTAAAATGGAGCTTCTGTGACACAAGTCATTTGACATACACAGATTGATACGTGACCTGTGCATTAAGACAGCTCTGATTATTAATATTATTGCGTTTACTTTCGGTTCGTTAACCATTCTGGAATAGCGTTTTTAGAAAAACTTTTGGGAGTTGAATAAAGTTAATTGTATGTGAAAGACGTGCTTTTCACTTCGGCATATATTGTTATAATTGTTACCAATTACTAATCGTATCTCTGACAATAAATTTTATATTTTCATCTTACCAAGATGAAAAATACTCATTCCTTATCATTAATGCTAAGTGTCGTGAAGTCATTCTTATGACTAGACATATTTGATTAGTCAGTGGATAGATTAAAAAAGCCTTAAAGCACAATAAGTGACGTTGTATGAAACAGTGTGACAGGAATGGGGAGGATCCTCTTCTTTCTGCAACTACAAGATACCGCAGTGGCAAGGATGTTCTCGTACTCAACGTGAAGGGTTTTTAGTACGTAAAACAAAACACGTGTCTCATACAACACTATTTCTGTTAAAGGTTAAAAAATGGACACGAAAAAATATAACAACAAATCTCCCCAATGGCACTATATCGAATCCATTGCTAAATCCGCAGCTATGAAAGTTGGTTCCCTGTGCAGGAGCCCGGAAGTTTTTCCCATCTGATTCTATCCTGCACATATATAAATCTACCATCAGCCCGTGTATTGAATACATCTGGTCGGGTGCCCCTGCTATTCTCCTCGGGGTTCTTGACAAAATACAACGGAGAATCTGTAATGTTATCGATACCGACTTGGCAGACCGCCTGCAGTCACTCTCTCACCGGCGTGACGTGGCTTCCTCTTCTATAAATATTTTCACGGCTTCTGCTCCGATGAACTTAAATCACTGGTGCCCCCTATATATGAATTTGCACGAGATACTAGATTAGCAACTAGGTCCCATCCTTTTACATTGAAACCAATAAAATTTAACCGCAATTTCTAACTCCAACAACTTCTTTTCTCGCACTTCTCACCTGTGGAATTCCCTTCCACATACTTGCTTCCCCGACAGCGACAATCTCCAGGACTTTAAATGTAAGGTCAATAGACACCTCCTAACACACTAACACGCATCCATTCTCTCAAACACTCTTCCCATCTACTTCCTTACCCGTCTATCAACCTCCTTCTGACATTTCCTATATCTAACCACTCTTTCTCACCACCTTCCCCTATGTAACCCCCTGCGCAAAAGTAGCAGTGGAATGCCTTGCCTGGGGTGAAATGATTAAAAAAATGACTTATCACAAATTAGTGTATGTTGGTAATTGTGTGAAGAGTATCTTTCTTATTTGTCTAGGCTCTATTAAACCTGGTTCTGTATCATTGACTTTTCCAGATTATCGAATTATTCTACGAAATGCTGTTACAATTACTAACCCCTTTACATTACAACACTACAAACAATTATCAGTGTTAATACAGGGTGTACCCTCAAAATTGACATAATTAAAAATGTAGATATCTGAGTAACTACATGTTCAACGCAAACGAAATTACATGGAGTTGGTGTTGAAGAATAATATATATATTTATCAAGAGATAGTGAACTCTACATCCGCCCCCAAAACCTGATCAGGTACAGACTATATATTTTCTCTGATATCCAGTTTTACGATGTGAACATATTTTGGTTAAAATCTAAAGAAGAATCAGCAATATTATTGGTCCTGTCCTGGCTGCTTAGCTTCAATCATTTCTCCATCGCTGCGAAAATAAATCTTTGAAAATCGTAAGTACTAAGGAAGCAAAAAACTGGAAGGGTGTTCTACAGTCGAAGAAAAAGAAAAAAAGAATAGAATTAACGGTTTTAGCTATCCTAACAGTAAAAAAAAAAATATGTTTAGAATATTGCTGCCACATATGGTCCGGTGGCACTTGATGAAATCCAAAGAAGAATCGACAATATTATTGACCCTGTTCTGGTATATCGGATTCAGTCACTTTTCCACCGCTGTAATGTAGCTTTCATTTTCTATAAATAATTTTACGGAAATTGTTCGGCTGAACTGTTTGCTATGGTGCTAATACTTTATGAATTTAAGAGTAGTACTTGATTAGCACAAGGATGTGCGTTGTGGTGCAGTGGATATCCGCTCGAAACGACAACTCGGGGAGCAGAGTTCGAATTCCAGTTGAATTCGTTGCCTTTATTTACGCGCAAATACCCTTGGGAAAGGTATTAATCCGTCTATTTCTTCCAATTATGGGTTAAATAACAGGACAGATTGGGTTCTATAGCCTTGGCTGGTAACCAGTCTATCGCAGAAAGCAATGGCAACCTACGGCGGGATAATCTTCTGCCCAGTCATTCATATCTTTTTCGAGACATGATCGCCCAAGCATGTATCACGTATGGCATTTAACTGACTGACTGACTTGATTAGCAACAATATCTAATCATTTAAAACTTACAATAGCTAAATTTAACCAAAACTTCTGTGTTATCAGTTGCTTTTCTTACATTGATCTTCAAAGATTTTAATGCAGTGTCAATCGTTATTTGCTGTCTTTTGATGATTGACCCTGCTCCTTAATTTTTCTCTATCTTCTAATTCTTTCATACTAATTGTTGTGGATCTTCGTCGCCAATTTCTTGTGAAGTTGTGCCGAAACTTCGCCGCAAAATTGTAGTGACCGGTTTGAACCGGAGGTAAGACACGTAACAAGATGATTAGTTCAAAACAGTGTATTAGTATAACAAAAAAAAAAAGATACTCAAAGAAATGTTAATAATAAGTAATAAAAAAATAAGTCCGAATGTATTATTACGTTGCCTGACTAGTAGCTGTACTTGAGTGCTCGTGACTCCTCTTCACAGCTCATTAGAAGTCACCCAGATATATAGTTCGAGGAAGAGATAATTCCTCGTAGGACGGTACCATAACTCTAAGTAACCCCTGTGTCTTTGTAGCTTCCCTACCTTGCATGGGTGGAGGGTGAATGGTAAAAACATATTCATCTTAACAATGACTAACAGTATTGAAATCTAGGAAGTGTGTTGACCAGGGAAATACTGTGAAAAGATCATTTTCGAGTTCACTTGATTTTCATTTATATTAAGATATCTGGTACGCGAAATACACGAAAAGTACATTCCAAATGTATGTGCGTTGTGGTACAGTGGAAATCGGCTCGGAACGAGAAACCTGGGAGCCGAGTTCGAATTCCAGTTGAATCCATTGTATTCACTTATGCGCAAATACCCTTGGGAAAGGTATTAATCCGTCTATTCCTTCCAGTTATGGATTAAATAGCAGGACAGATTGGGTTCTATAGCCTTGGTCGGAAACCAGTCTACCGCAGAAAGCAATGGCAACCTACTGCGGGATAATCTTCTTCCCAGTCAGTCATGTCTCTTTCGAGACATGATCGCCCAAACGTGTATTACGTAATGCACTTAACTGACTGACATTCCAAATGAACGATAGTGCCCAGTGTTTTCCGGCCGAATGTTTGAACTATTACACTACATCCCACCCAATTGCTGTTTGACAACAGAGCTCTACATTATGGTACCCGAGCAGAAAACCTAGTCATGACTGTCAGACAATTTCTGTGACCACATCCCCACTTACATCTGGCTACTCAACTCCCAGACTGCCACCTTTTTGATTATTATAAGAGAGGCACAGTTGGGTGAATGACCAATAATATAACACACACACACATTTAAGTGCTTGGAACGTTCATTTTCAGACCATGAGATCTGAGTTCGTATCTCACTATGATCGATGTTATCGGCCCAGTGATGAAAACCCAGAATGCGGAACCGTTGGCAAGGTACTGAATCTTGACAAATCTTGATTATTGAAAATGGGTAGTGCTGAAACATTTGAGCATTGAGATAACATGAAGTCACACGTTATTGTGTTTGAATATTTGAGCGTTCTGGCCTTGGGTTAAACTGCTTATCACTCCGGTTTATGAGCAATCTCTCAGAAACTGGAACTAAACTCCATTTGCCATGAGCTACAAGTGAGCTTTGATGTTAAACAAACCCAAATGTGCCCGAGTCCGTCTTTGTTGCAGAATTGGCTAACCCCCTTAAGAAAAGGCCGTTTTCATTAAACAAAATGTCGGTCATTATATGTAAAAGAGGCGGTAAAAGATAGAGAGAAAGAGAGACACAGAGACATTATATATATATATATATTAGAGAGAGAGAGAGAGAGAGAGAGAGAGAGAGAATTTCTTACTGAATTCATATTAGCTTTCGATCTCAGCTCAAACTTAGATTAAGAATGCTGATTTTGAAGGAAAGATGGATTCGTTTTTCTATCTGATTTCTTATTTTATATTGTTCCTCGCCGAATTAAGCTTACTAGAAAACCACATATAATTTTCACGAAGCCAATGAATATAAAAATATAACCAATAAATACATTTCTTGAACAGGTAAATAGATATGTTTTTATCCATGCATTTATATAATTGTGCTTATATAGGGACATTTGAATGTATATGATTTTATTACATATATTTTTAATAAATGCCAGTTATATCTGTGTGCCAATTCGCGCTCAAGCGATCTTATAATCTTGTTAGCACGTGTCATATGATGTGTTCAGATCAAATATTGATGATCAGATTGAGCGGCGTTGCTTGTTTGCAAATGTCATCTGCCGCTCCCCGCCACGC
This sequence comes from Ascarosepion bandense, assembly GCA_037127315.1. Classification (NCBI taxonomy): domain Eukaryota; kingdom Metazoa; phylum Mollusca; class Cephalopoda; order Sepiida; family Sepiidae; genus Ascarosepion; species Ascarosepion bandense. The sequence continues at coordinate 2,591,574 of JBBBDQ010000835.1, forward strand.
GATCAGCCGATGCTCGTCTTAATAACCTTATAGAAAATGGAGTCACATCCGGTGCAAGTGTTCGCGTCGCATTTGTAAGTGATTGTTGAGCATTTTGCTATCATCCATGATTTATTAGTGACATCAAACGCCGGAAAATAACGAAGGGTTGATTTTAATGAGAACAATGAGGGATGTACTCTGCCAGCAGCGACAGTGGGTCTCAGTTGGTGGTGTTCGTCATGAATTCTCTGATCACAATGTCGATTGACACTTTTTTAAAAAAAAAATTGTTTCGGAGTTTAGAACTTCCTACATTCGAATAGAAAGTTACGTCCTTCGCTCCTACAAGTACATTAAAAAATACTATTATATTAAAAACGATCATGAATTAATATAATTCTTGTCTTACAGCGAAATCCATGGTAACAATAAGGTGATTAACTTCATATCAAACGATAAATAGCACCATCCTTAATCGCACCAGCTCAAACCCTCACAGCTAGAACTCATTATACCATATTTAAGGTGGTAAACTTCCATTACCTTCGTAAATAGTAAATTCTACTCAGAAGGCATCTTCCCCAGAACTGTTATTTTGTCAAACAGACTCCTGAGTGGATGCTTCTCTGACCAACATAATCTTAACATCAAGTCAACCGATATCTTCCATACACGCCTTCATAATATACAACTCTTATTTTTTCCTTCCCGTTCCTTTACAACAAATTCACTCAGTAAGCATTTAAGTGGAATCGCCTTTGGGCCTTGCATTGGGTGATCATTATTCAGCTTTCCACTGAAACGCCAATTCTCGTTTGATTAAAGTTAAACAGTGTCTAGCCCGATCATTTCCTAGGTGGAAGACCGCTTGAGAACACCGGATTTTGCGAGCGATCTCCTCCAAGCCGAAATATATTCCAGCTTTTAATGACCCTCAAAGCGTCGGTAAGCCGCAGAAAAAGAAGTCAATCAATCAGCTCTGCACAAAACACGCAATATTTTTTCGCATAAATAAAGGAAAATTTTTAGAAGAAATAATAAGTTCCGTAAACTTTTGCTGTTGGAGAAGAGTGTTCTTTAATTTTTTTTTTTTTTAGAAGAGTTTAGTGAAAAACAAGAAAAATAAAAAGCCATACATGAGTTTATTTATTAATGATTTCAAGTTCAAAAATGTAAATTAAAAAGAAATACTTTTCTAATTGAACTCTTCAAACGTATGTATGACTGACAAGACGGAAAAATGAATATTTCAGTAGGAGGATCTGTAACGTGGTTGATACTGACTTGGCAGACCGGCTGCAGCCGCTCTCTCACCGGCGTGATGTGGCTTCCCTGTGCCTCTTATACAAGTACTTTCATGGCTACTGCTCCGATGAGCTTAGTTCACTGGTGCCGCCTAAGCACGAATTTACACGAGATACTAGATTAGCAACTAGGTCCCACCCTGTTGCAGTTAAACAAATAAGATGTAACCGTAAATTCTACTCCAACAGCTTCTTTTCTCGCGCTTCCCGCCTGTGGAACTCCCTTCCACAACTCTGCTTTCCCGACAGTTACAATCTCCAGGTGTTTAAATGTAGGGTCAATAGACATCTCCTATCACACTACCTCCCAATTATTCTCAGAACACTCTCATCTACCCAACCCGCATTCTCTGTATCCTTACCTGCCTATCACCCACCCTCTTACATTTCCTATATTTAATCATCCTTTCTCCACTCTACGTAGCCCCCTGCGCAGTAGTGGCAGTGACATGCCTTGCTCGGGGTGAAACGCTTATAAAAAAAAAATCTTATCTGGAGCTAGAACAACTCGACTTGGTGTAATGGTTACCAAGCTTGTCTCGCTAGAATCTTTACAATTGAGTAAAGAATTCGATCCTAAACTGGAGGCCCCATACTTTTGGCCTTGTGCCACATCTAAGCTGCGCTTAGAAAATCACCATCTTACTTGGAGCTGCCCTATCCTTACTTTACAATTTTGGTACCAGCGCCCTTGTCGGCAATGAATTACTTTTCATCTTACAATCCCTTTCCCCACAGACGAAACATCTTATGCCTCTGGTTGCTCTATCAATATTTCCATGGAAATGTTCAGACGAACTATATTCATTAGTTTCACTAGTTCAGAATTTTGCAACTGATATCGGCTATGTCATGCATATAGGGTCGATTCATCCCCATTCTCTTGTTTATTGATAAAAAAAAAAAGAAGTTTCCCGGATCACTATAATCGCAACATCTTTAAGGGTTAATCATGATCCAAATTCTATCTGACTCTTGCTTCCATGAAAAAAAAAAAGCCTTATTAAGTGTCTCTCAACCTTGAGTGGTTCTTGGGCAACAGTAAAAGAAATAGGTACATCATGATGGATGCGACTATTTTGTGTAATGCCATCATTTGATTTATTCTCAAATATGGCTTGCGCAGATGTACTCCTGCTAGGATCTTACAAGCTTTTGCGTAGATGTAGCAATGTTAGGTGCCTATTGTAGTAGTTTGTACGTTAATATTTTCTTGAACATTCAATGACTGCCACCTCTGATGATTTTTCCTATTTGCTCTACTTAGACTGTGAAGGTTTGAGCTGGTGCGACTAAGGATGATGTTATTTATTATTACAGACAGATAAACAGACACACACACAAACATCTTGCCTTATATATATATTATCGATTTTCTGCACTATTGTAAGAAATGTAACCTTGAAACTTCTGAATATCGTTTCTTATGTCTTTGTCTATGAGTCTATCAAATTTGACTAAAATCGGACCACTCCTTCTATAACCCGATTTTTTTCAATTATCGATTTTTGATATTTATCTGGGGTACCTCGACACAAAACCTAGCTAAGAACACTCGCAGACGCTTATAGTACAACTGGGTAAATTTTCAAGAAAATCGGTTTAGCCGTTTCGGAGTCTATAGGTAACGGACACACACACACACACACAGACAAAGTTCCATTTATAAATAAGATATTATATTATAAGATATATATATATATATATATATATATATATATATATATATAATTTATGAAGTTTACCACAGCATTGATCATGAAATTGACTTAGCGGTGATACAGAGATATAAAAAGATTGATATATGACTATGCTTAGTGCAATTATTGAGTTTATATGTTGTCACGCGAAAGCAAATCACGTAATAATAACGCAATTAATGCAAATATATGAGTAAATGGCTTTGAAAAGGAAAGCTTATAAAAAGAATTATGACCGATTATCAAAAAAAACAAAAACAAACTATCAAACGATAACATCAGGGATCAGGTTTTGATTCTACCCTATCAGTCAGTCGATTTGAAATAGGCCAAAACCATCTCTAGTTTGATATCTCATTCTCTTGAGGAACATCATTCGAAATAAAGGCATAACTCACAATAGAATTCAGTGATGTAATCTTTCCCTACCTTAAGTTAATCACCTTATTGTTACCATGGATTTCGCTGTAAGACAAGAATTATATTAATTCATGATCGTTTTTAATATAATAATATTTAAAATGGATTTGTAGGAGTGAAGGACGTATCTTTCTATTCAAATATAGGAAGTTCTAAACTCGGAAACAATTAAAAAAAAAAGTATCAATCGACATTGTGATCAGAGAATTCATGACGAACACCACCAACTGAGACCCACTGTCGCTACTGGCAGAGTACATCCCTCATTGTTCTCATTAAAATCAACCCTTCGTTATTTTCCGGCGTTTGCTGTCACTAATAAATCATGGATGATAGCAAAATGCTCAACAATCACTTACAAATGCGACGCAAACACTTTCACCGGATGTGACTCATTACACGTTGTATCAACTTATGAAAAAAAACCTTATCAAGGAAATTAACAGAGTCCCTTCTGTACATCTCTCGAGTTTTACAACTTATATTCAAGTTCTCTGTTACCCCTGGGTACAACCTTTCTTTTGGATAAACGATCTCGAGCTAGGTCCCCACCTCTGATTATTACGTACTAGAATTTTGAGGTGTTGAAATTCGAACAGTACTTAGTATTGTTGAAGTTACTAGCGATAACTTCAAATTTTTGTTCAGATTTACAAACTCTACTCTTCCTAATGTTTTTATATTTACAGAGGCTACTACTGTGAATTATATTTTACCAGAATGAAATATATAAAAACTCAAAGAAAAATATCTAAGAAACAATATTACATTTTTATTGAATAAGTATTTGTAATTTTAATCATTAAATTATTTTGAAAATAGAAGCATTTTGTATTTTGAATAAAACTTTTAATTGAAGGAAAGTTACTGTACAAAGCTATGCACCCGAGTAAAACCAACTGTACTTTGTATCCATTTACCTGTTTGCATTTCTCTTCAAAATTTACTTTCGATAGGTCACTGTATGACTATTTTGGAGGGTGTATCGGATGAATGAACGGAAGTTTACATATAGAAGCATCAACGTCATGATTCAGTATTGATTACTGTAGCTACACTGTCTCTTATTTGAGGGAAGAAAGGGTGGATAGGTAAGATTTAATTTAGAGACACGAGTACTTTGATTAAAATTGCTATTATTTCATCTTCAAATTTTAAAATATTTTAAACATTCTAATATTTAATTGATTTTTATGTAGTCTGGTTTTATAGTTTTATAGTTTATAGACGCTTGTTGATAAAATATAAGAAAATTACCAATAAAATTGAAACTTACTATTAATTACCGTTCTGACGTTCAGGTAATTTGTCCAGGTGTTCCTGTTTACACCGGTATGTTCACTAGACACAAATCCCAAGGAACACTAAAAATTATCTTCATAATGCTGGAAGCCGTTGAATTGTAGTAAACTTTTCTATTTATAATCAGTAAATGTGGTTTTTCTTTAAAAACAATATCACTTAACCGCTAAAAATTAATATAGAATTTTAAGATTGTCAAAGCTCTAAATTAAAAAAAGAAACCAATTATTTGTAAAAGTTATTCACCGAAATTTTTTTCTGAAGACGATAGTGTACATAAAATATTTCATACGTAAAAGCATTAAAAAGAATTTCTAATCTCGTAGTTTTACTGTATTTTCTATTTTACAATTTAGAAATGATTTTCTGTAAGTGGGAGTTGTCTTTTACTAAAAGAATTTGAAGATTTAAATTCTCGTAAGTCTTGTTCCTATAACCTATCCGAACATTAAACACAAAAAAATAATTTCTTGAAATTTCATAAAATTAAATAAGTAACAAATGTAAGAAAATATTGTTTTTACCAAGATATTCTAAAAAGAGAAAAGTTTTAAAAATAATTTAATTAATTTCTGAATAAGCCCTGAAAGTTTAATTAAAACCCAACAATTATCTGATTTTTGTAATTAGTTTCCAAATCAATGTTTTTTAACGCAAAAATAACTTCTAAAAAGAATTAATAAAAATGCTTATATAAACAAAAAAAACCTTTGGTATTTCCTTTTAATAAAAGTTTTTCACAATAAAACTTTGTATTTATTGATTTTTCATCATGCATGATCATATATATAATAATAATAATGATGATGTCATACTGTAACATGATAACTATTACGTTGCCGTATGCCAATATTATTATTATTATTATAATTACTATATATTTTTGCTCTAATGTAATGAGAACTTTTTAAAGTTAATATCTGTGGAGTATACTTCCATTAGTAACTATTACTCATATTACACACACACACTATATATATATATATATATATATATATATATATATGTGTGTGTGTGTGTGTATGTATGTATATATATAGTCATCCGCAGACAGATCGGTTTTGCTGTATCCCAACTCATCAGTACGGTTAGAAATCTGATTGCTTCTATCTAGGATTGAAACCCACCGAAATATACATATTAAATCCGACATACTTTTAATTTGCTGGTTTAAACGTTATTTTTCATGGATACTCACGTTTGAGTAGATACTGTTTATATTATTAAACAGTATATTTATATTTACGTAGATTAAATAAATATACTCTTTAATAATGAAAACAGAGCATTTACTCAAATATGAGTATCCATTAAAATGATGTTTAAACACACACACACACACACATATATATATATATATATATATATATATATATATACACAAACTCCTGTTTTGAAAGCCGAAGGCCAGCAAGACAAAGATTAAAAAAAAAACATACCAGGTAAACAGAATAGGGTAGTGTAGGGGTCTTTTAGACTAAACGTGACGTGATCCTGAGCAAATCGGATTTAGGGTTTGAAAGATAGTTTTGTTAAGAGGCATACGATTTTAATATGGCATTATATGGATCATGAAAAGTTAAGTGGGTCATCAAAAGCTTAGGATACAGCTTAAAAGATAAAAGAGTAAATAGGTATTTATACCGACCTCGTGACCTCTATGTGAGCAATTAAACTGCAGGTCACTAGAACAAAGAAACGCCTTTAAATTTGTCACTATCCGTAGAGGCTAAAACCAGTGATTCGTACATCTATGTGATTTCTATAGGAAAATCATTAACGGGCATTATACAACAACTCAATTCCTTTTGTAATGCATTAATCCTGGCTACTGATAACCACTTTCCGATTTGAGAATAATTTCTGTAGTCAGTCAGTTAAGTGCCATACGTGATACACGCTTGGGCGATCATGTTTCGAAAGTGACATGACTGACTGGGAGAAGATTATCACGCAGTTAGGTTGCCATTACTTTCTGCGGTAGACTGGTTGCCAGCCAAAAGATATGGAACCCAACCTGTCCTATTTTTTAACCCATAACTGGAGGAGAGAGACGGATTAATACGTTTCCCAAGGGTATTTGTGCGTAAATGAATGGAAGTAATCCAACTGGAATTTGAACTCGGTTCTATAGTAAACCAATTAAAAACAAGCTTTCTTCTCACAGAAGAGCTTGCTTTAATTTCTGACTAGATAATTCACTTCTTCTCGATTTTGAAACAATTCTATAGTTTGAACGCTAACAAGGATTTTACATCAGTCAGTCAGTTAAGTGCCATACGTGAAACACGTTTGGGCCATCATGTCTCGAAAGAGACATGACTGACTGGGCAGAATATTATCCCGCAGTAGATTGCCATTGCTTTCTGCGGTAGACTGGTTGCCGACCAAGGCTATAGAAACCAATCTGTCCTGTTATTTAACCCATAACTGGAAGGAAGAGACGGATTAATACCTTTCCCAAGGGTATGTGTGTGTAAGTGAATGCAATGAATTCAACTGGAATTCAAACTCGGCTCCCCGATTTCTCGTTCCTAGCCGATATCCACTGTACCACAACCCATGCATGCTTTTATCTGTCGGAAAACAAATTTTTTAATTTAAACGGAAGTTCTCACTTCGACATCTATAACTCATATGACAAAAACAGTTAATTTCGTGTGGTTCCGCGCATCCTCTTCCGGACAAAATATCAGAGTCATAAAAGAGCATTCCTGATTAATCAGACAAGTGTCGTTTTCACCCACAAAGATCCGGCACGGCTGGACTACTACAGTATGTAAGCTTCCCAAGCCATGATCAGTAACTCGAAGGCTCTTCCGTCAAGCGATCAACTCAACCGACGACAAAACCAACAGCAGCAATGACTAACTCTGCTCCAATCTATCTGTCTAAATCGATTATGTGTATGTGTTTATTTCCTTTCACGTGTTTTTCTCGATAACATACTTCATGTGTTATACCCCGAATGAAATCTCAGTCTCTCTCGACTGCTAAATCCCGGTAAATAAAAAAAACTTCCTTATCTCACCGCGTCTTATCTTCTTTCGTTCTTTTGTGCCTTCTAATTTTTTTTTTCTTGTTAACGATAAGGCCACCGTCACAATCTTATCAGTAGCGCTTGCATTAATTCATGAATACTTGACAATATTTTTCCCGATTTTCAATAATTCTTTGACTAAAAGTGCATTTACACTATAAAACATACGCATAGTTTTAACAGTATTTCTTGCAATAATGCATCAGCACCTACACTTGTTTTCATGTAATTTCTATAGTAAAATAATGATTTATATTATACAATGTACCGTTTATTTACACTATATTCAGGCACGGTATAGCAATGGAGAGCAGCTCGAATTAAGGAACCGGAAAGCTGTGTTTGAATTCCAGTCTAGTTCATTCCATATACTTACTGGCCAATACCATCTCTATGAATCAATCTCTTTCCATGAGATACAGGACAGAGTAGACCCTTAGTTTACAGCCAGTCTACGCCAAACAAATCTAGAGCAATTAGGGTTCCGTCAAGCTCTCTATGGCTGCAGTAGATAGGGTGTCCCTACGACTCTAAAGGGTTGCTGGATTTGTGACCTTGATATTCGAATTGTTGTCCTTATCTTTTTGTTATCATCAACGTTTAGGGTGCTGCATCATCTGGCGTTCATCAAGTGTATAAGGGACAATAGCCTACTTAGTTAAAATGTTAGTTCGTGAATTTGATAAGAGTAATTTTGAATTCAATCCATGGGGTAGGTAGTGTGTACTTAAACTCAGTGGAAATGGGTGGGCAATAACTGTACTACTAAAAATAAGAACTAGATGATGTATCTCTAGACATGGGTAGTCTAACACTAGATTAGATAAAGGGTTCAATTCAGAATTCCCTGGAGTTTACCCAGATCAATATACACCTGGTGAAGGCCGGAGGGCAAAACGACCAAAATGTGCTAATAACAACGAAGATGAGGACAGTAGTTCGAATAAAATTCAGAAAATAATGATTACTTCACATCCCAGAAATTTTAGTTATAGTATCAATAACACTTCCTGTGGACAATTTCTTCACAGATGAAAAAGAATCCTTAGAAAACATATGTATGATTCTGAGAATACCATAAACGGAACATGTGAGAAATGAGGTTTTTAAAGAAAATGGAAACGCAAATGACACGTGAACCCTTGAAATGTACAGCTAAAATCTAGGGTGCAAAGTGTGAAAAGTGGGCTTAGCGAATATTACACTCACATGAAACATTAAAAGAGAGAGGAAAACATCGAGTAAACAGGGACTGGGAGAAGGTAAAGAGACAAGTCAGTCAGTTAATTGCCATACCTGATACCCGCTTTGGGCGATCATGTCTTGAAAAAGACATGACTGACTGAGCAGAAGATTATCTCGCAGTAGGTGGCCATCGCTTTCGGCGGTAGACTGGTTGCCAACCAAGGCTATAGAACCAATTTGTCCTAATATTTAATCCATAATCGCCCGGTTCACACTCCACCCACGTCTGTTGAACTGATGTAGAGGCTCATCCCTTTTTCCCTGTTTAGGATGTGGTTTCCGGCTTTCTCTCTTCTAATCTTTTCACTCTTACGTAACCCCCGACACATCAGTGGCGTTACCGCCTTGCTCGGGGTGATATGATTAAAAAAAAAAAAAAAATATAACTGGAGGGAACAGTCGGATTAATACCTTTCCCAAAGGTATTTGTGCGTAAGAGAGACAAACATTTCTAAAAATCAGCAAAGAATACGAAGCTGTAGAGAACTAATGTACATAAAGAAAAAAATGATTGCTTTAATGTTTTACCCTTGAAAATCAACTGATTTTCAATGAATTTCTATAATAAAATTAATAGCATTGTGATTGTATAGTTAAAATGATTTGAAATATTGTTTCCTAATACGTTTGCTTTAATACCATCTTCATTGGTGATCAATTTATTAATGTATAAAATGTTAGGCGAAAAAGGAAAATGCGAAAACAAAATTTCAGTCAGTTTGTAATACATAACAATACTCCTGACAAACTTCGAGAGCCACTCAAGATAGTGGGTCACTAATGATATGAACAGAAGGGGAGATGAGTTAAAAGAAATAGTTTCACATAAAAATTCCAGCAAGTTTTAGTTAAGAAAATAAAGTCAGCAGACATAGAACTAGAGATGCGCATTTCTTAAAGAGTGCAATCGATTCGCACGTAAAAGCGCGTATACCTTAAAAGACGGGCTTTCCACAAGGTAAAGAGAACGTAGGTTAGATTTCTGAAGAGAGGCCTATTTTCTTCCATATAAATGTCAATTGCCTAGGCCGGTAGATGTCGGTTTTACTTTGAAAAAGCCCAGTGTATCTATTCCCCATAATATTTAGTAATAGGAAATAATACTGGATTTAAAAAAAACTGCCATTAATTGCTTAATTGACAGTAAACACACACACATAATACAAATCAAAAATTTGTCACTTAGCTGATTGATGTTATATTCAACACTCAAACTCTAAAGTTTCGCAAACGAAACTTTTTTATATTCGTTAGGTCCACTCGTCAAATGGTTTCAGCAGTTGACTGCCAATTTTCTTATTTTTATATTAACTTAAAAAAAAATACCCTATGCTCTCTCTCTCTTTTTTACCGACATATCAACCTCTAGCGGCTATTTTAATGTTGATATCTAAATATTTTGTACACAGTGCTTTTTAGTTGATTTTTAATTATTTCTGAGATAACGATTTAGTGAAACAAATCTTATTAATTAACCCAGAGCTGGGAAGAAGTGGTGAATTCATACTTTTCCCAAGTGTAATAACTTAGCACAGATGCAATCGAAAAGTCCTTTTCAGTGATCAAGTTCAGAGTCCTTTTTGCCGTCTCTTTTCTTTTCCCCCTTCTTCTCTTCCCTCCTTATCAATGCCTAGACGACAGCCTTCTAACATAATCTACTCTCTCTTTTAACAGCCCTCCCATTATTCTTTCTTAATTTATCTTATTTTTTCTTTCTGTCATGTAAACTTCCAGTGCATAATTTTTGTTCTGTATTTGCATAATAAAGAATTTTGTCGCTGAGGAAGCGAGGTTTTTCCTCGCTGAAATGGCTATACGACATATGTAATTTTCGGAGTTTTACTTTAATATATATATATATATATATATATATATATATATATATATAATTTCAAACATACACACCGTAATGGGGGCGCTAGAGGGTGTCGTCAGTGATGTCATCGCGAAGATCACTAGGGGGTTTCGGATCTTTCAACATCATACCCCCCTCACCGCGCCGACCCGACCAGAGATGATCAGCCTCCGGCCCACCCTCGATAAGCGCTTTCAGATCCTGGAAAATTACGTTTAGGCCCGGTACAAAACCCTGCAAATGCTTCCGATTGGCGACAGTCAGAGCCACTTTCCTTTTAGAGGCGAACCGCACATGAGCTCGTCCGAAACATTAATTTAGACGAATTTCGGGGAATTTTAACTAACAATTTATATATATATATATATATATATATATATATATATATATATATATATATATATACTGTGTATTTATGCAGCAATCTCTTTTATGCAGGTTTCCTTAAAAATGACAGACATGTTATTATCATTAAGGTTTTTGTCATACAATTTTCATGTGTTTTGATGATTTTTTTGTATTCACAGCTCAAAATACATAAAAATTGTTGAAATGTTTTGATTTTGTTGAACGCTCTCGGCTATACCTTTAGGCATTGTCAAGAGTGAATTTTATTTTACGTGTTACTGAGTACGTGTAGAGTTTATGTATCTAGTGTCATGTGTGTGTTATCTTTCGAACATGGTCAGCACATTGTTGCCGTGTTCAGAAATGATATAGATGTAGGATTCAATGAAAACTACATAGTTATATTAGTTCGATTAGTTATCAGTTTGAGATTATAAATAAGGGGGGGGTTGGCTACTCATGATGAGTTTAAATAAAATAAACCTCTAGAAATAACGCATTTATAAGCCTGATGATATTTTAGAAGTATGCAGTTATTTATTTATTTTTTTGTATTTTTGTATTACAATCTTTAAGCCTCTAGGGCCATTCGTATCATATTTGATACAGTATGAAAACAAGCCTTGAAAGAAATATTTTCCTGAAATTTTTTTAAGAGAAATATTTTATAAATTTCAAATGAAAGGAGTACTGACTGCTCAGTCAATGAATACCAAATGTTTCCTTATAGGGAAATACCAAATGTTTCCTTATAGGGAAATACTGTATCAAATATGATACAAATGGCCCTAGAGGGTTGATAGATAGATAGATAGATAGATAGATAGATAGATAGATAGATAGATAGATAGATAGATAAACAGACTGAGATTAACCCTCTAGGGCCATTCGTATCATATTTGATACAGTATGAAAACAAGCCTTGAAAGAAATATTTTCCTGAAAAATTTTTTAAGAGAAATATTTTATAAATTTCAAATGAAAGCAGTACTGACTGCTCAGTCAATGAATACCAAATGTTTCCTTATAGGGAAATACTGTATCAAATATGATACGAATGGCCCTAGAGGGTTGATAGATAGATAGATAGATAGATAGATAGATAGATAAACAGACTGAGGTTAACCGTCTAGGGCCATTCGTATCATATTTGATACAGTATTTCCCTATAAGGAAAACATTTGGTATTCATTGACTGAGCAGTCAGTACTGCTTTCATTTGAAATTTATAAAATATTTCTCTTAAAAAATTTTTCAGAAAAATATTTCGTTCAAGTTAAGAGAAATATTTTATAAATTTCAAATGAAAGCAGTACTGACTGCTCAGTCAATGAATACCAAATGTTTCCTAATAGGGAAATACCAAATGTTTCCTTATAGGGAAATACTGTATCAAATATGATACGAATGGCCCTAGAGGGTTAAGCTTTATGAATTGGAAAATGTCCCCAAAGACGTCTCTACGATGGAGAGAGTACTTGATTTTGATAATCGAGTTTTAGTTTCAATAAATAAAAAGGATACAAACGATGTGCGTTTATTGCAACGAATGTCAGCAGATAAATCAATAAAGAGTAAATCTATTAGTATAGACAATGTTCACTTCCTCAGAGGCCAGAAAGGGAATAAACACTTAATAAAGCTAAATCTCGCTATCTAATCATATATTAGGTGTATGCAAAGGTTTCTAGCGAAACGCTGGTTTTCAAAAATAACAAGCACAAACAACTCCCCAGGATGCTTCCGCTGTTGTGACTGGGCCAGAAGAAACTAAGCTAAGAAAATTAAGGTGCTTTACTGACTGACCTTTCATCATCGCCGATCGGACTCAGAACTTTCACCAATCCTGATGAACGGATGTTTCTTCTTGGAGGCCCCATATCTTGGGGACCAATAGGTCCGCAAGATATGGGGCCTATAACTACGTAGTCTACACTGAATCCTTTATTTATAATATCATTTCTGAACACGGCAACAATGTGCTGACCATGTTCGAAAGATAACACACACATGACACTACATACATAAACTTTCCACGGACTCAGTTACACGTAAAATAAAATTCACTCTTGATAATGCCTAGAGGTATAGCCGAAAGCGTTCAACAAAACCAAAACATTTCAACAATTTTTATATAATTTTGAGTTGTGAATAAAAAAAAAACCCAGACCCGAAGTGGAATGCGTATATACGACCCATCGCTAAAGATGCTGGAAGCATAATCGATTCACTGTATCACTCAATTCATCGGAGCAGACTCCGTGAAAGGATTTATAGAAGAGGCACAGGGAAGCCACGCCACGCCACGCCACGCCACGCCAGTGAAAAGGTGACTGCAGCCGGTCTGCTAAGTCGGTATCGATCACATTACAGATTATCCGTTGTATTTTGCCAAGAAGCCCGAGGAGAATAGCAGGGGCACCCGACCATATGTGGCAGTAGTATTCAATACACTGGCGGATGGCAGATTTATATATGGCAGGATAGGTTCAGACGGAAAAAACTTCCGGGCCCTGCACAGAGAACCGACTTTCATAGCAGCGGATTTAGCAATGGATTCGATATAGCCATTCCACCTGAGGTCCGCTAGGAGTGTGAGGCGAAGCAGGCGTAGTGTTTTACTCTCTGGGAGGCAAGCCTGTTCCATGCTAATGCTAGAAGCAGGGTTGATTAAGCTCTCTAGTCTTAGGTAGCATCCAACCTAAGAAAAAGAAAACTGTGAATGCAAAACTATGAAGAAAACAATGAAAAACTTCTACACGCTCTTCCCCTCCTTCAAGAAGTTATGGCAGTTCACATCTACAGAGACCAAGAGTTGCCTACATCTTGGTGAGATATGGCAAAAAAGAGAAATGAAGCGCTCACACAGATACATATTACAGAAACCTTAATTTGATAAAATTGACTGTTTCAGAAAGGTGCAACCCAAAATGCCAAAAACAGGTGGGGGATACCAGAATCAAGCAAGTACAAAAATTTCAATTCCTAGGAAATGTTCTAACAGGAGATGGAAAGTGCGACACAGAGATCTAAAGGCGAATTGTCATGGCAAAGGACGCGTTCCAGAAGCTGAGTAGAGTACTAACACACAGGAAAATTTCACTAGAAACAAAGTAAAGAGTGCTGGATTGCTATGTGATGTCAGCTCTTCAATACGGCAGTGAATGCTAGACAATATCATCGAAAATGAGGACAAAACTTGAAGCAGCGGAAATGTGGTTCTACAGAAGGATGCTGCGCATATCGTGAATTGAGCATTCTAGCAACGATGAGGTGTTGGAAAGAATGGCAACAAAAAGGAAATTAATAGTGAGCATCAGGAAGAGGCAACTGAAGTTCCTGGGACATGCAATAAGGAAGGAGAGCTTGAAGAATCTGATACTGACTGGCCAGATAGAAAGAAAAAGAGACAGAGGAAGGCAGCGGATAACGTATTTGCAGGGCCTGATCAGGTGGATGACGGAACGGGGGTTTCGGGGTGTAACAGGAGCAACCATAATAAGAGCCACAAGGGATAGGGAGACGTGGAGAACCATGATCGCCTACGTTCTGAAGGGACGAAGATTGTAATTTGGGGCAGTAAATTATTTTTCGAGGTTTTATCAGTTATTGAAGGAAACCCGAATAATTTCATAATTGGTTCTTTTCTGAAAAATTGACTTATGCCAATTTTGAAGAATATGTCTTGAGTTCGATTATTTGTTAAAAGATTTACGACTAAAATAATCCTGCACATATACAAATCTACCATCCGCCCGTGCATTGAAAACTGCTGTCATATCTGGTCGAGTGCTCATGCTATCCACCTAGGGGCCCTTGACAAAATTCAACGGACAATCTGCAATGTGATTGATCACGACTTGGCAGCTCGGATACAAACACTTTCTCACCAGTGCAGTGTGGCTTTCCAGTGTCTCTTCTACAAGTATTTTCACGGCTTCTGCTCTGATGAAGTTAGCTCACTGATGCCCCCATACACGAATTTACTCTAGCAACAAGTTTAGCAACTAGGTCCCACCCTTTTACTGTGAAACCAATAAGCTGTAAACGCAAATTCTGCTCCATCAGCTTCTTTTCTCGCACTTCCTGCCTGTGGAATTCCCTTCCATTTACTTGCTTCCCCGACAGCAACAATCGTCAGGAATTTAAATGTAAAGTCAATAGTCATCTCCTATCTAACTAACTTGCACCCTCTCTCTCATCTCATCAGTTTCTTTTCTCGTACTTCCCGACTGTGGAATTCCCTTCCACATGACTGCTTCCCCGACGGCTACAATCTCCAGGAGTTTAAATGTAAGGTCAATAGACACCTACTAACACAATAACTCGCTTCCATTCTTTCAAACACTCTTCCCATCCTCCCAACTACCTATCACTCCCCTTCTGACATTGCCTATATCTAACCACTCTTTCTATTTACCTTCCCCTATGTAGCCCCAAGCGCAATAGTGGCAGTGGAATGCCTTGCTTAGGGTGAAACGATTAAAAAAAAATTCTGCAGTATTCTCATTTCTCCTACCCACTTCCTGATACCCCCTGTATTCTGTCACTCTTTCTCATAAATTTCTTCCTATATAACCCCCTGCACAACAGTGTCAGTATAATGCCTTGCTTAGGGCGATACGATTAAAAAAAATTCTACAAACCATATGAAAATTGTTTTAAATCATTAATTTTTATGCAGATGAAAATTCAAACGACTGGTTTGTATTTCTTGGACGACACTCAGACGATAAAGAACATATTTATAATGGAAACTTGTAAGAATTGTCAGTAGTTTGCAAGATATGCAGGTTAATTCTTTAATGTAGCTAAAAAGATTTCAACTCAAGGTTATTGTAACAAGTTACAACCAATTTATGAAGATTTACGAAGCGTAGTTTTGATGTGCCACCATGCCGAAAGAGTATGTGGCACTCCGTACGGATCGATCTCACTACTTAGCCGGAACTGATCTAGCGAGGTATGTTTGCTAACAATCATACCACATTCAAGTGCGCTTCGCAATCGGTTTATGTGCGAGTTGTGAAAAAAAAGAACAAAAAGAAAAGAAAAAGGGCAGTGAATGAAAAAAAACGCATGTATATTTTTAGGATAAAAACAATAAAAAAACCAAAAACAAAAAGATACAAGTTGAAAATATTTAATCCTTAAAGGTTGGTATAATACTAGATGGTTCCGCCAAGTCTAACCTCCCTGGCTAGGGTCTTGCATACCTTTTACATGGTAGTAAATCACCTACATTCCATCCGTCTTCGATCGTCGAGAAGTTCCACTCAAGTAGCTTTTACCCGCGAACTACTAGCCCGTGGAACAGTCTCCCAAGAGGATGTTCTCCCTACCAATAACTATAATCTTATCTTTCATTCCTATCCATATAAACTATAATTTATGGTAACTCTCTACCTCGAGTAATCACGGGCCTTGTACAGAGTAAACATTAATGTAAAAAACTGCAAAAAAAAAAATAACTAAAAAGATTATGTTTAGCTGATCTCATCGCAAAGAAATTCGATTGAAGAAAAAAAATGCACCAATAAATCAGAAGGCCGAGTCATTCAGCAAATGCTTCAGATGAGAGAAAAATATTGTCATGTATTCTACCAACAAATAAAATTCGATATTGAAAATCTAATCTTTTATAAACTGGCAACATGCTTTGGGCCTCCTCCATGCGTCTGTTCGTACACGGCCCCCGGCAACTAATTAACAGTTTAAACTACTGAGAAATAGCAACAAATGAATCTTTACTCTGGAGGCAATGTAATAATAACTTTGTTGCAGCAACGTAAATGCCTAGCTTTTCAATCTTACTGAATACCAAACTATACTTCTCTCATTCTGCAGTCAGAAACTACACTGCAAAATACATATGTGATTGCTGGTAAGACAGTTTAGCCGTCTTGCGAGAGAGTTTGATTCTCACTGACTGACTCAATATTGTAGCTCGAAGTAAACTAACCTTACAAAATCCCTACAGGTAGCGCGTGTTGCAAGGAGATAAGTTACAAAACTTGTGTTGCTTGACGATAGTAACTATAGCGTGTTCAGTATCTACTGGAGGCTTTGTTTATTGAATCCGTTTGTTAGCGAGGCTAGATTTCACATATCTATATTGACCTGTAAGCAATCGTGTCGAAAATATTGAAGGCAGCAGATATCAACCAGTTGATCACCTATAGAAAACAACTGTAATGAAAAGAAGTAATGTCTAACTGTTATCAACACTAACATTTTTATTGCCTTTGCATTAATGATCTCCAAAAAAGACATGAATCTAAGTTTCCCCACCCCATGAGCTACGCATTAAATAGCAGGGGAATAATGGATTCTACATTCTCAATTTGCAACTAGTCTAGAAGAGCAACCCTGAATTCCAAATCCGGGAAAGTAATAGGAAACCACTCTAATGCATTTTCCAAGGACAGTCATGGCCACTCAGATTTTATAGTCATTAATAAAAAAGTAATTTAGAGATATCTATGATCCCTTACATCCTGAAAGATTTAGAAAACAAAATGTATGACCCCCACAATTACCAATAACCAAATTTCGTTGCTGCTAATTATTTTAGAAACTGTTTTAGTTTGTTTCAGTCAGTTAACTGCCATACGTGAAACACGCTTGGACGATCATGCCTCGAAAGAGACATGACTGACTGGGCAGAAGATTATCCCTCAGTAGGTGCCATAAACGTATTAGTCCGTCTCTTCCTTCCAGTTATGGGTTAAATAACAGAACAGATTGGGTTCTATAGACTTGCCTGGCAACCAGTCTACCGCAGAAAGCAATGGCAACCTTTTTTTAGTTTGTCTATCATGTTAATTTAGTAATGTACAGCCTCTCGAGTGGGAAGCGCCAACCTGCCTGCTTATATTGAAAATATAGCTAAATTCTAACGCTAACCTCCGACACTCGTTAAAAATACGTAACTATTCCAGTCAGGAAACATTAAAATCAGTTTGAAAATAATTCGCTTTTCTTTCAAGAGACTGTAAAAAAAAAAAAGAAAAAAAAAGAAAAAAAAGAAAAAAAAAGAAAAAAAAAGAAAAAAAAAGAAAAAAAAGAAAAAAAAGAAAAAAAAAGAAAAAAAAGAAAAAAAAGAAAGAAAAAAAGAAAGAAAAAAAAAAGCGAAAATGTTGTTGTCCCGGAAAAAGATTAGAACATCAATCTAATTCTATGAAGGGAGATTTTAACCTCATGTGGACATATGAAAACTGATCTCTTATAAGCGGTTTAAAGCAAAATCCTTTTTTATGCTCGACCACTTCTGCTAATGTCTACTAATTAATGGACCCCATCTTTCATTAATACAATCGGGAGAAATTTCTAGTTACTGACCTTTAAAAATGCTTGCCGTTATCAAAAGCTCAAATTTGCTTTAAGGTCTTCAGAGAGAATTCTGTTCGATTACAAATGCCTGATTTTTGTTGATAAACGAAACTCACAGTTAGATTCTAACTTAATTACTGAGAGTTTGATTCAGAATAAACTACCGAAGTTTTCGGTGTATAAGACGCACTGTTTTATGACAAAATTAGTTGGCTACATACACAAATGTAAGAATAATAAATATCATATATAGTGGGCAATACTAAAAACCAAATATAGTGAGGTTTAAGATCAGTTTTTTACGCCAAAAAATAGTGTGTGGCAGTATACACAGATTTTTTGAATAGGTTAAAGATAATGTTTAAAACAATCAGGGGTCGTACGATACATGAAGTCGGCTTATACATGAATATATATCTGTGTGTGTGTGTATAACATACGCCATAACGATATATCAAACAGATACGCATTTAGTTTATGTGAATGTGCTATTTATAATATTAGTAAATTGAAAACATTTGTGTTTAAAGATAATAAATTTTGTCCCAAAAATAAAAATATTAAATATGATTGCAGCTCTCACCTTTTCTAGAACACAGATCGGTGACAAAGTCTAGATAAACGCCGAATGATAATTTTTAAAGCAAAAGGGTCTTCCCTACTTGGAAGATTGGCTATCCACAATATTCTTACCCACTATTAATCCTTATGCCTCAATATTCTGATTTAATAAATGCCAAAATAAGTTTAATAAACATCATTGTATTACCGAAAATACATGATCAGTAGAAAAGTTTATATGATTGGTTACTTTTTATTCTTTTCGTCAACAACCATTTATTAAGGCAAGCAATGTGTTTATTGTACTGGGATACAGATCCCACTTACCGTCTTTCCAGTTGCTAGTTCGCTTCCTACCTGCAAGGATCATTTATGTATACTATTGTCATCTATAAAGCGAAGTAGCGATAGCTTTAATAAGCAGATCATAGTGATTTTCTAAGCGTAGCTTAGATGTGGCACAAGGCCGAAAGTAAGGGACACCCAGTGAGGATCGAACTCACTACTCAATTGTAACGATTCTAGACAAGCTTGCTAACCATTACACCACCTCGAGGTGTCCAATAGGCAGATCATAGTAACTTTGTTCGACTGAGACACAATGGTCATGTCTTAATTGGGTGGTACCACCTTCAAAGTTTAGCTATCATTATATGTTTATCTAATTCAGTCGGTTACCAGAAACAATTCTTGAAAAAAAAGTCTGTAATCGAAAACTGTAAAATAAAAATAAGAAATGCAGATATAAAATGTCGTAGAAGATGCTGCTGTATTTTTTGGAGGTCCTTCAAAAGTAATTTTTAGAATAAGATAAAATGTAGTATAAAGTTGCAAATATTAAACAAAAAAATGACATTCCCGAAATATAAGTTGTGCATTGCCATGATTAAAAAAAAAGCAAGAGTTACAACTCCAGATACGAGCCACGTTATGTCAAAATCAAGTGCATACGGTTGTTTGACTATTTCAGAAGTTTTTTAACATCCGAAGGCACATTTGAACAGCGAAAGTTGCCTTTCAAAAGGCTAAATAAGATATAACGAAAAAGAAAATCCTGTTAGAAAAGAATGCTGAACTCTTTGCTAATATCAACCCTCTTATATGGCAGTGAATACGAGACTTTTTCTCACAGACAAAAAGGAAACAAGAAGCAACAAAGATGTCCTTCTATAGATGGACGGAAGTCGAAATTTGTTATATATAATGAGGAAAGAAGAAGGCCGTTTGACTTGGTGTAATGGTTGGCAAAATTGTTTCGCTAGATCAATTACGACAGAATAGAGAGTTCTATCCTTACAGTGTCCCACAGTTTTTAGTTTTATGCCACATCTAAAAATTAGAAAAAAAAATTACCATAATGTAAGAAGAGGGTTTGAAAACTTTGTACTCTCAGGAAAAATCTAAGGCAAGAGAGATGGAGGAAAACAGTGCCTAAGCTAGGTAATAAGTTTGTGTAAATCAGTACAAAAGACAATAATTTGTGAAGAGAGACGATCAGAAGAAACATGACAGTTACTTGTAAATTTCGTTTTTGTACAAAATAAAAGTGCAGAGCAGAATTTTTAAACTGTTTTTTTATTGTTGGATTAAAATAATTGCCCAGTGGATAAAAGAATTTGGAAATTAATCTTATTATAGAAATAAGCATCATGCCAGTGTGGATGGAATAAATTGAATCATGTCGGTACTTATATTTGCTGCACACGAATTACCAGACCTTTTTTAGCAGATACTTCAGATATTTACTATAATTGGATTTGTCATGCTCAGAGCTACAACAGACGAGTCCCCAATGAGGAGGGAACCCACTACACAAGAAATAGTCTGATTTAATCGTTTGGTAACCATTGACCTACTGGGAGCACTGTTTAAATAGTTTGATTTGTTAGCTTAATAACCATTTCCTTACTTTATATGTTTACTAATCTTAGCTTCGCATGGCAAAAAGTACGAAATAATGTCTCTAAGTTAGTATCACTACCACTAGCAATAGTGCGTTATACCGGTGCACCAGTTTGGATTAATTTCAAACAAAAAGCAAAAAATAGAAAAAAAGGAATAGTAGGGAAAAGTAGAAGAAAGTGAAAAAAAAGGGGGGAAGTGGAGAAAATTGAAAAAATGGTAAAGTAGAAAAAGGAGGAAAAGTAGAAAAAGGGGAAAGTGGGGAAAGTAGAAAAAGGGGAAAGTGGGGAAAGTAGAAAAAGAGGGGAAGTAAAAAAAAGGGGGTAGTGGGGGAAGTAGAAAAAGAGGGAAAGTAAAAAAAGGGGGTAGTGGGGAAAGTAGAAAAAGAGGGTAGTGGGGAAAGTAGAAAAAGAGGGAAAGTAAAAAAAAGGGGAAGTGGGGAAAGTAGAAAAAGAAAAAGGGAAAGGGTAAAAAAAAGGGGGTAAAAAAAAGGGGGTGGGGAAAGTAGAAAAAGAGGGAAAGTAAAAAAGGGGTAAAGTAGGGGAAAAAGTAGGGAAGTAAAAAAAGGGGGTAGTGGGGAAAGTAGAAAAAGAGAGAAAGTAAAAAAAAAGGGGGTAGTGGGGAAAGTAGAAAAAGAGGGAAAGTAAAAAAAAGGGGAAAGTGGGGAAAATAGAAAAAGAGGGAAAGTAAAAAAAAGGGGGTAGTGGGGGAAGTAGAAAAAGAGGGAAAGTAAAAAAAGGGGGTAGTGGGGAAAGTAGAAAAAGAGGGAAAGTAAAAAAAGGGGGTAGTGGGGAAAGTAGAAAAAGAGGGAAAGTAAAAAAAAGGGGAAGTGGGGAAAGTAGAAAAAGAGGGAAAGTAAAAAAAAGGGGGTAGTGGGGAAAGTAGAAAAAGAGGGAAAGTAAAAAAAGGGGGTAGTGGGGAAAGTAGAAAAAGAGGGAAAGTAAAAAAAAGGGGGTAGTGGGGAAAGTAGAAAAAGAGAGAAAGTAAAAAAAAGGGGGTAGTGGGGAAAGTAGAAAAAGAGGTAAAGTAAAAAAAGGGGGTAGTGGGGAAAGTAGAAAAAGAGGGAAAGTAAAAAAAGGGGGTAGTGGGGAAAGTAGAAAAAGAGGGAAAGTAAAAAAAGGGGGTAGTGGGGAAAGTAGAAAAAGAGGGAAAGTAAAACAAAGGGGGTAGTGGGGAAAGTAGAAAAAGAGGGAAAGTAAAAAAAGGGGGTAGTGGGGAAAGTAAAAAAAGGGGGAAGTGGAGAAAATTGAAAAGTGGTAAAGTAGAAAAAGGAGGAAAAGTAGAAAAAGGGGAAGTGGAGAAAGTAGAACAAGGGGAAAGTGGGGAAAGTAGAAAAAGGGGAAAGTGGGGAAAGTAGAAAAAGGGGAAAGTAAAACAAAGGGGGAAGTGGGGAAAGTAGAAAAAGGGGAAGTGGGGAAAGTAGAAAAAGGGGAAGTGGGGAAAGTAGAAAAAGGGGAAGTGGGGAAAGTAGAAAAAGGGGAAGTGTGGAAAGTAGAAAAAGGGGAAGTGGGGAAAGTAGAAAAAGGGGAAGTGGGGAAAGTAGAAAAAGGGGAAGTGGGGAAAGTAGAAAAAGGGGAAGTGGGGAAAGTAGAAAAAGGGGAAGTGTGGAAAGTAGAAAAAGGGGAAGTGGAGAAAGTAGAACAAGGGGAAAGTGGGGAAAGTAGAAAAAGGGGAAAGTGGGGAAAGTAGAAAAAGGGGAAGTGGAGAAAGTAGAACAAGGGGAAAGTGGGGAAAGTAGAAAAAGGGGAAAGTGGGGAAAGTAGAAAAAGGGGAAGTGGAGAAAGTAGAACAAGGGGAAAGTGGGGAAAGTAGAAAAAGGGGAAAGTAAAACAAAGGGGGAAGTGGGGAAAGTAGAAAAAGGGGAAGTGGGGAAAGTAGAACAAGGGGAAAGTGGGGAAAGTAGAAAAAGGGGAAAGTAAAACAAAGGGGGAAGTGGGGAAAGTAGAAAAAGGGGAAGTGTGGAAAGTAGAAAAAGGGGAAGTGGAGAAAGTAGAACAAGGGGAAAGTGGGGAAAGTAGAAAAAGGGGAAAGTAAAACAAAGGGGAAAGTGGGGAAAGTAGAAAAAGGGGAAGTGTGGAAAGTAGAAAAAGGGGAAGTGTGGAAAGTAGAAAAAGGGGAAGTGGAGAAAGTAGAACAAGGGGAAAGTGGGGAAAGTAGAAAAAGGGGAAAGTGGGGAAAGTAGAAAAAGGGGAAAGTGGGGAAAGTAGAAAAAGGGGAAAGTAAAACAAAGGGGGAAGTGGGGAAAGTAGAAAAAGGGGAAGTGGAGAAAGTAGAACAAGGGGAAAGTGGGGAAAGTAGACAAAGGGGAAAGTAAAACAAAGGGGGGGAAGTGGGGAAAGTAGAAAAAGGGGAAGTGGAGAAAGGAAAGTAGAACAAGGGGAAAGTGGGGAAAGTAGAAAAAGGAGAGAAAGTAAAACAAAGGGGAAAGTGGGGAAAGTAGAAAAAGGGGAAGTGGGGAGAGAAGTAGAAAAAGGGGAAGTGGGGAAAGAAGTAGAAAAAGGGGAAGTGGAGAAAGTAGAACAAGGGGAAAGTGGGGAAAGTAGAAAAAGGGAAAGTGGGAAAGTAGAAAAGGGGGAAGTGGAGAAAGTAGAACAAGGGGAAGAAGTGGGGAAGAGAAGTAGAAAAAGGGGAAAGTAAAACAAAAGGGAAATGGGGAAAGTAGAAAAAGGGGAAGTGGGGAGAAGAGAAGTAGAACAAGGGGAAAGAAGTGGGGAAAGTAGAACAAGGGGAAAGTGGGGGAGAAGTAGAAAAAAGGAAAGTAAAACAAAAGGGGGAAGTGGGAAAGTAGAAAAAGGGAAGTGTGGAAAGTAAAAGAGGGAAGTGGAGAGAAGGGAAGTAGAACAAGGGAAGAAGTGGGGAAAGTAGAAAAGGGGGAGAGAAAGTAAAACAAAAGGGAAAGTGGGGAGAAAGTAGAAAAAGGGGGAAGTGTGGAAAGTAGAAA
This sequence comes from Ascarosepion bandense, assembly GCA_037127315.1. Taxonomy (NCBI): domain Eukaryota; kingdom Metazoa; phylum Mollusca; class Cephalopoda; order Sepiida; family Sepiidae; genus Ascarosepion; species Ascarosepion bandense. The sequence continues at coordinate 2,615,506 of JBBBDQ010000835.1, forward strand.
AAGGGAAGTGGAGAAAGTAGAACAAGGGGAAAAGTGGGGAAAGTAGAGAAAAAGGGGAAAGTAAAACAAAGGGGGAAGTGGGGAAAGTGAAAAAGGGAAAGTGGGGGGAAGAAGTGAGAAAAAGGGAAAGTAAAACAAAAGGGAAAGTGGGAAAGCGAGAGAAGTAGAAAAGGGGAAGTGGAGAGAGTAGAACAAGGGGGAAGTGGGAAAGAGTAGAAAAAGGGGAAGTGGGGAAAATAGAACAAGGGAAAGTGGGGAGAAGAAGTAGAAAAAGGAAAAGTAAAACAAAGGGAAGTGGGGAGGGAAAGTGAAGAAAAAGTGGAGAAAGTAGAACAAGGGGAAAGTGAGGAAAGTAAGAAAAAGGAAAGTAAAACAAAGGGGGAAGTGTGGAGAGAAGTAGAAAAAGGAAGTGGAGAAAGTAGAACAAAGGGAAAGTGGGGAAAGTAGAAAAAGGGAAAGTAAAACAAAGGGGGAAGTGGGGAGAGAGAAGTAGAAAAAAGGGAAGTGGGGAAAGTAGAAAAAGGGGGAAGTGTGGAAAGTAGAAAAAGGAAGTGGAGAAAGTAGAACAAGGGAAAGTGGGGAAAGTAGAAAAAGGGGAAAGTGGGGGAAAGTAGAAAAAGGGAAAGTGGGGAAAGTAGAAAAAGGAAAGTAAAACAAAGGGGAAGTGGGGAAAGTAGAAAAAGGGGAAGTGGAGAAAGTAGAACAAGGGGAAAGTGAGGGAGAGAAGTGAAAAAGGGAAAGTAAAACAAAGGGGGGAAGTGGGGAGAAGTAGAAAAAAGGGGAAGTGGAGAAAAGTAGAACAAGGGGGAAGTGTGGAAAGTAGAAAAAGGGAAGTGGAGAAAAGTAGAACAAGGGGAAAAGTGGGAAAGTAGAAAAAGGAAAGTAAAACAAAGGGAAAAGTGGGGAAAGTAGAAAAAAGGGGAAGTGGGGAAAGTAGAAAAAGGGGGAAGTGTGGAGAGAAGTAGAAAAAGGAAGTGGAGAGAGAAAGTAGAACAAGGGGAGAGAAGTGGGAAAGTGAAAAAGGAAAGTGGGGGAGAGAAGTAGAAAAAGGGAAGAGTGGGGAAAGTAGAAAAAGGGAAAGTAAAACAAAGGGAAGTAAGGAAAGTAGAAAAAGGGAAGTAAGAGAGAAAGTAGAACAAGGGAAGAAAGTGGGGAAAGTAGAAAAAGGGGAAAGTAAAACAAAGGGAAAGTGGGGAAAGTAGAAAAAGGGGAAGTGGAGAGAAGTAGCAAAAGAGGAAGTGTGGAAAGTAGAAAAAGGGGAAGTGTGGAAAGTGAAAAAGGGAAAGTGGGGAAAGTAGAAAAAGGGAAAGTAAAACAAAGGGGGAAGTGGGGGGAAGTGAAAAGGGAAGTGGAGAAAGTAGAACAAGGGGAAAGTGGGGGAGAGAAGTAGAAAAAAGGGGAAAAGTAAAACAAAAGGAAGTGGGGAAAGTAGAAAAAGGGGAAGTGGAGAAAGTAGAACAAGGGGAAGTGTGGAAAGTAGAAAAAGGGGGGAAGTGGAGAAAGTAGAACAAGGGAAAGTGGGGAAAGTAGAAAAAAAGGGGAAAGTGGGGAAAGTAGAAAAAGGGGAAGTGGAGAAAGTAGAAGACAAAGGGGAAAGTGGGAAAGTAGAAAAAGGGGAAAGTGGGAAAGTAGAAAAAGGGGAAGTGGAGAAAGTAGAACAAGGGGAAAGTGGGGAAAGTAGAAAAAGGGGGAAAGTAAAACAAAGGGGGAAGTGGGGAAAGTAGAAAAAGGGGAAGTAGGAAGAGTAGAACAAGGGAAAGTGGGGAAAGTAGAAAAAGGGGAAAGTAAAACAAAGGGGGAAGTGGGAAAGTAGAAAAAGGAAGTGTGGAAAGTAGAAAAAGGGGAAGTGGGAGAAAGTAGAACAAGGGGAAAGTGGGGGAGGAAAGTAGAAAAAGGGAAAAGTAAAACAAAGGGGAAAGTGGGGGAAAGTAGAAAAAGAGGGAAGTGTGGAAAGTAGAAAAAGGGGAAGTGTGGAAAGTAGAAAAAAGGGGAAGTGGAGAGAAAGTAGAACAAGGGGAAAGTGGGGAAAGTAGAAAAAGGGGAAAGTGGGGAAAGTAGAAAAAGGGGAAAGTGGGGAAAGTAGAAAAAGGGAAAAGTAAAACAAAGGAAGTGGGAGAGGGAAAGTAGAAAAAAGGGGAAGTGGAGAAAGTAGAACAAGGGGAAGAGTGGGGAAAGTAGACAAAGGGGAAAGTAAAACAAAGGGGGAAGTGGGGAAAGTAGAAAAAGGGGAAGTGGAGAAAGTAGAACAAGGGGAAAGTGGGGAAAGTAGAAAAAGGGGAAAGTAAAACAAAGGGGAAAGTGGGGGGAAAGTAGAAAAAGGGGAAGTGGGGAAAGTAGAAAAAGGGGAAGTGGGGAAAGTAGAAAAAGGGGAAGTGGAGAAAGTAGAACAAGGGGAAAGTGGGGAAAGTAGAAAAAGGGGAAAGTGGGGAAAGTAGAAAAAGGGGAAGTGGAGAAAGTAGAACAAGGGGAAAGTGGGGAAAGTAGAAAAAGGGGAAAGTAAAACAAAGGGGGAAGTGGGGAAAGTAGAAAAAGGGGAAGTGGGGAAAGTAGAACAAGGGGAAAGTGGGGAAAGTAGAAAAAGGGGAAAGTAAAACAAAGGGGGAAGTGGGGAAAGCAGAAAAAGGGGAAGTGTGGAAAGTAGAAAAAGGGGAAGTGGAGAAAGTAGAACAAGGGGAAAGTGGGGAAAGTAGAAAAAGGGGAAAGTAAAACAAAGGGGAAAGTGGGGAAAGTAGAAAAGGGGAAGTGTGGAAAGTAGAAAAAGGGGAAGTGGAGAAAGTAGAACAAGGGGAAAGTGGGAAAGTAGAAAAAGGGGAAAGTAAAACAAAGGGGAAGTGGGGAAAGTAGAAAAAGGGGAAAGTGGGGAAAGTAGAAAAAGGGGAAAGTAAAACAAAGGGAAAGTGGGGAAAGTAGAAAAAGGGGAAGTGGAGAAAGTAGAACAAGGGGGAAGTGGGGAAAGTAGAAAAAGGGAAGTGGGGAAAGTAGAACAAGGGGAAAGTGGGGAAAGTAGAAAAAGGGGAAAGTAAAACAAAGGGGAAGTGGGGAAAGTAGAAAAAGGGGAAGTGGAGAAAGTAGAAATAAGGGGAAAGTGGGGAAAGTAGAAAAAGGGGAAAGTAAAACAAAAGGGGAAGTGTGGAAAGTAGAAAAAGGGGAAGTGGAGAAAGTAGAACAAGGGGAAAGTGGGGAAAGTAGAAAAGGGGAAAGTAAAACAAAGGGGGAAGTGGGGAAAGTAGAAAAAGGGGAAGTGGGGAAAGTAGAAAAAGGGGAAGTGTGGAAAGTAGAAAAAGGGGAAGTGGAGAAAGTAGAACAAGGGGAAAGTGGGGAAAGTAGAAAAAGGGGAAAGTGGGGAAAGTAGAAAAAGGGGAAAGTGGGGAAAGTAGAAAAAGGGGAAAGTAAAACAAAGGGGAAGTGGGGAAAGTAGAAAAATGGGAAGTGGAGAAAGTAGAACAAGGGAAAGTGGGGAAAGTAGAAAAAGGGGAAAGTAAAACAAAGGGGGAAGTGGGGAAAGTAGAAAAAGGGGAAGGGAGAAAGTAGAACAAGGGGAAGTGTGGAAAGTAGAAAAGGGGAAGTGGAGAAAGTAGAACAAGGGGAAAGTGGGGAAAGTAGAAAAAGGGGAAAGTAAAACAAAGGGGAAAGTGGGGAAAGTAGAAAAAGGGGAAGTGGGGAAAGTAGAAAAAGGGGAAGTGTGGAAAGTAGAAAAAGGGGAAGTGGAGTAGCAGAACAAGGGGAAAGTGGGGAAAGTAGAAAAAGGGGAAAGTGGGGAAAGTAGAAAAAGGGGAAAGTGGGGAAAGAAAAAGGGGAAAGTAAAACAAAGGGGGAAGTGGGGAAAGTAGAAAAAGGGGAAGTGGAGAAAGCAGAACAAGGGGAAAGTGGGGAAAGTAGAAAAAGGGGAAAGTAAAACAAAGGGAAAGTGGGGAAAGTAGAAAAAGGGGAAGTGGGGAAAGTAGCAAAAGGGGAAGTGTGGAAAGTAGAAAAAGGGGAAGTGTGGAAAGTAGAAAAAGGGGAAAGTGGGAAAGTAGAAAAAGGGGAAAGTAAAACAAAGGGGGAAGTGGGGAAAGTAGAAAAAGGGGAAGTGGAGAAAGTAGAACAAGGGGAAAGTGGGGAAAGTAGAAAAAGGGGAAAGTAAAACAAAGGGGGAAGTGGGGAAAGTAGAAAAAGGGGAAGTGGAGAAAGTAGAACAAGGGGAAGTGTGGAAAGTAGAAAAAGGGGAAGTGGAGAAAGTAGAACAAGGGGAAAGTGGGAAAGTAGAAAAAGGGGAAAGTAAAACAAAGGGGAAAGTGGGGAAAGTAGAAAAGGGGAAGTGGGGAAAGTTGAAAAAGGGGAAGTGTGGAAAGTAGAAAAGGGGGAAGTGGAGAAAGTAGAACAAGGGGAAAGTGGGGAAAGTAGAAAAAGGGGAAAGTAAAAGTAGAAAAAGGGGAAAGTGGGGAAAGTAGAAAACAAGGGGAAAGTGGGGAAAGTAGAAAAAGGGGAAAGTGGGGAAAGTAGAAAAAGGGGAAAAGTGGGGAAAGTAGAAAAAGGGGAAGTGGAGAAAGTAGAACAAGGGGAAAGTGGGGAAAGTAGAAAAAGGGGAAGTGGAGAAAGTAGAACAAGGGGAAAGTGGGGGAAAGTAGAAAAAGGGGAAGTGGGGAAAGTAGCAAAAGGGGAAGTGTGGAAAGTAGAAAAAGGGGAAGTGTGGAAAGTAGAAAAAGGGGAAAGTGGGGAAAGTAGAAAAAGGGGAAAGTAAAACAAAGGGGGAAGTGGGGAAAGAGAAAAGGGGAAGTGGAGAAAGTAGAACAAGGGGAAAGTGGGGAAAGTAGAAAAGGGGAAAGTAAAAAACAAAGGGGGAAGTGGGGAAAAGTAGAAAAAGGGGAAGTGGAGAAAGTAGAACAAGGGGAAAGTGGGGAAAGTAGAAAAAGGGGAAAGTAAAACAAAGGGGAAAGTGGGGAAAGTAGAAAAAGGGGAAGTGGGGAAAGTAGCAAAAGGGGAAGTGTGGAAAGTAGAAAAAGGGGAAGTGTGGAAAGTAGAAAAGGGGAAGTGGAGAAAGTAGAACAAGGGGAAGTGGGGAAAGTAGAAAAAGGGGAAAGTAAAACAAAGGGGGAAGTGGGGAAAGTAGAAAAAGGGGAAGTGGGGAAAGTAGAAAAGGGGAAGTGGGGAAAGTAGAAAAAGGGGAAGTGTGGAAAGTAGAAAAAGGGGAAGTGGAGAAAGTAGAACAAGGGGAAAGTGGGGAAAGTAGAAAAAGGGGAAGTGGAGAAAGTAGAACAAGGGGAAAGTGGGGAAAGTAGAAAAAGGGGAAGTGGAGAAAGTAGAACAAGGGGAAAGTGGGGAAAGTAGAAAAAGGGGAAGTGGAGAAAGTAGAACAAGGGGAAAGTGGGGAAAGTAGAAAAAGGGGAAGTGGAGAAAGTAGAACAAGGAAAGTGGGGAAAGTAGAAAAAGGGGAAGTGGAGAAAGTAGAACAAGGGGAAAGTGGGGAAAGTAGAAAAAGGGGAAGTGGAGAAAGTAGAACAAGGGGAAAGTGGGGAAAGTAGAAAAAGGGGAAGTGGAGAAAGTAGAACAAGGGGAAAAGTGGGAAAGTAGAAAAAGGGGAAGTGGAGAAAGTAGAACAAGGGGAGGGGGAAAGTAGAAAAAGGGGAAGTGGAGAAAGTAGAACAAGGGGAAAGTGGGGAAAGTAGAAAAAGGGGAAGTGAGAAAGTAGAACAAGGGGAAAGTGGGGAAAGTAGAAAAAGGGGAAAGTAAAACAAAGGGGAAAGTGGGGAAAGTAGAAAAGTGGGAAGTGGGGAAAGTAGAAAAAGGGAAGTGTGGAAAGTAGAAAAAGGGGAAGTGGAGAAAGTAGAACAAGGGGAAAGTGGGGAAAGTAGAAAAAGGGGAAAGTGGGGAAAGTAGAAAAAGGGGAAGTGGAGAAAGTAGAACAAGGGAAAGTGGGGAAAGTAGAAAAAGGGGAAGTGGAGAAAGTAGAACAAGGGGAAAGTGGGGAAAGTAGAAAAAGGGGAAGTGGAGAAAGTAGAACAAGGGAAAGTGTGGAAAGTAGAAAAAGGGGAAGTGGAGAAAGTAGAACAAGGGGAAAGTGGGGAAAGTAGAAAAAGGGGGAAGTGGAGAAAGTAGAACAAGGGGAAAGTGGGGAAAGTAGAAAAAGGGGAAGTGGAGAAAGTAGAACAAGGGGAAAGGGGGAAAGTAGAAAAAGGGGAAGTGGAGAAAGTAGAACAAGGGGAAAGTGGGGAAAGTAGAAAAAGGGGAAAGTAAAACAAAGGGGAAAGTGGGGAAAGTAGAAAAAGGGGAAGTGGGGAAAGTAGAAAAAGGGGAAGTGTGGAAAGTAGAAAAAGGGGAAGTGGAGAAAGCAGAACAAGGGGAAAGTGGGGAAAGTAGAAAAAGGGGAAAGTGGGGAAAGTAGAAAAGGGGAAGTGGAGAAAGTAGAACAAGGGGAAAGTGGGGAAAGTAGAAAAAGGGGAAAGTAAAACAAAGGGGAAAGTGGGGAAAGTAGAAAAAGGGGAAGTGGGGAAAGTAGAAAAAGGGGAAGTGTGGAAAGTAGAAAAAGGGGAAGTGGAGAAAGTAGAACAAGGGGAAAGTGGGGAAAGTAGAAAAAGGGGAAAGTGGGGGAAAGTAGAAAAGGGGAAGTGGAGAAAGTAGAACAAGGGGAAAGTGGGGAAAGTAGAACAAGGGGAAAGTGGGGAAAGTAGAAAAAGGGGAAGTGGGGAAAGCAGCAAAGGGGAAGTGGGGAAAGTAGCAAAGGGGAAGTGTGGAAAGTAGAAAAAGGGGAAGTGTGGAAAGGAAAAAGGGGAAGTGTGGAAAGTAGAAAAAGGGGGAAGTGGAGAAAGTAGAACAAGGGGAAAGTGGGGAAAGTAGAAAAAGGGGAAAGTGGGGAAAGTAGAAAAAGGGGAAGGAGAAAGTAGAACAAGGGGAAAGTGGGGAAAGTAGAAAAAGGGGAAGTGGAGAAAGTAGAACAAGGGGAAAGTGGGGAAAGTAGAAAAAGGGAAGTGGAGAAAGTAGAACAAGGGGAAAGTGGGGAAAGTAGAAAAAGGGGAAGTGGAGAAAGTAGAACAAGGGGAAAGTGGGGAAAGTAGAAAAAAAGGGGAAAGTAAAACAAAGGGGAAATGGGGAAAGTAGAAAAAGGGGAAGTGGAGAAAGTAGAACAAGGGGAAAGTGGGGAAAGTAGAAAAAGGGAAAGTGGGGAAAGTAGAAAAAGGGGAAGTGGAGAAAGTAGAACAAGGGGAAAGTGGGAAAGTAGAAAAGGGGAAGTGGAGAAAGTAGAAAAAGGGGAAAGTGGGGAAAGTAGAAAAAGGGAAAGTGGAGAAAGTAGAACAAGGGGAAAGTGGGGAAAGTAGAAAAAGGGGAAAGTAAAACAAAGGGGAAAGTGGGGAAAGTAGAAAAAGGGGAAGTGGGGAAAGTAGCAAAAGGAGAAGTGTGGAAAGTAGAAAAAGGGGAAGTGTGGAAAGTAGAAAAAGGGGAAGTGTGGAAAGTAGAAAAAGGGGAAGTGGAGAAAGTAGAACAAGGGGAAAGTGGGGAAAGTAGAAAAAGGGGAAAGTGGGGGAAAGTAGAAAAAGGGGAAGTGGAGAAAGTAGAACAAGGGGAAAGTGGGGAAAGTAGAAAAAGGGGAAGTGGGGAAAGTAGAACAAGGGGAAAGTGGGGAAAGTAGAAAAAGGGGAAGTGTGAAAGTAGAAAAAGGGGAAGTGGAGAAAGTAGAACAAGGGGAAAGTGGGGAAAAAGAGAAAAAGGGGAAAGTGGGGAAAGTAGAAAAAGGGGAAGTGGAGAAAGTAGAACAAGGGGAAAGTGGGGAAAGTAGAAAAAGGGGAAAGTAAAACAAAGGGGAAAGTGGGGAAAGTAGAAAAAGGAAGTGGGGAAAGTAGCAAAGGGGAAGTGTGTGGAAAGTAGAAAAAGGGTAAAGTGTGGAAAGTAGAAAAAGGGGAAGTGGAGAAAGTAGAACAAGGGGAAAGTGGGGAAAGTAGAAAAAGGGGAAAGTGGGGAAAGTAGAAAAAGGGGAAGTGGAGAAAGTAGAACAAGGGGAAAGTGGGGAAAGTAGAAAAAGGGGAAAGTAAAACAAAGGGGAAAGTGGGGAAAGTAGAAAAAGGGGAAGTGGGGAAAGTAGAAAAAGGGGAAGTGGGGAAAGTAGCAAAAGGGGAAGTGTGGAAAGTAGAAAAAGGGGAAGTGTGGAAAGTAGAAAAAGGGGAAGTGGAGAAAGTAGAACAAGGGGAAAGTGGGGAAAGTAGAAAAAGGGGAAAGTGGGGAAAGTAGAAAAAGGGGAAGTGGAGAAAGTAGAACAAGGGGAAAGTAAAACAAAGGGGAAAGTGGGGAAAGTAGAAAAAGGGGAAGTGGGGAAAGTAGCAAAAGGGGAAGTGTGGAAAGTAGAAAAAGGGGAAGTGTGGAAAGTAGAAAAAGGGGAAGTGGAGAAAGTAGAACAAGGGGAAAGTGGGGAAAGTAGAAAAAGGGGAAAGTAAAACAAAGGGGAAGTGGGGAAAGTAGAAAAAGGGGAAGTGTGGAAAGTAGAAAAAGGGGAAGTGGAGAAAGTAGAACAAGGGGAAAGTGGGGAAAGTAGAAAAAGGGGAAAGTAAAACAAAGGGGGAAGTGGGGAAAGTAGAAAAAGGGGAAGTGGGGAAAGTAGAAAAAGGGGAAAGTAAAACAAAGGGGAAAGTGGGGAAAGTAGAAAAAGGGGAAGTGGGGAAAGTAGAAAAAGGGGAAGTGGGGAAAGTAGAAAAAGGGGAAGTGTGGAAAGTAGAAAAAGGGGAAGTGGAGAAAGTAGAACAAGGGGAAAGTGGGGAAAGTAGAAAAAGGGGAAAGTAAAACAAAGGGGAAAGTGGGGAAAGTAGAAAAAGGGGAAGTGGGGAAAGTAGCAAAAGGGGAAGTGTGGAAAGTAGAAAAAGGGGAAGTGTGGAAAGTAGAAAAAGGGGAAGTGGAGAAAGTAGAACAAGGGGAAAGTGGGGAAAGTAGAAAAAGGGGAAGTGGGGAAAGTAGAAAAAGGGGAAGTGTGGAAAGTAGAAAAAGGGGAAGTGGAGAAAGTAGAACAAGGGGAAAGTGGTGAAAGTAGAAAAAGGGGAAAGTGGGGAAAGTAGAAAAAGGGGAAGTGGAGAAAGTAGAACAAGGGGAAAGTGGGGAAAGTAGAAAAAGGGGAAAGTAAAACAAAGGGGAAAGTGGGGAAAGTAGAAAAAGGGGAAGTGGGGAAAGTAGCAAAAGGGGAAGTGTGGAAAGTAGAAAAAGGGGAAGTGTGGAAAGTAGAAAAAGGGGAAGTGGAGAAAGTAGAACAAGGGGAAAGTGGGGAAAGTAGAAAAAGGGGAAGTGTGGAAAGTAGAAAAAGGGGAAGTGGAGAAAGTAGAACAAGGGGAAAGTGGGGAAAGTAGAAAAAGGGAAAGTAAAACAAAGGGGAAAGTGGGGAAAGTAGAAAAAGGGGAAGTGGGGAAAGTAGCAAAAGGGGAAGTGTGGAAAGTAGAAAAAGGGGAAGTGTGGAAAGTAGAAAAAGGGGAAGTGGAGAAAGTAGAACAAGGGGAAAGTGGGGAAAGTAGAAAAAGGGGAAAGTAAAACAAAGGGGGAAGTGGGGAAAGTAGAAAAAGGGGAAGTGGGGAAAGTAGAAAAAGGGGAAGTGTGGAAAGTAGAAAAAGGGGAAGTGTGGAAAGTAGAAAAAGGGGAAAGTGGGGAAAGTAGAAAAAGGGGAAAGTAAAACAAAGGGGGAAGTGGGGAAAGTAGAAAAAGGGGGAAGTGGAGAAAATTGAAAAAGTGGTAAAATAGAAAAAGGAGGAAAAGTAGAAAAAAGGGGGACGTGGGGAAAGTAGAAAAAGGGGGAAGTAGAAAAAGGGGAAAGTGGGAAAATGTAGAAAAAGGGGAAAAGTGGGGAAAGTAGAAAAAGGGGAAAAGTGGGGAAAGTAGAAAAAGGGGAAAAGTGGGGAAAGTAGAAAAAGGGGGAAGGTGGAAATGTAGAAAAAGGGTAAAGTGGAAAAAAGAGAAAAAAATGGAGAGAAGCGGAGAAAAAGAAAAAGTGAAGAAAACTAGAAAAGAAAATAGAAAAAAGAGCAAAGAAGCAGAAACAAAAAAGAAAAACAGTAATGATTACGGCTCTTGTGATCAACTACTAAATGTTCATATTAATATTCACTATATGACAGGTACACTGCTTTTTGGTACATTCCGATGTGGAGTTAAGTTTGTAAGTTTTGGTTTACATGTCTATTTTTCTGAAAGATTATTGAGAAAATTTATTGTGACTGTATTTAGATACAACTTAACGGTTGCAAAAATACCTAGTCTGGACACTGCAGCCTCGTATGTAGTCATTCTTAGAATTTTCTTTCAAGACTGCTTTTGGAAAGTGTCGCATATTTCAAAGACCAGTGTTGAGAAACAGTGTCATCTAAGTTTGCATTTAAAATTCTAAAGAGTTGATTTCCTAATGCCATATCTTCTCGCTTTGCAATCTATGCACGTTCCTCATTAATACGTAATTAGCCAGGCCAATAGTTGAATATCACCATGATTAACCTCTGGAGACCATGACAGTCCGTCGTCATCTGACGGTGTTATCTTGATGGATCATAATCCAAGAATTTCTCATAATGTAATACATAGTGAAAATTGAGAGAAAGCCAAGGGGTTTTATTATCATTATTATTATTCTGCATATTTTAAATGTCTTCCCCTCTGGTGCTTTTTCGTATGAAACATACACCTACATATATTCTTTGGCTTTTTACGTCGCTTGAAGTTTCGAGTTGTAGTGTTACTCTTATTCTAGATAGTTTTTGTGTTATTATCTTAAAACTTGTGGTTCTTAGATATTTCAGCCACTACTCTCTTAGCTCATTCTCAGTTGTTAGTCTTATTTTATCTTTAGTATTCACAGGCAGTATATCGGTTGTTAGCGCAGAAAGTAGCCTCGACATGAATGCGTGTTCTTCTCCCACCACCAGTTATATTTTAAGAAAAAAAAATCTAACAACAAAAAGAACAGGGCAAATAGAGCTCACTAGCCTTGGGTGTCAACCACTCTAATAAAAGAAAATCTGAATTCTTAATCGTGTAGAAGGCAACAATAAACGACTCCACTACCTTTCCAAAGATCACATAGCAAGTTCGATGAGAACAAAGAATATGTAGAGAGATCCTTGTTCTGAAGAAATATGGTATAAATTATATAATAAATTAGCTTAGTGTTGTTATTTGGATATAGCAAATACAGGGAGTTCAGTAATGACTCTGCGTTTCATTTACTGGTTTGGTTCTAGGCAGATAGGACGAGGAACAGTGCAAGAGAATTTCTGGGTATGACGATAAAATACATCCGGCAGAAAGGCCACTGAACGGGAGATTTTGAGAAGCGTGGAACCATTACTGAATTGCCTTTTTTCCCAGTTCCGCCATTACCCCGGATGGTAGCATCTTTTAGGGTCTTAGCTATGGACAAATAGTTTTTTCTTTTTAATCATTTCACCCCAAGCAAGGCATTCAATTGCCACTATTGCGCAGGGGATTACATAGGGGAAGGTGATGAGAAAGAGTGGTTAGATATAGGAAATGTCAGAAGAAAGGTGATAGACGGATAACGATGTAGATGGGAAGAGTTTGAGAGAATGGATGCGAATTGGTGTGTTAGGAGGTGTCTATTGACCTTACATTTAGCCTCTCAAAATTAGGGGTCAAAACACAATGTATGTATTAAACATTTTTATAGTAAATATACCAACAATACATTTTCAGAGTAAAAAATTAGAAGCAATGCATTTATGCAAAAAAAAAAAAAAAATTACTGGTGCTTCCAAGAAAATTAAATTTCAGCACTAAATTCTCCATAAGGAGTTGATATGCCGCTAAACAAAGAAACAAACCAGCACTAGTTATTGATTGAAGCGAAGTAATTGTAATTGCACATTTGACTACCGTAAATCGGTACTTATTCTGCCTGGATATATTTGATTTTCTTTATTTTATGTAAGTTTTCAAATAACCGTCGAGAGAACGTTTCTTTTCACTGCATATTTCCTGTGATTGCAGTTAGTTTTGAATGACTAAGATTCTGGACACAGATAACCATAAATGATATGAGAAGTCACGCCTGTCTCTCAGAAAAAGAAAAGAACATAAGTGTTCCTACAAGACTAAATCAATGATTTTCTTTTTTTTTTCTTTTCGTACAATGATACTGGATTGCTACGTGCTGTCCATCCTTCAATATGGCAGTGAATGCTGGAAAATATCATCAAAGATGAAGGAAAAACTTGAAGCAACTGAAATGTCATTCTACAGAAGGATGCTACGATTATCATGGATCGAGTATGTGAGCAATGATGAGGTCTTGGAAATGATGGAAACAAAAAGGAGATTAATACTGAGCATCAGGAAGAGACATCCAAAGTTTTTGGGACATGCAATGAGGAAGGAGGCTTTGGAGAACCTGTTACTAACAGGCCAGATAGAAGGAAAAGAGACAAGGAAAAGCAACGAATAACATATTTGAAGGACATAATCAGGTGGATGACGGAGCGAGGATCGCATGGTGTAACACGAGAAGGAGTGCTCAGAGATACCAGGGATAGAGAAACGTGGAAAGCCATGATCGCCTACGTCCTGAAGGGACAGGGCACAAAGAAGATGTCACCTGAAGTAAAGTGTTACAGAGTAAGAGAGACAATTTATGGGGTTATTTGAGGAAGAGAACAGCTAGGGTTAGACTTGAAAAGGCTAAGATTACAGTGATTGCGGAAACATCTACTTGGTAGTTGGTTCCACAAAGCAGCGTTTTATGAGAAGCTGCTGCTGTTCTAGTAGACTTTATATCTCATCAGTATAGTACAGATGGAATGAGAGTGGTTCGCTACAATGGGTGTGGCATAGCGGGTCTTAGCCGTGAGGGTTAAACCTGGTGGAACTAACGAATATAATTCGCCTGAACACTTTAAATAAAAATAGAGATAGAGCAGCGATGGCTTGCGATGTTTTGTCTGTGGGAAACGGGGTTTAGAGTTAAAATAATTAATTACCCAAAAGGAAGCGAAGACGCTTTTGGACTATCAAGACTGGAAAGTGAAAGATGGATAGCTCTTGTATATATGGCAGCAATCTTCGGCCTGATCCGGCTTTTATAGAAGTTAAAGATTAGCATGAGGAGTCAGTTACTTACCAGAGCGGTACAGTGAACCGAACATCTTTCTCAGTTATCTTTTGCAATGTAACAGTTCAACTTGAGATCTGGATTGTGTTTGCATCAAGCGGTGGATCTTTGCTCTTTTACCTCGATGATCTCATCCATTATCATATGAAGTCGACTTCATATGGGAGGAAATTGTCCAGCGAATACTGGACATACAGAAGGACCGATATCACGTAACAGTTCAGTATTCTTTTTGCAACGAAATTTTACTGGACTCTTAGTCGCCGCGTGAAAATCAAAAAGGCTTAATGGTAATTTGGATATCAGCATGATGGAAAGTTGGTTTAATACCAGAACTGGACCCTATTATTACCGTCATGTGATCGGCTTGATGCAAATGCGTTTACGCTCGGCAGTCATGCGTATAGAAACGGCGTTTAATGTTATCGCCATTTCATCTTTGCGCTGCATCTACGCGCCAGTTTGTGTTGCCAGTTTCGATTATGAACGGCATCGATTCCACAGTGCGAAGCAAAAGAGAAGATTGCATAAAAAAGCTGTAAAACTAAGCATATACAGCAGCATTGGTGATATGAAGAATAAGACACTTTATAGTTTGTAATTCTACAGAGGTGAATCTTGCAAGAGCCATGTGATTTATACGGTACAGATTTTTTCTGAGTTAAGAATTAACATCCAACTAGTTCTTGCTGTAGCATAGAATACAGAAAATAGAGAAGACATTGCAAAAAGCTTAAATAGTTAATTTCCCTTTACAAATAAATGCACAATGGAGAGTGGGTTTATTATCGGTGGGTACAATCTTAGCGACAAAAGATATGCAGATGATGCCGTGTTGATGGCAGAGACAGGAAAGTATAAACCACTAGTTTGAAAAAATCGGTAATAATGAAAAAAAAAGCGGAGACTTTGAGTTTTGTTTAATAGCATATCAACCTCTGTGGGTTATTTAATTCCAAAAAGGTGTGATTTTAATATTTTTTTGTTTACGTTCGGTTACAGTGAGAAGGTTGATTTAGTCAGATTTTAATTAAAATTTTTTCTCTTTATTCTTTTTTATTTTAGAAAACTGAAAATGTCTTCTAGTTTTGTATTCAAAATGTTTTGCTGAGAATAAGTTTTTCCTTCAAAAATGTGTGATGATAATCTTTTCTTCAAAACGATATTGTTGGTAATGTATATATTTCTATAAAAGTGTATTGTTATGTATATATTTCTATAAAAGTGTATTGTTATGTATATATTTCTATAAAAGTGTATTGTTATGTATATATTTCTATAAAAGTGTATTGTTATGTATATATTTCTATAAGTGTATTTTTATACTCCCATAGTGCTTTAACCCCAGTGTGTGGGTTAACTTTTTTTCCCATAGCTGGGACCCTAACAGTTGCTACTACTCCGGGTCAGAGTGGACTTGAGAACAACGGCAATTAAGAGGTAAGCTCTATGCAGTTCACAAACTCCTAATCAGGGGCTTTGCTGCCGGATGCAGTACATTGTCATGCCCAGGACCAAAAAAAAAAAAAAAAAGCGGAGGGAATAGCTACCCGTCAGTTGTAATAAGAAAATATACGGTAATGAAGAAGAAGAAGAACACAAGATGAGAGCTAAGAATTCTTATTTTATGCGCCATGACCCTTCAAAACAATGACGATCATGGTTCTCCACATCTTTCTGTCTCTCGTAGCTCATAATTTTTGTTTTGCTATTTTTTCCAAACCTTCCTCTGCCATTCATTTGCTCAAGACCATCAAGTATGTCACGCGCTGTTCCCCCTTCTCTTTTCTCCCTCTATCCACTCTGTATCATATTCTCCAAGTCCAATTTCCTCATCATGTGTCCCAGAAAATTCAACTATCTCTTTCTGGTGTCAAGTATAAGTTTTCATTTTTGTTTCCATTCTCTCTAAAACCTCGTCGTTGCTCCCATGTTCGGTTCAAGGTACACTCAGCATCCTTCTGAAAAAAAAAACACGTTTACGTCGTTTCGAGTCGACTTCATATGGGAGGAAATTGTCCAGCGAATACTGGACATACAGAAGGACCGATATCACGTAACAGTTCAGTATTCTTTTTGCAACGAAATTTTCCTCTCTCTCAATGCTCTTAGCTTTTGAAATGCCTCCTTGCTAAGAATTAGTGATGACAAAATCTAACAAAGATTTAAAGATCTAGAAAATAACGAAAGATACCTTCTAAAGCAAAAGCTAAGCGAAATATTAAGAAAAAGGAACAGCCACATAATGATTACCTTCTATGCAATAAAAATCCTCTCATATGACAGATGAATAGGAAACTTTAGAAAACAAACGTGGTTCTATACAAGGACGTGGAGAATACCATAGATGGAGCATGTGAGTAACGGAGAAGTTTTAAGAAAAATTAAAATAAAAAAGGGCTTATACGTAGAATCAGAAAGGGGGAATTGAAATTTCTAGGACACATAAGGTTTAGAAAAATTGGCACGCACAGGTCCGATTGAGGGCAAGAGAGAAATAGCGAGTAAACTTGCTGACAGTTTGTGTAAATTGGTGGCGGAACAGATTATGGAAGAGACAAAAATAGCTAAGGGTTAAAATTATAACGAGTTGTAGAGATCCTTGATCGCTTATGTTCCGAAAGGAAACGGCATATCGAAGTGAGTGTGTTTATTCCTTGATCTGAAAAGAACTTTAAGTAATTATAACATTTAGAAAGAAAGATTAAGTTCTTTGCGGTGTCCACTTTTAATGTTCGGAATAAGAGACAGATACTACTTGGTAATGTAGTTGATTTATTCCATATTCAAAGGGATACTTAGCGAAATCCTTATTAAATTTTCAGTTCAAAATGTATCAGAGAAATAAATTAAAATAAAAAGAGGTAATTCTGGGTTACACGATTGGTTGGTCACGTCTAAGATGTACATAACTGGGTCCTTTATGGCATTTCTAGGTCAAGCTGTGTTACTTTGTAGTAACCATTTTTTTCCAGAAATGACAGGAAACAGGCACTAAGATCTTGTCTCAGGTATTATTTTGAATGAGGAAACTATTCTAAATAAATGTCGAGAATTGACTCCGCGCTCAATGATAGGCGATGCATTTGAGATCAAACACTTATGTACACGCAAACAAGATTACAAATGCATTGGGTCCTCAATACGTGGGTCAACGAACTCTAAAACTTTCATAAGGTGCACTGACTTATTATTCTGGTAACTATCGAAGTGTTGATTTAAATGCTGCTAATATTAAAAGCATTTAAACATTCTGATTAACATGGTCACGTCAGTGTTTAGGTGGACAAAGGATGTGAGGTTATTCCACCGGTTCATATATTCACAGCTAAGACCCTCCATGTCACATACACAGTTTATCGTCATTCTCTTCATATTCCATTGGTAAGGAGAAAATTCTTGTTCAGATCTGTTAATATGTGGAATAGACTACAGAAAAATATGCCTTTGCCAATCACTACAAATATGTCCTCACAATATGCATTTACTTCCTCCAATTTCGTTTCTACAGCAACATCATTGAGTAAACCTCTACCTTAAAGGGCACTTGTGGTTGCACAAAGTATAAAAACAAAATGGGAAATCAGATTATATTTATGGTTGATAAAATTATCCTCGAGAAAAACTGAAGTCATTTCTCGCCATATGTCTGTAGGTGAACTCTAGCCAGTGATTCTACCAATTCAGTTGAGAAAATTTTAATTGTCTATTTTATTAAGAGGATATGCAAGGTGATTGAAAAGTAATTCCCTATTTTATTTATGATGGACTCTCCCTACTAACTATAATTTTTACAAAAAGGGAGAGTCCATCATAATAGGGAGTATTTTATATCATCCTGTAGTTAAAATATAGCCATGTGCGGAAAGTATCCAGTTTGACTGAGAATCCGTTGAAAGCGATAGACGTTGTCGAAGGTCTTCAGTGAGCAGAACACCCCGAAAATATTGAACGTGTGTAGTATAGAGTCAAAGGAAATTGGTGATTGGCAATAAGAAAGTTAGATCTGGGGATTCCGGGATGGGGACGAATATTTAATTAGCTCACTTTTCATGTTACGTGAAGGGTTTGAGGCAAAACTTATTGCACATTTCCGTTAGCCCCCTACCCTTATATTACAGATTTGGTTAAGTCTGCCATTGAAAGAGGGATTTCAATTCTTAGACGAGATTAAGGAAAACGCAAAGAAGCTTAATAGCGATTATTAAAAGTGAAAACGGTAATGGTATGATTAGCTATTTCCATACAGGAAACGTTCGGTATTCATTCGAAAGATGATAACAACTTTCTCTTGAAACGGTTTTCAAGCAAAATACTTCTCAAGTCTACTGTTATGGCTCTTTCTAGTAATGTTAGGAATTTCCTTCCTAATCTTTTGTTTACGGTAGTGTAGAAAGTCAACATCTTGATTATATCGTTATTTTTGCTCCTCGTTACATGCGATAATCATTGCTGCTTCAGGTGACGTAGTTTGTTATGATTCTGTGCCGTCAGATCAACAAGATCTGATGAATGTTTACCGTTTTTAAGACCCAGACTATTCATTCGTTTGAAGTCATTTTTAATCATTGATTAAAGAAAGTGGTTGTATACATCCGATAGTGTGAAGGTTTCCAAACGAGGTATTATCCGTGTAAGAGACACTAAAATCAAGTGGGTACAGAAATTTAAATACCTGGAAAGTATTCTAACAGAAGAAGGAAAGTGTGACCCTGAAATCCGAAGACGCATTGGCATGGCCAATAAAACCATTTCAAAAGCTGAGTAGAGTATTTTTGCTGGGAGCAAAGAAAAGGTGTCTATCCTCCTATATGGCAGCGAATGCTTGACAATTTCCTCAAAAATGAAGACAAGACTCGAAGCTAAAGAAATGGGGTTTTACAGAAAGATGTTGAGTATACCAAGTGTCAAGCATGTGAACAACGACGAGATTTTGGACAGAATGAAAACGAAAAGGAAACTTTCACATAACGTCAAGAAAAGACGTATTTTCATGGATACGCAACGAAGAAAGAAGACTTGGAGAATATGATACTCACTAGGCGGATAGAGGGAAAGAGAGATAGGGGTAAAGAGCACGTGACATACTTGATGGGCTTAAGCAAACACGGCGAAGCAGAGTTTGGGAGAAATAAAAATACACCATATAATAAGAGCAACAAGGAATAGAAAGAGGTGGAGGGCGATGATCACTTACGTCCTGAATCGACATGGGACATAAAAGAAGAAACATGTGTTGTTGGTTGAAACCATTCCAAGCCCATCCTGTACGGTTTTTTAATTTCCATATCTCTTATATGTGCAGGGTTAGGGAAAGACGTTATAAATGTATGGAATCCAGAGAGGAGTACTTTGAAAGGATTACGACGCCATTAGCTTAAGTGGGTTGCTTTTCATTAATATTGAAGAGCTTGATCAGTTTTGGACTTTTCTAATACAGAGTGAAACTGATCCGATGAAATCGATGTATAATAGTAACAAATACTCGTCCTAGAAAGGCTTACAAACTTACCAGCAGTATAAAAAAAAATTAAATGATTCGGTGGGGAGAGCAGTTTCCGGAGAAACTGGATATTTTTCGACTTAATTTTTCTTTTTTTCTTATTTCTGGCTTCTATATTTTTATTTTAACGAACTTGAAGGTCACAGAAGTCTCCCTGTCATCCCCCTTTTTTCTCCCCTGACGAATGATTTCAGAAAAATGCCTCTTGAAAACGCCAAGCATTGTCCTAAAGTAGCAGTCTTATTCCCCTCTGAAAAATGGTGACGCCCGAGTGTCTGCGACTTCTTAGTAAACATTTCCTGATTTCTGTATCTTTTTTTTTAAATCTTCAGAGAAAAAAAATAAATAAACGAGTATAAAAAACAAACAAACAACGAAAATCAAACAAAAGAAAAAAAAACGCAACAGAAGTCTGAATATATGAATAAAACAATTTTGTTGAAATGATCCAAAGACAACGGACATGAAAATCTCGACAGTTGGAATATCTGAGAATAGTGAGTCAGCATTGGAGAGAAGAGCAGAAACTGAACGAAGAAAATTGAGAGGAGCGGAACGAAACAGTATTTATATTTATAAAGTTTAACTTAGAAAAGACAAGAAAATCAGAATTACATTACGACTCTTCTGAATTGACTTTAGCAGCCACCACTGACGTTTGAACACTGATTGCAAAACCATCGAAAGATGGTGATATAAATCAACAAAATGAGGATGCTTGTCCAAATAATCTGCACATAACAAACGCAAACTATATATATATATATATATATATATATATATTCATCGTATGACCCCGAGCAAGGCACTAATGCTACTGATGTGCAGGGGGCTACATAAGTGTAAAAAGATTAATTAGAAGAGAATGAAGAGGAAGACGAACCAGTTAGAAAGGAGCAATAGAAGGATGGGAATACAGGTGTGATGACAGTTTCAAAGGTAGAGAGAAAGGAAAGGATATACGGGGGTGGGGAAAGAACTAGAGTCAAGTGGTTAATAGATGAGTATTGACATTGCATTTAAATTCCTGGAGGTTGTAGCCGTCAGGAAAGCAAGAATATGGGAGCGAGTTCCACAAGCGGGAAGTGCGAGAGAAGAAGCTGCAGGAGTAGAATTGTCGTCTGCATTTGGTTATTCTGTGAATGGGTGGGACTCAGTTGCCCATCTGGTTGCATGAGTAAACACCTGTTGAGGAGACACCAGTGCAAGAGCTCATTTAAGCAAATTTTGTTAAATTCAACCAATAAAATTAGTTTGATTAATTTATTTTATTGTTTATTTTCAAATTTTCGAAAACCGCAGTTGCACGCCGAATAAAGATTGCGGATTAACTGTCCAAAGTTAATGTTTTTTTTCTGTTTTTATAGTAATTTGGACGGTTTTAGTAAGAAACTGGACTTCGTCAGTACAGGAGACATACTAGCATTAAAAAGTACGCTAGAATTTAACTTTAATTAAATTATGTCATTTATATAATACAAGTATATGTAAATTGGATGTGCTTTGTGGGGCAGTGGATATCGGAGCAAGAAATCGGAGTGCCGAATTCGAATCCCAGGTTCCAGTTAAATTCGTTGCATTTACTTAGGCGCAAATACCCTTGGGAAAGCTATAAATCTCTCTTTTCTCCCTCCAGCTACGAGTTAAATAGCAGGACAGATTGGGTTCAATAGCCTTGGTTGGCAATTAGTCTATCACAGAAAGTAATGGCAACCTACGGCGGGAAAAATTTCTTTCGGTCATGTATCTTTCGAGACATGATCACCCGAGCATTTATCATGCATGGTACTTAACTGATATGTAGAATCGATTCCAAACTGCACCTGAAAAAAATCCTCATTTATAATTGATTATATTATCAAATACCGTCTCCTGCGGTGAAATTTTTTCTTTAAAGTGGGTTGCTAGATATATATATATTTTTTTTACAGGAATAGAGTATTTTGTAACTTTCCCTGCATTGAGTTCTACGTCATATATTGGTATTATCTACTAATATATGTTTTATGACAATGGTTGTAGCCTTGTTGTTATGTACGATATGCATACGCGCGCGAGAGAGAGAAATAGTTTATAAAATTTCGACAATGCACAAAGATACTACACTAATCAGTAGCAGAAGTGTGTCAATCCCATATATAATAATCTCGACATTTTCAACGGCCACGATGCTTGTTCAGGAAATCATCCCTTCAAACTAGTTTTAGTAAGTTAATTCTTAATATCACTCATTCCTTTGAGATTAGCATAAAGCAATAATCTATGAGACACTGGCTGCCGATGCTCACGGTAGGTGTCTGCTATCATCTAACGATGGCATTACCAAAAGTCTAAAAATAGAACTAGTATCCTAGATCAACTGAAAATCCAACCTGAATTTATTACCGGTGGGCACGATCAAGTTAGGCAAATGATACCCAAAAGTTCCCACAAGATAGTAAGATAGTTAAGGAAAGCGAAAAGAATTGTTCACCATCAATTCTAAGAAGACAATGTATGATTGTCAGAGAAAGGGAACAAGCTGAGAAGCGAACCAAGAATTGGGTATATCAAAGTCAAGGGAGTTGCTATGATGAAACACAACTATTCTATAGTGAATAGACTCTCCCATCTAATTTAAGTAGGAGTATTAAGACGAGGGTCAGTCGATGTTGGACGATAGTAGTCGACAGTTAGTCGAATACGAAAGTAGTCAGCGACCTGGCAAGATTACACTGCGTAATACATATTATAACAAGTTCCTAACGTTTTGCACGTCGAAGCTATGAGGACCGATTTTAGCACAAATACTAGCCTCCACTGCGAAAATAACTCTACAACAGGAGTACATGAATTGCTAAGTCTAAGAACAGAAGACGGAAAATGTGACACAAAAATACGAAATCAGAATTGAATAGCAAAAACTACTTTCTAACCATCATGTATAAACAGGTAAATTTAATCAGAAACAAAGAAAATAGTGCTGAACTGCCATGGAATATCAATCCTCCGAAATGACAGTGAATGCTGGACAATTTTCTCATTGATGAACGGGAAACTCTTTACAACAGAAATGTGGTTCTGCAGAAGGATGCTGAGAATATCATGGACGTAGGATGTTAATTTTGACCTGTATGGTAGAGTGAAGAAATAAATTTACAGAAAAATGAAAACAAAATGAACACTTAGAATAAGAAAAAGACGATTGAATTTTCTAAAACACAATGAGAGAAAAGGGCTGTAAAAATTGATACTCACAGGACAAGACAATATGAAGAAAACAAAGATATATGAAAAAAGAGTTTTGTAAATGAATGACATAACAGGGAATGAAAGGGCGAGTAAAAAACACATTAGTAAGACCTACAAAGAATAGGATAGAATTGGAAGTAGTGGAGAGCTGCAGTAACTTCAAGGGGGTGATGCAACTCCGATTTTTCTCTAAATTCGAAACCACTTCCCTTGCGATTAACGCTTTTATACCCTTTACATGAATGTGCGTTGTGATGCAGTGGCTATCGGCTCGGAACGAGAAATCAGGGAGCCGAGTTCGAATTCCAGTTGAATTCCTTGCATTCACTTACGCGCAAATACCCCCGAGAAAGATATTAATCCAACTCTTCCCTTTAGTTAAATAACAGGACAGATTAAATTCTAGATGATAACTTTCTCTTGGCTGGCAACCAGTCTACCGCAGAAAGCAATCGCAATCTACTGCGGGATAATCTTCTGCCCAGTCAGTCACGTCTCTTTCGAGACATGATCACCCAAGCGTGTTTCACGTATGGCACTTAACTGACTAACTGAACATAATAGTTGGAATCATGATTAAGGTTTCTACTGGTTATAAAGTGGGGGATCGGTTTTCTATTGTTATGAAGTAATAAGCCGATCCCCCACTAATTACTACGTAATAATATCATACATCTCTTCTCCCTCTAGCTATAATAGGACAGATTGGGTTCTTTAGCTTTGGCTGGCAACTAGTCTACCGCAGAAATCAATGGCAACCTACTGCGGGATAATCTTCTGCCCAGTCATTCATGTCTCTTTCGAGACATGATCGCCGTAAAGGGTGGATCACGTATGGTACTTAACTGACTGAGCCTTTACATATAATAACAAAAAAAGAAAATGCAGCACAACAAGTCATTATTCATCGCTAACACATGCATGTTGTCTGTATGTTCTAATAATTTATCGGCAACTTTTCAGGATGCACCCCAACGCTGCAGCAACAGACTGAATCAACGATAGATAACTTTATTTAGGTTTCTTTTTACCAGTTCTTTATTTTTTTTGTAAACGATTTAATTTGGTTTCATTTTTTTAGAGAGAGGTAGACAGACAAAACGACTGTCATCCAAGTAATTAACCGCGGGTGGAATGGTCTGAAACCACGTGCCCACAAAGTAATCAGGTTAAAGTCTTGGATGGATATCAGAACTCTTGACTACCGTCGCAACCGTATTTTTTGTTTTCACACATTCTTCAGTGTTGTATAAGAACGGACACTGTCAAGAATCTACGGCCGCTGGGTCGGAACTATCTCCCACCCAATTTTGACCTTTGAAATTGTGGAATTAAATCCGCGACAATTGTTATTTTGTCTAGCCGACGCCATGTAATGTGTTATGTTTCTGTTATTTCGCGCTATCACGTGGTGTGATGTCATAGAACCGCATTGCAAATTGGCGAACTGCAGTTGTTATCTTTGGTAACTATTGCCGTTGCCTAGCAGAGTTTTATGTCAACACAAAATAAAATCGTCGCTGATGGTGGATGTTATTGTCTTACCGTCTTAATAACTTCTTTGAAGATGGCTCATGTGAGCCGAAAGCTTAGAACCAACTGAAAAAAAATTATCTAAATGTTGGAGAATTTTTGTCTTTATCTTCAATTGAAATTAAAGCCAACATACGATGTTTAGAACGGCTCATCATTAAACATAATAGACATTCATTGTCTCTTATATTTAACAGTATATGTTTAAAATTATATATATATATATATATATATATATATATATATATATATACACTGGGTTCACGTTAAGAGATACTAAACTAGGCATTGTACTCGGTGTATCAAGAGATTTGGCCACGTGTTCATATTAGTGTTTACATGGATAATGTTGCATTAATGTTAGATGCAGATTATTTTTGGCAAAACATTGCATAGTTCATATATGCCGGACCTTACTTTACTTAAATCTGGCTTCTTGGGACTTTCTATTTCTCAAATCAACATCACCATTGAAATTGTGTATTTCAGACAGTGGGTGAGATTAAGGAGAACTTAAGAAAGCAGCTAATGATGATCCCAAAAGAAAATCTGGAAAAATTTAATAGACACCAGGATAAGTGGCCGAGATTTCAAGGAATTTTAAGAGCACCAAATTTATATTTCCCAAGGTAGGCTATTTTTGAACTCAGATCGTCTGTAGAATTCATGATTGAAAAGATAGATATCAGCGATCTGCTTTTTTCGAAACTGACAGAAACTCTTGGAATGAAAAACTTTTCAACATTATAATCAACTTCAAACTTTAGGTAACACAAATAATGGTTCAATTTAACCCAAGTTGGAACGAAATCAAAATAAATATACAGTACTTAATGGGATATGATACCAAAACGAAGTCGGTAAAATATATGCCAGTTCTTTCATGCGAACTCGAGATGCCTGGTAAGCAAAAATATATCTAGACGTTCAAGTTATCTAGTCTATATAATATTGTCATTTTGAATATATAGTGAGAAGACAAGGAGATCCGAAGGCGAATTGGCATGGCAAAGGACGCGTTCCAGAAGATGAGCAAAATACTAACACACAGGAAGATCTCAATAGAAACGAAGAAAAGAGTGCTAGACTGCTACGTGATGTCAGTTCTTCAGTACGGCTGTGAATGCTGGACAATATCATCGAAAATGAGGAAAAAACTGGAAGCGGCCGAAATGTGGTTCTACAGAAGGATGCTACGGATATCGTGGACTGAACATACAAGCAACGACGAAGTGTTAGAAAGAATGGCAACAAAAGGAAATTGATGCTGAGCATCAGGAAGAGACAACTGAAGTTCCTGGGACATGCAATGAGGAAGGAGAGCCTGGAGAACCTGATACTGACTGGTCAGATAGAAGGAAGGAGAGACAGAGGAAGGCAGCGGATAACATATCTGCAGAGTCTGATCAGGTGGATGACGGAACGGGGGTTGCCAGGAGCAAACATACTAAGAGCCACAAGGGATAGGGAGACGTGGAGATCCATGATCGCCTACGTCCTGAAGGGACAGGGCACATAGAAGAAGAAGAAGAAGTGAGAAGACTATTCTATTAAACGCTGCAGTCAACAGGAAGATTTAGGTTTCATTTTTCTTCCTTTAAGGCGAAGAAGAGAGTGAAATTTTTCAGATCTTAAAAAAATCGTCTTCAATATTGAACGCTTTTCCTTTGTAATTTCACTAAATTATCACTACGTTGGACGTTCATAGAAAAAAGGCAAGATCATTTTCAAAGTCGAATTGATTAGGAAAATCCTTTCGCTTTATTAATCCATTCAGAACAGCGTCATTATGTTGGTAGTTGATTGAAATCGGGCAAAGAGAATTTGGAAACCAATCAAAAATATTATGCTGTAAAGATAAAGAAAAAACAAATTCTGGTTGTAAATCGTTCGCTTACATTAAATGACAGACAGACAGAAAAAGCTATGTGAAGACAGAACCACAGAAACATTAAGAGACGGATAGAAAAAGATTAAAATCTTCAAAGCTGAATGCTTTTAAACTAAAGAGATGAAATCGACGGAAACTGTTTTAAAATTAAAAAAAATAATTAACAGTCAAGCACAAATTATTTACAACACTCGTTGTTGGACTAATTGTTCAGTTATTGCGAGAAAGTTGGCTCATTGTATTGTGCTAGACAATTTTTCTCGTCAGAATTCATCTTACACATTGACAAGACTACCATTCACCTGTCCATTGGATATTACAATCACATCTAGTATGGTACTTCTATACATTTAGAAATCCTTGATAAAATTAAAAAAATCTGCAATGTTATCGGTCCTGAGCTGGTACTTTGGCATCACTTTCCCCCCACCGAAACATAACTTTCCCGTATCTTTTCTGTGAATATTTTCATTATTCGGACTGTTGCCATTTTTGTTGAGGTTTCGGCCGTTGTATGCTCCGGTCTTTTTCAGAGGGTAAGAATTTTAAACGGAACACTTTATTACGATCACTGGGGTATATCAGTCTCATTTCTTGTGCGAAGCCTCTTTTGGTAGTCACGAGTTATCTCCCTCTAACCCAAGTTGTTCACCATTGCTGTTGCCTGGTATTGAACTCACCACTCTTTGGGTCAATCACTGTAAATAACCAACGTCTTAAGGACACATGGCCCTGTGAATAGAGGCGTTGGTTAGTTTCAGTTCTATGTGACGCCAGTTCTTCAAAATGGCAGTGAATTCTGGAGAATCTCATCGAAGATGAAGGAAAAACTTGAATTAACTGAAATGTGGCTCTAGAGAAGGATACTGCTTATGCCATGGACCATGCACGTGAGCAATGATGAGGTTTTGGAAAGGAAGAAAACGAAAAGGAAACTAATGCTAAGCATCAGGAAGCGACAGTTAACATTTCTGGGACATGCAATGAGAAAAGAGGCCTTGGAGAATCTGATATTAACAGACCAGATAGAGGGAAAAAGAGACAAGAGAAAGCAGTGTGTAACATACTTAACAGGCCTGAACAGGTGGATGGCAGAACGAGGGTTGCGTGGTGTAACAGGAGAAAGCGTGCTAAGAGTCACCAGGAGTAAGGAGTCGTGGAAGACCGTGACTGCCTACGTCCTGAAAGATCAAGGCACATAGAAGACAAAATTACCTGCCAGGTGTTATGATTTTAGTTGAAATAAGTGGAGGTAACCGTAAGTTCTATACTAACAGTTTCTTCTTTTGCACTTGTCATTTGTAGAGTTTTCTTCTAGTCTCTTGTTTTCTAGTCAACTTTGATCTACAAAAATTCAAATACATGATGAATTGTTATCTTAATTCTTGTTCCCTTATTCTTTTCTCTCATTAATATTTTATTTTTCTCAGCCCTTCACTCTCAGTAAACCTCTTACGTTTCAACGGCTTTATTGCCTTGCTGATGTAGGGTGGGGGGAGAAATCATTAAAAAAAAACTAAAAGAAATGTGTAGAGGCAGTTAGAAGAAACACATAGAACCAAGCTAGGATCTTCAATGTTGAATGATTCTGAACTGAAATCGAAGGAAACCTTTTTAATCTTGAGAAATATTTTTCCATTAATAATCCAGCTCCAATTATTTGCAATACTTATTGTCGGAACAATTATTAATTTATTGCCAGAAGGTTATTAACCAAGGCAAAAGGTCACAAGACAAACAGCGCAGTCAGAAAATTTACTCCTATAGATTGAATAAAGTGTTCAGTCTAAAATTCTTTGAAGGTTATCCGGGTCAACAGTTATCTGGAGAAGGCCGGCGAATGCACTGGCTTAAACTTTGGGATCATATCAATGATTAAGCCATTCATCTGAAATTAAATAGTGAGAATGAAGTTAGAACCTCATTCCAGAAATTCAAATACAAGCACAAATTACTTTGTGTTTATTCTGTAAGAGCGTGCTATATATAATATTTCCTAAACTTAACAGCAAAATGGTCAAATGAAAGTAACTAAGAGTGGAAATAATTTTCTTAGTAAGAATTATTTGCCTTTCTGCTTTGAAGATAAATATTTGAAGTCCTTGGTTAGCACTAGAGATAGAAAATCAATCGAAAACTGCATATCAACCTCTGTGGGTTATTTAATGCCAAAAAGGTGGGGTTTTAAGGTATATTTTTAATGTTCAGTTATATTGAGAAAGTTGATTTAGATTAAAAATTTATTTTATTTTATTTTCCTCTTAGAAAACTGAAGATGTCTTCTAATTTTTTAGTAAAAAATGCATTGGTATTTTTTTTTTCCTTAAAAATGTATTATGGGAATTTTTTTCTTCAAAAATGTGGTACAGTAATATTTTTTTCCTTCAAAAATATATATTTTTCTATAAAAGTCTGTTTTTATGTATACATTTCTATAAAAGTGTATTTTTATACCTTCACAGCATTTTGACTCCAGTTTGGGGGTTAATTATTTGCCCATAGCTGGAACCCTAACAAGTGCTACCACTCCGGGTCAGAGTAAACCTGGAAACAACAGAAATTAGGAAGTGGTTCCATGTTCCTCACAAAATCCCAACCAGAGGTCTTGTTGTCGGATGTAGTTTACCGTCATACTCAGGACCCCGAAAAAAGAAAGACAATTAATTTACGTAAATGCATTCCCAGTGACTTGAAAAATCACGTGTAACGCGACTGACAAGAGTTATATAACTACCTGAAGTGATTGTCACTAATTCAAATATTTATTTAAGATGTGTCATACAAACATTTTTTTACGACATCAGCTACGAATATGGACAGGTCGCTCTGAAAATGTTAAAAAAGCATAGCTGAAAGTACTTGAAAGGAAGACTCATTTGTAAGATTTCTATATAGGCTAAGTCCACAAAAGATATAACTTCTTATCGCAATAAAAAAAAACATATACACACACACAATTGTTAGTTGTAATGAGATACGTATTAGTTTCGTAAAAAAAAGTTATTTGTATATTTGTGTGTGTGTATCAATTTAAAGTCGCCTGAAGATCGCGTGTGCGTGATACTATTCACGACTAGAGGCATCCTTTCATAGGATTTAACGTTAGAAAGCGTTTTTTGCTCAGTCCAGGTGGTCTAGAATTTGAGCACTTTACTGATTAGGTAAATTTGCTTTTTCACTTTCTTTTTTCAGCATTGTCGTTTTTATTCGAAGCTGTATCAGCATAAAAGTTTAGATTTTGCCAAGTTGACTGGTGGTTTCACCAACAGTTTTTGTTTTTTAATATTCATATATATAATTAAACTCTATATTTATATATATCTACCGATCTGAATATTCGAGCAATGTTTTTGGGAAAATTTTGCATTTGCGTATATAAAACTTAATTCGGCTGTCTAACTCTTCGTGGTAGAGTGGGTAAAAAACGTCAGATGAATTAGCGGCTTTCCTTATGTCTATAGGGATTTCAAGTTCGAAGAATGCATATTTTCCAAATAAGTTTCTCGAATATTGAGGCCAGTAGATATTTATAAATATAGTGTTTAATTATTAAAAATGTTTAATGAATTAGAACTCCCTCAGCTATTGGGCGTGTATAATGATAATGTACACGCTAAAATGTCTGCCTCCTTCTATCGAGCGCCCGTAGCTCAGAGGTAGAAACGCCGACTGACGTCAATTCGGTCGGGTTTCAATCCTAGGTTAAAAAGCAATCGGAGTCTAACCGTACTGATGAGCTGTGATACAGCGAAACAGATCTGTCTGTGGATGACTATATATATATATATATATATATATATATATATATATATATATATATTACACAGACAAAGGGACATTAGTGACAATGCTAGCAGAGGTAAACAAAAACTTTGAGTTGAGTTCTAAGAGAGAAAACTGATACTGACCCATCTGGAAGAGGCATGACTCATGGAACTAGAACAATCCATTCAAGTGAATAAAATAATGGGTTCAGTTCTAAATTCTAATCACCTGAAGAAGGTCGGGGCGTATAACGGCCTAGACGTCGTGAATATGGCAACAAAAATGAGAGAATCTGCTAACATATTTCTTTTCTTGATAGTTCGAACTTACAAGGAAGTGCTGAAAAGTCTACAGCTCGATCTACTTTTCAAAATAACTAAACATTGTTTTTAAATATCTTTTTGTTTGGGAGTTAACTTTTCAGTATCACTCTTTTACATGGTTTATTCAGATTCAGAAGGTGATCGTCAACGTTATATATATATATATATAATAGAGAGAGAAAGAGAAAAGGGTAGAATAAAATAAGTAGAGATACTGGAAACAGACGGAGTCTTCATGGCTCTGAGAGTGGAAACAAAGACCAACACAAGGATATACTATAGAGGCGGAGATGAGAGAGAGAGAGAGAGAGAGAGAGAGAGAGAGAGAGTGTGTCAAACGAGCAGAAAAGGAAGAACAGAACAAGAGAAAGGAACGTAGCAACAATCAGAGAGAAGGAAAAGAAAGACAAAATGAGAAAGAGAAAAAGCATAAGATATAAAATGATGGGAGATTATATATATATATATATATATATATATAATCTCCCATCTGCAGATAACGATATATATATATATATATATATATAGTTATTTGCAGACAGTCTTGTTTTGCTGTATAACAGTTCATTAGTACGGTTTATATATATATATACACACACACACGTGTGTGGGGGGGGAGACGGACGTAATGATCTTACCCGCTCAACTGGTCAATCTGATTCATATTAATTAATATGAATTTCTAGAATCTGCAAAGAGCTGCTTATCTTCAGATGCCTATCTCTGAATCCTTGACTAACGGAAGCGAGTACCTTTAAGCTTTGTCCATATCAAGTCGACTGAGTTTTACAGTATCAAACCTAACAAATACGATTCAGAAATGATATGGGATGGTCGATTTAGAAAGATTATCCGGAGATTTTTATTCTATTGTCCTACAAAAATTATGATCCGATTATGAAGTTGATATAATGGCCTCTTTACCGAAAACAATGCAGTAAACAAGCCGGTAAAGATAGAATTAAATAAAGAAATACAAAATAACTGTGTATTACTGTGTCTCTATATCTGCGGTTTTGCTAGCCATGTTTTCAGTTACCGCACACACCTCAGTTAACCCCCAGAAATAAAGAAATTTTTCAGTTTCACTGAATCAGTCAGTTAAGTGCCATACGTGATACACGCTTGAGCGATCATGTCTCGAAAGAGACATGACTGACTGGGCAGAAGATTATCCCGCAGTAGGTTCCAATTACTTTCTGCAATAGACTGGTTGCTAGCCAAGACAATCTGTCCTGTTATTTGACCCATAACTGGAGGAAAGATACAGATTCATACCTTTCCCAAGGGTATTTGCGCGTAAGTGAATCCAAGGGATTTAACTGGAATTCGAACTCGGCACCCCGATTTCTCGTTCCAAGTCGATATCCACTGCACCACAACGCACATTCATTTAATACTGGTCTCAAAATGCAATTAGAGGGGTTCTGGCAATTTTTCTATACCAAACAGTGTGATCTGTCTTTTATTTCTATAAAAGCAATCGGTACTAATTGATTGAACAGTTAACGTTATGTAAAGTTTTCCCTCAAAACAGTTTTTTCAAGAAAATGTTTCTCAAGTTCACAGTTATCGTTCCTTTCTAGTACTGATGAGAGACTATCCTTAACATTTTTTTCGAAGTAATGCAGAAAGTCAACAATGTAATTATTTTGCTACATACTCTATCTTTTTTTAGTTGTTGCTACTGCTTTTGAAAGTTCGTCGTGAGTGCGTAGCGCCGAGTCACGAAAACTGATGTCTCTCTTGGGCCTACAATGTCTATTCGCTGGAAGCCATTTTAAAGCATTGTTCTGAGAGAACGGTTGTAAAACGAGTTTGGTCCCATTCATGACGTCCGTATGAAAGTTTAGATCTCGTCTATGGACGGTTTAAGAACATAACTACAGTTCTCGGATTAATGTTTTGGTTTGGGAATGTCTTTTCTTTAAGCGAATATCGAAAAAAAATCATGGAAAAAATGGTGAACGTAGGTTGCTAAAATTTACAATAAGTACGGAACTTCTGCCAGTCACATACATTTTTATTAGATGTATCTATCTCCCGGTTCATACTCCACCCACGTTTATTGAACAAGTTAAGAGGCTCATCCCTTGTTCCCTGTTTAGGATGTGGTTTCCGGCTTTCTCTTTTCCAATCTTCTCACTTTGGTTTCTTTTTTGTTTTTCAATTAGAGTAGATAGATCTATCTATCGCCCGGTTCATACTCCACCCACGTCTGTTGAACAGGTTAAGAGGCTCATCCCTTGTTCCCTGTTTAGGACGTGGTTTCTGCCTTTCTCTTTTCCAATCTTCTCACTTTGGTTTCTTTTCTTTTTCAATTGGAGTAGATAGATCTATCTATCGCCCGGTTCATACTCCACCCACGTCTATTGAACAGGTTAAGAGGCTCATCCCTTGTTCCCTGTTTCGGACGTGGTTTCTGCCTTTCTCTTTTCCAATCTTCTCACTTTGGTTTCTTTTCTTTTTCAATTGGAGCAGATAGATCTATCTATCGCCCGGTTCATACTCCACCCACGTCTATTGAACAGGTTAAGAGGCTCATCCCTTGTTCCCTGTTTAGGATGTGGTTTCCGGCTTTCTCTTTTCTAATCTTCTCACTTTGGTTTCTTTTTTGTTTTTCAATTGGAGTAGATAGATCTATCTATCGCCCGGTTCATACTCCACCCACGTCTATTGAACAGGTTAAGAGGCTCATCCCTTGTTCCCTGTTTAGGATGTGGTTTCCGGCTTTCTCTTTTCTAATCTTCTCACTTTGGTTTCTTTTTTGTTTTTCAATTGGAGTAGATAGATCTATCTATCGCCCGGTTCATACTCCACCCACGTCTGTTGAACAGGTTAAGAGGCTCATCCCTTGTTCCCTGTTTAGGATGTGGTTTCCGGCTTTCTCTTTTCCAATCTTTTCACTATTACGTAGCCCCTTGCACATCAGTGGCGTTACCGCCTTGCTCGGGGTGATACGATTAAAAAAATATATATATTGTTATAACTGTTCTGCTATAATTAGTTATTCTTTTTAGTTTGTATTGTGCTTAACTTATAAATGAAATTTGTATGTATACAAATGGATTTCTTAGAAGTGAAGATTAATGAGAGAATAACTACTTAATGAATGCAAGGAGGATTATTTTTTGTTTCAGTTTCGTGATTTATACAACTTACAGAAATGTGTTAAAATACTTTATTAAACAAAATACCGCTAAATTGTCAAGTTTTTCCAAAGAGTAGCGGTATTAGTTATGTTAATGCATTTATATGAACGCCCGCCTAATAAAATATATGACACGAAGTTGCGTTTACATCGGCGACCCATGCATACATGAGCAAAAAGAGAAAAACTGCTCAAGTCACCTCAGTATTTTGCCTTTTAGAGACGCCTCTGGCGTTAGGTAAGCAATGACAAGGTCGCTTACAAATAATTTAATGCAATTTGATTCTGCAATGATCACAGTGGCTATCGAATTCCTTCATTAACGAAACATTTTCTCAGTCAATTCTCCCAGCGCGCCAATATTGAATTTAAAATCGGGCAAGGTATGTCAACTTGTAAAGAATATCTCATAAATGTATATAGATTAATTTAATTTTTGAGAAACAACGTAAACAAACTTTACAGTAAATAAATATGATTTTATACAATGATTTTCGCAAACCTACAAGTATTAAAATATATATCAACCACACTATTACAATATAGCATAATTAACGTAGCGAGGCTAACAGATACCATATAAAACTTTGCATATATAAAAATACACATGCATACTATATATATATATATATATGAATGAAATGCCTGAATAAAAGCCTAGGATTTTAAGATTCTCTAAAAGTACTAATGAATCATAGGGATGAATTGACAATTTTATGTAAACATTAAAAATATGTTTCTCTAAAATTTAATTGATTACAATTTTTCATTTATAATTTATGCTCTAATACTACTAAAACTTAAGAATCATTTTACTAAAATAAATGTTTCACCTAATACTTACTTGGTTTTCTTAACCACAATATATCTTAGTATACCATAATTATTTTATTTTAACTCTAACCTAAACAACTCAGCCCATTTAATTCATGAGGTAGTACAAAATTCAATGAAAAAAAAAAGAAAAAGAAAGAAAAACTAAAATACAAGCTGCCGTTAAAAAATTGTCTACCCATTGATGTAATGTATGGTCCCTCTATGTATCTTACAGACAAAAAAGTGTCATGCCTTGACATCAGGCCACTCTGTTTTCAAATCTTCAATTTCATAGTTCAACCTAATTCTAATTTCTGATTGAACACTATTAACACAACTACAAGCATATTCTGCAATTACCACTCCTAAATTTTCTAAATAACCATGAATTCATCTTATATTTTCTAAATAAATCATTTTCGCCATTTATTTTAAAATATCACCAGAAGAAGAACAGTATTGTTCTGAAACATGAAATTTTTTGTGTACTGTATCATGCTTTTATAAACTATTGTAATAACAAAATTACAAGATTATATATATATATATATATCTTGTAATATATTACAAGATATATATATCTCAAGGCAAAATACTGAGGAGACTGGAGCAGTTCTTCGCCTTTTGCTCATGTACGCATGGGTTGCCAATGTAAAAAATTACAAGATATATATATATTACACATCGCATATAGTTCAGGAATATCCACGATTTCATGTAGATAAAAAGAAGTTGTCATTCAATGAATAAATTGTCATTCAATGAATTTAATATATATTCTCTAATTGTTGATGAAGCGGTTACTGTGGGTTAGAGACTAGCTACATGATTTTAAAAAAGTTTTACCAATGATTTTTATAGAGTCAAAATATATTCAGAAAATAAAACCGATTTCGTGAAAAGCATTCAACAAGAAAAAATGTAGCGAAATGGTGCTAAAGAAAGATCGAAATGCGCCAATATCTCAAATTCACTCACACCATATATATATATATATATATATAGCTCAAAATACGAACCAGTAACAGAAAAAAAATACCTCAAATTCACTCACACCATATATATATATATATATATATATATATATATATATAGCTCAAAATACGAACCAGTAACAGAAAAAAATACCTCAACTACAAAAATGCCATTAAATAACTAGAATAAAGTTAAAAACGAAAAATATTATTCAAATGTGTGTCCGATTTTGTTAAAAACAAGTTACTTAAATATTATTCTTTTCTTTTTCCATTCAGATTGAACATAAATTTCTATGAAGATGGTAAGTGAATTATTTTTATTCGACAAATTACTAAATTTTACGGAGTAAATTAAAGTAAAAATAAAAAAACGACGAAGAAGCAAGAAAGCAAATGAGAAAAATTAAAACAAAGCAAAGGGAAAATCAAAGAAAAACAGAGAAAGCAAAGAAAAAAAATTCAAATGAAAAAACAAAGGAAAGGCAAAGAAATAAAAGAAATCACATTCAAAATAATCATCTAATCTGCAGTACATTTAATCCATCGATGAATATTAAATATTAATCCCGTCGGTAGAATATTCTACGGTAAAAATCTTACAGATTAAAATTCTATATTTGCAGGAGAAGGGTGCTGAAAAATTGCCATAGGAAACTTTGATCTGACGATTTCGTCAGATTTTGCGAGATGAAACAGGCCAAGAAAGTTTTCCAAAAGGTGACAGAAATACAGAAAAGGCACAACAAATGGGACAACCGATTTAGAGCAGCTACCATCCTTAGATTTTAGGGAAACATTTTTATTTTTTGTGAGAAAATGAATTTAATTGCTACGCTATTCTTCTCGACCACCTTCCCATTTTTAACATACCGTGAAAACTGCGTTTAAGCAGAGAACAGACAGTTTTCGCTCGGTGTTGACACTAAGGTTCACTTTTATACTGAGATATGCTCTATTCCTGATGCAGTAACACACACACACACACACACATAGACATTCAGTTCAATTCCCATTGGCGACAGTGTTTTATGCTTAAACGCAATAGTCACGTCATGTGTTTCGGCTCGACTATTCATATATGCTGGTCAGTGATGCATTATGGGTAGGTCTATTGTTTTATTCTCAAGAATTATTAAATGCTCGGTATCGGTTACGTTTCAAATTATTCGAGGGACTATTGAATGGAAATAATTGTGAATTTGAATGCAGTCTTGTGGCTATTTTATAGTGTTGTTTGTTAAATTTGTTGTTGATTTTTATGTTTACTTGTATTCAATATTTACTTATTCGTTTGGATTAATATATTTATTTTTATTTACTGAGCTTTTTTAGTTTTCGATTTTTTCGGGGTTTTTTTTCGAATTTTTTCATTTTTAACGCAATAAAGATATTTTTCGTGTCTGCATTTTGAGAGGAATTCGTTTATTTAGTAAGTTGAGTTGATCTGGGAAGGTAATTAGATTGACACGGGAAAGGAAATATTCCTGGAGTTTCAACCCTTCTGAGAGCTGTTAGAATTTTTAATATTGCCTCTGTACAAAAGTTCTCAGCGTTTTCATTAAAGCAAAAACAAAGAAAAAACTTTATCTTCTGGACATTTCGGTTTTTGAGGGTTTTTTTTTTGTATTATACCAAGTGCCAAAAGTGTTTCTGCACACACCTAATATTGATTGGTGTTAGAAAAAGAAAGATATAGAGCTATTGATCTTCTGAATCAGATCTTACTAAAAAGTATATTATTTTTTAATCATTTCATCCCAAGCAAGTCATTACATTGCCACTATTGCGCATGGGGCTACATAGGGGAAAGTAAAGAGAAGGAGTGGTTAGATGTAGGAAATGTCAGAAGGAAGGTGATAGATGGGTAAGGATACCGAGGATGAGGGTTGGGCAGATGGAAGAGTGTTTGAAAGAATGGGAGCAAGTTAGTGTGTTAAGAGGTGTCTATTGACCTTACATTTAAACTCCTGGAGATTGTAGCCGTCGGGGAAGCAATCAAGTGGAAGGGAATTCCACAGTCGGGAAGTGCGGGAAAAGAAACTGTTGGAGTAGAAGTTGCGGTTGCATTTTATCGGTTTCACTGTAAAAGGGTGGGATCTAGTTGCTAATCTAGTATCTCGTTCAAATTCGTATTTAGGGGGCACTAGTGATCTAAGTTCATCGGAGCAGAAGCCGTGGAAGTATTTATAGAAGAGACACAGGGAAGCCACGTCGCGCCGGTTTTCCTAGTCTGAAACAAGGCCACAATATTTGGAGTTCTTAATAAGAATTTCTTTTTTAATCAGTAACATGCTAGTCTGACTGCTTACTTATTTCAACTAAAATCGTGAGAAGAACGTTTTGGAATCGATTCAAAATGTGGCTAAATCATTTTCTAATTTTTCCCTGCCTCACTTACTCGCATCATTTAATCAAGAATAAGCATTAAACCGGCCATTTCGAAGACGGTTAAAATGTAAAAATATCTATAAACCCGATATTATTGTTTATACGACGCACCAGCAGCTGTTTAATGTTGGCACTCCTGCCAGAACCGATCATTACTACTCTAAAGTAGCCAAATATATTTGAAATTATATGCAGAATGGTTGCAAAGGGCAATATAAAATGAGTGAGAGTTTTATATGCCATCAAAACTATTGCTTTGCTTCCTGTCGGATGGAGCCGAAAAATCAGAGGTTAAACGAGATACGATGCACAAAGACTTCATTGTCGACCTGTTCAGAAGATGGACTTCTATTCCACTATGCAGGTATTCTTTTATAGTGCATAAAAGATACATTTACTATGAATATTAAATGTAAGGAACATGGAAACCAACATCTAGACGTGTACAGAGATAAATAATTATGAAGATTGTGTATCTGAAAATACTGATATTAATACAGTACTGTTTTGATAATGTAGCGGTTCATTTATTTACGGAAAAATTTATATATAACAGCATAAAAACGAAAGGAAAACCTCTGACATTAACAAAATAAATGTAAAAAATTTAATTTGCAACGATTATTTATAAACAAAAGAAAGAAATATCGTTAGTATTTCAAAATTTTAAAATTTAACTATATATATAACAAAATTACATAGAAATTTACGAACCTGGTATTAGCCGATGTTACGAACCTGTTCGGGTCAGCAACACATAAAAATACAATTTTTAGTTGGAATAATGCTGAAGGGAGTGAAGTAAACTATAACCCAAGATAATTTTATCAAAAAGGAAATTTATTATAACACACAAAAATATTCAGCAAACACACAGGAATAAGGTGACAGAACTATAATATACCGGACACTAGAACGGGTTCCACTTCGTACTAGTTTAACACAATATTCACTGGAAAATAAGAGGTGAGTCTAACAAGGAAGATATTTGGAGGAAGTTTAGGCGGAATGGAAAAAGGTCATTCAACTCGGCTAAAGATTATATATATATATATATATATATATATATATATATATATATATAGCTATACACAGCTAGGGTTTGGTCAGAGTGATTAACAAAACAATCTTTATCTTTCACGGCAGCACGTGGTGTATTCACTGGATGTTGAGGATGGGCTGGTAGCTTGATGGAAAGTTCTTTCGACGTCTTGAACGATTAACCGGAGAGAGGTCTACGCCTGGCCGGTAGCCCAACAACTCTGGAGTTTTCTACTGTTTCTTCTCTTTTATATAGAAACAGAGGCCTATGTTCATTGGCCCTCTCTTTCTATGGTTTTTCCTTCTTTTCACTGTAACCATAGTTACCAGGCTATTTAATCTCTTTTTGCGAAAGGATAGAACCTGACCCAGTTACATAATTCATATTACTCTCCTTTCTGGAGTGGTAGAACCCTGACCGAACGACTGTTACTACTACTGTTAGTAAGGACTATTTTAGTCATGACCCAAGGCTTTTGAGGCGAAAAAAAAACGCTTCTAACTTCCGCGTTATATATATAAGTCAAACAGTACATTATAATTTCCACTGGCCTTAATCGTTTGAGAATCCTTTTTGAAAATTTATATCTTCCGGCAGGAAACGAACATGCATACTCCCACACGGGCGAGATACTGTCTTAAGATCAGACGTGTCTTTACGAATTGACCAATTAGAGATTTCATGGCAAACAAAGTTAACTTCAATGTAGAAGTATGCAGGTTCGATTCTTGCCGGTAGATAGATGTTTCTCGAACGATTAAGGCCAGTAGAAATGGTAATGTACTGAGTGTAAATATATATATATATGTATGTATGTAGAAAAAGTAACAGTTTAACAGATTGTACAGTTGGAGGCCAGAAAGCCAGTTCTAGTCATCGTAACTAAAGAAACTAACATTTTCGGTACATGGTTATTGCTCTTTCAACGTGTAACCGATTGAAAAAATGTTAGTGTTGGGACGCCCGCGCCTATTCGGCTATAATGGACTATTACATTACTATGTAAAGTAATGGTGGCATCTGCGTAAGAGAGTGTGCCGAGCAGCCGATCGACAAGTCAGTCGTGGACTTCCGGTGACGACCTGGAAGTACCCATTGCTCATACTACGTCTTACGACGGTTGAGACGATTAACCTCTATTCTTGTATTGGATACTAATAACCTTTGTAAATACTATTTTCACGGAATACAACGATTAACCTATTCCTGTTGTTGAGTTATTTATTATTACTCACGACGTAACAGAATTATCAATACCTTGCTTAACAACTCAAAATTGTTAAATACAAAAGCTCTGCCTTCCTTTACTTGGAAAAACATTGTAGAAAAGAATCGGATATCCAAGGAAGGATTGGAACATCAAAGAACAACATAGTTGAACTAATCAAGAAACCAGAAGAAAATGCCAGAATACTTAGGATATTCCACAGTGGATATTTATTATAATTACAAATAAATAATTATACAAATCCAATAAATAATTATATAAAAATTCAATCGTAGATTTCTTAGAAAAAAACGTAATTGAAAAAAAAAATATCTGGTCAGATTTTGAGAAATGTGTCAGGTCAAGAGCTTCTTTTTAATACTGCCTTGTATGAGTGGGGGCATAAATAGTGCCAAGTACAAATTTTAGTCGAATTCGTTACATTCACATGACCAAATACATTTCAGAAAGGGATGAATCCATCTGTTATCCTCTCTATGGGTAAAATAATAACGGCATAATTCAAAACCGTATGTTACACTAGTAAAGAACAATCTATATGCTGCTAATAAAAATATTGTGGAATTCATAATGGTGATGATCCAGACTCCGTCGATTTGATGTTATATTAGTAAATGATAATGAAAAACAATTTTATCTCTCAAAGAAACTTTTTTTTTACTCATTTCGATCCTTTAGAATTTATGTTTTTCTGTGAAAACTTAACTGTTTTCGTACAATGTTCACCATTTCCAATTTATGTTTTAGCTTTTTACTTTAAAGAATTTAAAAACTGAATTGAAATTTACTCTTCAAATCTCTCGACTTTTCCGCAGTGTGTCCTCCATAATTCATTTCTTAATGTCTGAGGAATAAACACCATAACATGCAACCTATGAAATTATTCAGATGGAATGGAAGGTGTAAGGAATCCTTTTCCATTCGTGCACGTACTGAGGTGTCGCCAAATGTAGATCATATATATATATATATATGTATGAATGATTGTCAATGCATCAATCAAATGTGAATAAGTCATAAGCCTTACAATTATACAAAATTCTGACAAACATTTTGAATGTTATGGAATATTTGCGTGATGTGAAAATATTAAGAAAACAGGAATTATGAGTATTGGCGTAAACGAGAGAAAAATGGAGAATACAATTCCCAGATGAAGCAATACTTAAGAGTCATTGAATATTTATTATATAAGTTAGCGGCTACAACTTTGACAAAGTGTACGCACACGGGTTCCCCACGTGAAGCCTGATCTTTTGTCTCATTCTGTCCCAATAAGTCGGGGAGTATGAGTAAATACTAGCGTACCGCGACCCTGCTGTTAAATGCATATCATCTATCAGTTGCGACTGTCCTCGGGCAGAGTGCGACTCAGTTGCGACCTCTGTCTGCTGATACAATGGCAGCTGGGGAAATAAATACTGTGAGATGCTCGGCCTTTGGAAACAGCTGCCAGAGGCTGGGGGGAGAGAGAGAGAGAGAGAGAGAGAGAGAGAGAGAGAGAGAGAGATAACCCCACAATAAGTTAAAACTTGTGTCAGTGGGGAAGCATGGGTAAATACTAGCGTTCCGTGGCCAAGATGACTAGGATCAAAGTGTAGTATCTGTGCAACATCAACGGCCGACAGCCAGCTACAGCATCATTATCATCATCTCCAGCAGGCCTTTATGGGCTCACGTGGAAATAATAAATATCATCAATATTATTGCCAATATTGTCATGTATTCCTCAAATGTCATTAACCGACCTGGCCTCTCTGTATATATATGTGTGTGTGTGTGTGTTGAGCTGTGACAGTTTTTGGCGATAAGATTTCTGTATTTTTACTGAAAACAGGTATTTTGGCAAGCAGTTTCTTTTTATCGTAAAGTGCACGATTTGTCACTTTAACTGAGCAGGTTCATGCCGACTTTGAAGTTTTTTGAGGACGCCGTCTTTACTCATCGAGGCTGTGTTTCTTCGCACTATATATATATATATATATATATATATATATATATAATAATCTTACCTGAATAAGACAAAATCATCCAGATATATATTTCCTAATTTTCTGCAGGAAGTAGCTTCATACTCTAAAATATGAGAATCTATCTAGGATTTTAACTGAAAATTATTCGTCTTATAATATGTATATAGTACCCACTAACCATGTACAGAGGCGATCCTTAATGTCTTTTGATGTTCAGAAAAGAGGTTTTCTCGGTGTTGCAGTTCATTCGACTTGTGCATCTGGCCAACGTGCGGAGATACGGCATCTCTTTCAAATTGTGAAAACATCGATATCTTATCAATCCACACGCTTGTCTTATTTAAGAATTTAAATAATTCTTAGATTAAATTTAAACTCTGTACTAAATCAGATGTGCGTTGTGGAGTATTGGATATCGGCTCGGAACGAGAAATCGGGGAGCCGAGTTTGAATTCCAGTTGAATTCATTGCATTCACTTACGCGCAAATAACCATGGGAAGGGTATTAATCCGTCTATTCCTTCCAGTTATGGGTTAAATAACAGGACAGATTGGGTTCTAAATCCTTGGCTGGCAATCAGTCTACCGCAGAAAGTAATGGCAACCTACTGCGGGATAATCTTCTGCCCAGTCAGTCACGTCTCTTTCAAGACATGATCGCCCAAGCGTGTATCACGTATGGCACTGAACTGACTGACTAAATCAGAAGTTAGGTTTTATAATTTTACATTTAAAATTGCTATAAGTAACTATAGGTGATATTTTAACAGTTTCTTCTATCGGGCTTCCACTCCCTGTTTTTTGCGTTCTTGTCAACTTTGATCTTTCCAAAATTAAATGAAATGCCCATCGTCAACTTCTGTCTTCTTCATTATTCTTTTATTGAATTCATTCGTTGCTTTCCGGGTGAAAGGATTAAAATCATATATCCAGAAAATATCAATAATTTATTAATTTATTTATTTAAGTGTAGAAATTATTTGCCTTTTTTTGTTAATTGTTTCTCAATAAGATTCATTTTAACGTTAATTTCTGTTGTTACATTTTTAATTTCTCTTCTTATACCAGACATGTCTGCTTGAATAATAATGAGAAAAAAATTCATACATAATAAAGGTAATAATGTACTCATTAAGAATGAATTAATACCTCTTTTTTATTGAATTCGTTGACATTCTTAATAGGAAATATCGTTAGTTAGTTGGAAATTGTTGAGTTTAAGGTGTAAGTCACTATTTATCGACCTCTTTTGACCTCCAGGCATTTATCGACTCCCTGGCTCTTCCCATCGACCCCAATGGGTCGATATCAACAACTTTGGCGACACTTTGTCTTACTAGAAAACATTATACTTTTGCGTTTAATATTGATCTTAATTTTTCTTTTACTGAAGCTCACCTAAGACAAAGTTCAAGAATGCTCAAAGTAGAGGGTTACAAGATAATGTGTAGAAAGTGAATATTATATTCTATAAAATGTTTGATAAAAAAAGTAATTAATATGCTCACATCGTTGGGTACAGGAAAATCATCGAACATTCGGTAGCGGATTGACAATACATAAGGAAAGATCTACAAGAATAATTACCTAATCATTACCCGACTAAGAAATCTCTAAAGGAAATTATTAAAGCCATGCGGCAAATGGACGGTTTACCGTGATTTGAAGGTCTTTTTATTTTAATTTAATAAGTTATTACTGATTTCATTGTGTCTTTGATGATGCTAAAAGTGTGAGATATATCAGATATAAAATATGGGGCAGGCTGAAGTAGACGTTACATTTTTCTTTAAAAGAATATGATCCACTCAGAACATATGGGTTTGATCTATTATCTTCTGTCAGTCAGTTAAAGTGCCATACGTGATACACGCTTGGGCGATCATGTCTCGAAAGAGACATGACTGACTGGACAGAAGATTATCCCGCAGTAGGCTGCCATTGCTTTCTGTGGTAGACTGGTTGCCGACCAAGGCTATAGAACCCGATCTGTCCTGCCATTTAACCCATAACTGGAAGGAAGAAACGGATTAATACCTTTCCCAAGGGTATTTGCGCGTAAGTGAATACAATGGATTCAACTGGAATTCGAACTCGGCTCCCCGGTTTCTCGTATCTTCTGTAAACATTCTAAATACATATTTTGTTTTAACTTATTATAAAATAGCCTTTTCCGCATTTAAGAATAAAAAAAAATAATTTGACACCAAGCAATGCGATAATGTCACTAGGGAGAAGAGGGTTACTGAGAGGGAAAGAGTAGGAGAGGACTTTAGTGAGGAGAAAATAAAATGAAAAAAACAGGTGTTAAGGACGAAATATGATGATTGGCGTTGGATTTAAACTTTTAAAAATTGCAGTTGACATGAATGCAAGAAGGACGAAATATGATGATTGGCGTTGGATTTAAACTTTTAAAAATTGCAGTTGACATGAATGCAAGAAGGACGAAATATGATGATTGGCGTTGGATTTAAACTTTTAAAAATTGCAGTTGACATGAATGCAAGAAGGACGAAATATGATGATTGACGTTGGATTTAAACTTTTAAAAATTGCAGTTGACATGAATGCAAGAAGGACGAAATATGATGATTGGCGTTGGATTTAAACTTTTAAAAATTGCAGTTGACATGAATGCAAGAAGGACGAAATATGATGATTGGCGTTGGATTTAAACTTTTAAAAATTGCAGTTGACATGAATGCAAGAAGGACGAAATATGATGATTGACGTTGGATTTAAACTTTTAAAAATTGCAGTTGACATGAATGCAAGAAGGACGAAATATGATGATTGGCGTTGGATTTAAACTTTTAAAAATTGCAGTTGACATGAATGCAAGAAGGACGAAATATGATGATTGGCGTTGGATTTAAACTTTTAAAAATTGCAGTTGACATGAATGCAAGAAGGACGAAATATGATGATTGGCGTTGGATTTAAACTTTTAAAATTGCAGTTGGCATGAATGCAAGAATCTAAATGAGAGTTCCACAGGCAAGAAGTTTGAGAAAATAAACTATAAGAATAGATCATACGATTACATTTAGCTAGTTCAACAATTGAGCGGTGAGACATAGTTGCCAATCTAATAGTAAAACTTAAATTCACGAGGCCGAAGTCAGTCAGTTAAGTCCTATACGTGATACGCGCTTTGGGCAATCATGTCTCGAAAGAGGCATGACTGACTGGGCAGAAGATTATCCTGCAGTAAGTTGCCGTTGCTTTCTGTGGTAGACTGGTTACCAGCCAAGGCTATAGAATCTAATCTGTCCCATTATTTAACCCATTACTGGAGGGAAGAGAAGCGGATTAATATCTTTCTCGATGGTATTTGCGCATAAGTGAATGCAAGGAATTCAACTGGAATTCGAACTCGGCTCCCTGTATATCAGCATAAACTATATCTTTTATTCCGTAACTCCCCTACCTCGGCTGTCTCTCGTGCCTTGTACAGGCATTGGGACACATAGTGAGTATCGATTTCGCGGTTTAAGTACAATGGTCTGCGAGAAGTTGTGATGTTCTGATTCATGTGGCTACTTATTTTTGACTTGGATGTAAATGAAGTAACAACTCTATTTTTTGCGGGTGAGTAGAAAAAAATAAAAATGACACTGAGATAAAATGTCATCAGTCTGAAAATTTGAAAATTTCAGACAAAATTAAAAAAGCAACAAATAAAGAAAAAGAGAAAAATAACTACTTTTTTTAAAAAAATTGTTCCAGTAAGTTTTCCTGGAATTCTAAGAATGCGGACAGTATAAAAATCAATTCTAATGCCGGTGGAATATCTTGGGAAATATGAGTGTCCGTTTTCATGTGTCTAATGCTGCATTGTACGGCCCTGCTTTTCTGTCATATTATACAATATTTATTGGACGAAAACTTACCTTTTATACATAGAAATATAAATAATGCCTTCACTCGTATGAATTAAACTCGGATAAAATCCT
Source organism: Ascarosepion bandense (assembly GCA_037127315.1). Classification (NCBI taxonomy): domain Eukaryota; kingdom Metazoa; phylum Mollusca; class Cephalopoda; order Sepiida; family Sepiidae; genus Ascarosepion; species Ascarosepion bandense. Next base: position 2,660,343 of record JBBBDQ010000835.1, read on the forward strand.
AAGTTTTGGGTAAATGCTAAAGTTCCTTTAATTTGTTAATTAGAAATAAGTTTTCCAAGTAGAGTTTGAAAAAATTGAACCGCATTTCGCTATTCTTAATGATAATAGTTTCAGTCGATCCATTCTTTAGTATTCATTAGGTGTAATTCAAACAGTTAAAAGCAGACCTCTCTTTTCCAAGCTAAAAAAAAAAAGTACTTAAATATGAACAATTAATGGCCAGTTTTTATTTCCCAATTTCGGATTTTTCGTATATTAATGTTATTATTAAAATGAATCATATATTAAGTATTAATTAATTTTTAGTCAACCCAACAAGAATTTTATAACATTTTCAATTTGCTTCAGGTCAAATTACATGATTTTTAGTATTTTACATGTATCTAAGTATTTTTCTTATATATACTATTATACGAACGCGGGTATCCCTCAAGGGTCTATTCTAGGTCCGACACTTTTTATTGGCTTCTGCTCCGATGAGCTTAGCTCACTGGTGCACCCTTTGCATGAATTTACTCGAGCTACTAGACTAGCGACTAGGTCCCACCCTTTTACAGTGAAACTAATCAAATGTAACCGAAACTTCTACTCTAGCAACATCTTTGCTCGCACTTCCCGCCTCTGAAACTCACTTCTGTATACTTTCTTGCCTGTCATCTACAATCTCCAAGAATTTGAATGTAATTTCAATTACCATCACTTATATCCTTGACTCGCGTCCTTTCCCTGACAACCCATGTATATTGTTCTCTCTTTTCACTCTACTCTCATGCAACTCTCTTCACATCAGTGTTCTCATTCTTCTCTTATCCATTCTCTGCCACCCCCGTAACTTGTTCCTCTTTCTAATCATTCACCTCTTATGTAACATTCTGCGTAGCAGTGGCAGTTCTGCCTTAATTGTGGCGAAATGACTGATTATATATATAAGTTTAAAATTCATGGTAAATACTGCGAAATGTATAATTGTTGTGGAGGAATATCCTGTCCTACCCAGGAATGGGTATGGCCCGGGTTATAAAAGACCTAGATGAGAACGAACTACAGAGAACACTCGAGAGAGATCGAGTGTGGTCGTGGCTATACGAGAGTCTTCGTCATTACACGGGAATGATCAAGATTATTCGTCATTATACGAGAGTCGACAGCCATCGGCCTTAGACGAGAGTTAGACGTCACTAGACGGAAGTCTACTTCTCAAGACGTACGCATACGTCCTATACAGAGACATTGCCTTCTTAATTGTTATTCGTGTTAACTGTTTGTGGGTGTACTTGTATTTGGTTTATTGTACTGAGGTATAATAAATTTCTATTTTTATATTCTCAGTGTTAAGAGTTATTTTTTGCACTATTCTTTCTCTGTTTATCCCCCCACCCGGGATACAACAATAATACAAGATACAATTCAAAAATAATTTCACACACTTTTGAGACGAATTCCTGACACTAAAACAAAGTAAAATGTCCATATAAACATACGTTCAAACGGCTATGATTGTACCTCAACACAGCAACTCATAAATTTTCAAAATGTTCTTCGCTTGCTTCTACACACACATGCACCCGTCGGATCATTGACTGTCGGACACTTTCAAATACTCTCATACGGTGGTGAATAGTTTTGCAAGTCTGTTATTTTTGTATAAGGCACCCGCTCCCAATGTTTTTACAACTGTCAATTGTTACATGTAATACAGTAACTGTCAATTGTTACATGTAATACAGTAACTGTCAATTGTTACATGTAATACAGTAACTGTCAATTGTTACATGTAATACAGTAACTTCTAGCAACAAAATTTCGCGGTTATTTTTTGTTACTGCAACTTAAACCCCTGAAGATGATCTCAAAAGGAGATTGTACGTATTTGAAGACATTGAGAAATCAAATAAAATCAACTGTAAAAGTTACAGTGCATTTCTTACATGTTTGAATTATAATACACGAAAGATTATCCTTGAGTACGAACCGATTCTATTAAAAATAAGGAAACATAATGTTTGCAATTTATTTAATCTGACATACACACACACACACACACATATATATATATATATATATATATATATATGTGTGTGTGTGTGTTTAATTGTGATAATATTTAGCGCCAAGGTTTTTTGCCAGTGGTTTTATTGATAAAGTTATTTTCACAAGCAGTTTTTTTATATTATATATATATATATATATATATATATATATATATATATATATATGTGTGTGTGTGTGTGTACCTATGTATGTTAAGAAAGGAATGGATAGTTTATTTATCAATCCGACAGTTTTGTATTACTTATACGTTTTTTTTAATAGATACTCATATTTTGAGCTGTACTTATTAAAAAATTTTGTCAGAGTATTTGTTTTTTTGAAAACAAATTCTATTTTTTTTTATTAGTATAAAATTACAGTTTTTTCCATGCTCTACTGGTGTTAACGTTCTGAACAAAAGTCTTGTTTTTTCTCATTTTTTTAGTTTTTGCATTCTTCCTGAAATTTTGCTCGTATCTTCTATAACAGTCAGAAAAGGTAATTACATCCTCTAAATGTGAACGTGAATTCAGCTTTGGCCTTTGTAACCGCGTCGGATGTGAAAGAAGTTTGGAAATTTTCCGTTTTCTTCTGAATTATTTCAATTAACTTTTCTTTTTATTTCTGGAGTTCCAACAACTGCTGATGTTGCTGTATTTTTACTATATGAGCTAATATTTTTTTTCATATTTGAAGGATGTCTGTGTTTTTTTTTCTTTCATTTTTTTATTTTTATATATACACACACACACACACACACACACACCAAAGAGAAAAGAAAATAAAGAAAGTATATTTTCTATTTGTTATAACTCAGTATGAGTTTCGATATTCTCGTAACTACTGTTATAACTGGTTTTCTAGCGGTTATAATATTAAGTCTTACTTAGGCTACTTGCCGTGACATCTGTTAGAAATACACTTGACTGACTCCAGCAAAAACTTGGTGTCACTTGGAGTTCTTTATTTAGGGAGTATAGAATAATTCATTTGTGTTAATGGGGGGGGGTGTATTATTTACTTCACAACAGTATGAAACTTTTAGTCCTGGTTGGTCGCTGCTCACTAGAAATGTAATTAAAATGTATTAAGCTCTGCCATTTAATATGACATTGAGCTCTTTTCTCCAGTGTGCCTATACAGCAGGCACTCTTAGAAGCTGCTGATTTATCTTCAGCATCTCCGACTCCAGAGTTTCGTAGATGTCAGTAGACGGAGTGATAAATGGCGTATCCAGCTACGTAACTCTGGAGTTAGTATACTGACGGTAACACCATTCAATTAAGTGACAAAGTTTATATTTGTATTAATATTCTTTCTCTGTCTTTCGCGTGTGTGTGCTTAGGAATCGGAAATCTTGCTTCAAGAAACAAAAATGTCATCTGACGAAACTTACAAATGTTTGATGCTCCAATTATTTATAAAGAAACAATATCAGCTTGATCAATATAAACTTAATCTGACACGAGGCCATTGTTCTGAGTCATTTCAAGAGACCAGGACGCATTACACTGACAATGGTTAGTTAGATGACTTTGCTACCCGTAATTTAATCACAGGTGACCAAGTATAAGCACATAGCATAAGGAATATTTCAAATAATTTGTCTAAAGTTCCACTATGGCAATGAAAGTACGTAGTAATATAAAGTGTTGTGGAATTGGTCTATGATTCCTCCTTGAGTTCCATAAATAAGGGAATAAAACCGGGGTGAAAAACGAACTACCTATGGCTAATTTGTGAAATTACGTCACTAACTTCAGACAGATGACGGGATCCGTTGGAATGTTGGAAGGTTCATGCCGATTTTTAAGGGAAATTTTAACACGAAACAAAAGTATGTCATTAAATATTTATTCAACTAAATATTTTTTTTCAATCATCTCACCCCAAGCAAGGCATTCCACCGCCACTATTGCGCATGGAGCTACACAGGGGAAGGTAAAGAGAAGGAGTGGTTAGACATAGGGAATGTCAGGAGGAAGGTGATAGATAAGTAAGGATACCGAGGATGAGGGTTGGGCAGATGGAAGAGTGTTTGATAGAATAGGAGCAGGTTAGTGTGTTAGGAGGTGCCTATTGACCTTACATTTAAACTCCTGGAGATTGTAGCCGTCGGGGAAGCAATCGTGTGGAAGGGAATTCCACAGTCGGGAAGTGCGAGGAAAGAAATTGTTGGAGTAGAAGTTACGGTTGCATTTTATCGGTTTCACTGTAAAAAGGTGGGATCTAGTTGCTAATCTAGTATCTCGTTCAAATTCGTATTTAGGGGGCACCAGTGATCTAAGTTCATCGGAGCAGAAGCCATGAAAGTATTTATAGAAGAGACACAGGGAAGCCACGTCGCGCCGGTGAGAGAGAGACTGTAGTCGGTCTACCAAGTCGGTACCTATCACATTACAGACCCTCCTCTGAACCTTATCAAGAAGCCTGAGGAGAATAGCAGGGATATGAACCATTCTCTTGCATAACCTTTCACCATTTTTCGTTAGATTTAAAGATTCCATCTTTTCAGAATTTCGGTGTTTTCTTGGAAAAAAAACTCATTAAGGTGTTTTTATGTCATCCAAAGAATTAAAATTTTTACCCTAGAAGTTATTTTGCAAGAACCTGAATAAACGAAATTAAGAAGGAGCAATGTCTCGTGAATACAGCGGGTCACACATCCCATCTAATCAACAACAATTTTTTTCCAGGTCGCCAAATTAAAATGGTTTCTGACATTATCCTAACGAAAAATAACACCTTTCCTGTTCACCAATTCTGCTATCTTTAATTCGTCCAGTTGCGAGCAGTACTTTTCAGAATCAATTGATTAGTTACTTAGCCAAACCTAAGTAGGATTCAGTTCGAATTATCCCAGATGCACAGCATGGTGTTCTTGGAGGGTCATCTGCTTTGGCTCATGTCGCTTACACCAGGATCTCTTTCGCTAAACATAGTCGTAAACGATCCATTTCTTATCACCCATCAAAATTTGCTTCGAAAGGGGTGCATTTCAATTGCGTTTATACTCGAATCACAGATTGAAAAGCGATCGAAAATATTCTTTTCATTTTGATCTTCTGGTACCCAAATATCATAGAGATGTAAGTATCCACGCTTCACTAAATGCTCATAGATGGCGGATTTTGATAAATTTAGTGCTTCTGCCAAAATCCACCATCTGTAATGCGGGTTATTCTCAATCAATGTATTGATTTAGTCGTCATCTATAATGGAGGGCAGGGGTCTGAGAAAGCTTTCTTTCTATAAACTTAGCGAACCACTTCCGTACAGTTCTGTCAGTAAAGCACATCCACCGTACAGAGTACAAATATTTTTGTTGTTTGCGCGGTATTTTTGCCTTTACGGTAATAAAAAAAAACACCAAGGTTCTAAAATGCACATATAATATTTCATGTTCATAGGGATATAAAACTGACAAGAATTACATAATTTTGAACATTCTTACTCAAGAAAGAGTTTGAAGCGTGCTCTAATCAGAAATGTAAGATAAATTTGACGTGTTCTAGCGTGTAGGAGCATGAACAGCTAAAAATCGGCATAAGCTTTCTGGGCAACCCAGTATAATTTCGCGTAGGTTCTCTGTGTTAAAAATAATTGAATTAGTAAAGCTATTTTCATCACGAGGGCTTAAAGAAAAAAAATTCTCTTTTATAAAAGAAGATAATAAAATAACTTTGAGAGATAAAAGCTATAATTTTGTAGCCAGAGAAGACAGAGAAAAGCGATTTGATGGACATTATTTCGGGTAATTAACCTTTTCTTCATTGCATCAATTGTGCTTTGCTAAAATATTCAGGCCAATACACACACACACATAATAGTTTATTCATACGCATATGCCAATTAGAAGTGGCTATGTTTGTATTTGGCAAAAATGTGTTAAGTCCACAAAACAGTTATTTGTTTTTTTATGCTATCTATGTCTGTCCGAAGCGTTAATGTCCAAATCCTATTGTAAATTGACACTTTAGAGCGTTATAAAATATGTCTGTCTGTAACCAAAATGGCTTTTTTCAATAAGAACTGACTTTGAACCGTATAATCACTTCTAAAAGTTTGTACATATCTATATCTGGTTGCCAACATATATAAATATGTATTTACAGCACAAACACACACACACAATATATATATATATATATATATATATATATATATATATACTCGGAGTTTCATGCCTTATGTAATCATCAGGTGCATATTTCAAACTGATCATTGCATAAAACTCCGAGTCGTGCCATAGACGTAGGATGATGTGTATATTTAATAATAATATATATATATATATATAATACAGCTCTGTTCATACATTGAGCACTGTTTTATTAACACCTGAATAATAATACTATACATATGTACACCCTTATCATATGTATATTTATTAATTTACGTCACTATATATATATATATATATATATCATTGTGATGAAGGTTCTCACTCAACTGAGCAGAGTTTCCCGAATTCAAAGTTTCGTGAAGGAGCCATTATGATGTCCTCACTCCTCAGGAAATTTTTATCTGTTGTGTCCCGGTTTTATTCTTATTGCTATGTAGCTTGGTGTAATTTAATATTTTTGTATACAAGTTGTTCATAGATGGTGAATTGCTTTTAATTGTTTTTGACTCACATCCAGAAGTATGAAATTTCATCACGTTCCAGATAAATAAGAACAAAACAGCAGGTTGAAAAAAACCTTAAGAGTTGGGACATTATAATGGTGCCTTCCCAAAACTTCGAAGACGGAAAAACTGTGCTCGGTTAAATGAAAACTTCTCCACATTAGTCCTATTAACACTATTTTGATATCAAGCACTTTACAACAAAAAACTTGATTGTCAAAATATATTTTATTAATAAACCACTGAAAAAAAAAAAACACTCCAACAATCTGGACACTAAGCATCACAACTCGATTCCCTCTCTCTAAATATACATATATATAAAGAGAAAATATATCCTACAAAATGTATACGCACACAGGAAAGAAAAAAAAATCTTGCATAGACACAGTAATACTAACTCATCCCGAATCCATGAAATTGTCGAATGTGTTCCAAACTCTCAGAACGATTCTCAATTTTGAAATACCACTTTAAAATAATTTTACGTTGCTCAAACGACAAACGTATTGGTCAATTAAACAGAGTTATCAAATTTTTCATTCTCCTTAAGTGTATATATTGACGAACGAACTCTCTCTCTCTCTATATATATATATATATATAATCATTATGGCCTCGTACCAAGCAGTAAAGTCAGTAAGTCACAAGCGGTTACAGGGAGTGAAAGAATTAGGAACAGAAACAATAATGAATTGGGACAGAAGGGAGTAACAAGGAAAACAGTAGATAGCAATTGACATTGGATTTACATTTTTGCAAATGAAAGTTGGCTTGAAAACATGGAGCGAGAAGAGAGTTCCACAAGCGAGAAGTGCGAGAAAAGAAACTTATCATAGAACATACGCTCACATCTAACAAGATGAATTGTAAATTTATGAGATCTTGACCACGCTAATCTTGTACTGCGCTGAAAGTTAAAAAAAAGTTTAGGTACCATAACGAAGAACTCATTTGAAGAATTGCCATGAGAATATTTATGTAAAAGACAAAGAGTTAACCTTACACTAGTAGAAGATAACTGAAGCCAAGCCGTCAGATCAGGACCAATAATTTTACTGATTCTTCTTCGGGTGTTATCAAGTAGTTCAATGGAAATATCAGGGGCATCAAATCATATGTGGCAGCAACATTCTAAGCACGGACGAATGGTAGACATCTAGCGAGGTACGATAAATGTAAGATATAGAGAAAAAGTAGTAAGTAAGAAGCTTAGCGACTGATGTGTGCTAAACCTCACTTTACATCAATCAGAGTAGAATTTTTTTTATGTCAAGATTAGGGTCATTCTCGTTACGGTGGTCAACCAACACATTTGATGCATTGCTTTTGTGTTCATAAAATATTTTAGTTAAAATCCTTGGGGTTTATCCTATGTATTTTGTGGTAATTATTGCTGGCGATTGAGTAAGTCCTTGAAACTAACTCCATTATTTCTACAATTGAAAAGAATCTATCTAAACTCAGCATAAAATTTGTTACTACTACATCTAAAACAATAAAAGACTTAGTTAATACTAAACAAAACCATAAGCAAAAACTTGAAGGTAGAATTTACTCTATCATTTGTAATAACTGTCGTAAGACACATGATAAACCTTAAGAGACCTAAATAAAAGACTATATGAACGCAAAAAGTACATTTAAGAAACATTACATTGACATCGAAATGCTATTTTGATCAAAAGAGAAAATAATCCTCTAAGACGAAAATGTTTAGAAAATACCTTGATCACAAGGTCATCTGCAGTAAATTTGTGCTGACAACATTTCACCATTTCTAGCAGATCTAGCAGATCATTTCTAGCAGATCTTATATTATTACATTGTGAGATAACTAATAACAAAAGTGATGGAATAAGAAAGAAAAAGAATCTGAATGATACCGAAAAGATAGTTGAATCTAAAATTATCAGCTCCTCCTCGTTTGTGCGCATGTGTAGTTTCACCAGCGTAAATAAATGATGAGGTATTGGAGGACGAAACTCGTCACACGAAAAACTTTTCCCACTTTGTCATACATTTTCTCTCCAATATTCTTTAACATGCATCTCACTGACGAGAACTTAGACCTAAAGATCCGTCCAAAAGTTATAATTTTTTTTTATCACCAATTAGAAATACGCAACTATCGCAACTACCAAGTAAATCTCACTTCCATCCGCTCTTTTTTGCAGACATTAAGCTTTTATCAAGTATAAGATTTATTTACGAACTGTTGAGGCCAGTACAGCGGTCACTGTCCAGGTGAACCTGTTGAAAGACGATCAAACAAATCAATCTCAACAGCAAGCCGTATAATGCTGAAAAATATCACCGTGAAGCCAGGTCGGAGAAAGTGTCCTCGAAGCTATAACGAGCGAAGATGGCCTTTTGGAGTGTAGTTCTTATGCCGAAGAGAGCACTTCGAGAGAAATATTGTCACTTAAGCTTACTGTCACTAGAAATTCTATTCGTTTATATGACAGAAAATCTTTTGGTGAAACAGAAAATCCTTAAGATGCAGACGATGTTAGATGCCTGGAAAGGTTACTGTTTTGATCCAGGATGTGAAAATTTTGCAACTTAGTCTAGAAATATAGAGATTTAATCAGAAACTAGGAAGAAATATTACTCATCACACACACACATTATATATATATATATATATATATATATATATATATATATATATACAGTTGCCGAAAAGTAGATGGTCAGTAAATGATAATTTATTTTGAGATTACATATACAATTATAAACATGTTACGGAAATTAACAAATTTTAACGAAACTTGGTTATAAACAACCGACAATTTCAAATGAATTGTTTGAACATTATTTTTTATCGATACTCGTATTTAAGTAGATATTCTGTTTTTTAATTAAACAGTATTATATATTTATATCTACCGGCCTGATTATTTACGATAAATTGTTATTACGAAAATGTGTGCTATTCGGCAGGATTCGAACTTGCGACCCCTATTTACATAGGGGGAAGCTACCATTTGATCTAGAAACGTCTTAGGCCTCTCGACCACGAATAGCCTCTAAAAAAAACCTCGTTTAGACTGGAGGCTATTCGTAGTCGAGAGGTCTAAGACGTTGCCAGATCAAATAGTAGCTTCCCCTATGTAAATAGGGGTCGCAGGTTCGAATCCTGCCGAATAGCACACATTTTCGTAATAACAATTTATCGTAAATAATCAGGCCGGTAGATATAAATATATAATACTGTTTAATTAAAAATAGAATATCTACTTAAATACGAGTATCGATAAAAAATAATGTTCTATCAATTCATATACAATTATATTTACTAATACAATTATTCCATTGACAATTAAATTTTAATAAAAAACGGAGAAGATATATTACAAATCGTATATATATAAAATTTATGTATTTGAACATTAAATACATTTGAATATATATTACTTTGAAATTATTTAAAAATTACATATAGAATTATATTTACTAATACAATTATTTCACTGGCAGCTAAACTTTATTGTGTTTAATTATACAAAAGAGCCTAAATTTTATCAACGCAGGTACTCAAACTGTTGTCCGTTACAATTTACAAGTCTACCCTTGACACTTCGACAAACATTTTTGCAAAAGTTTTTTGTGTATTAATTTTTGGAAATGGATTTTTTATGTAATTTTTGAAATCACCACTTTCTTGGTTTTCAACTATAAACTTACTATTTGATTACTCCCTAAAAGAATAAATTCATTGGGTCAAGTCAGGTGAACGTGCTGGCCAATCAATTAGACCTCTTCGGTGAATCCATTTCTTAGAAAATGAATTATCAAGATAGTCACAGACAGCTCTTGAATAAGGTGGAAGGACCCTATCTTGTTGGAAATAAAAGTCATCAGAATTAGACTGTCCACCTACTTTTAAACAACCTTATATATATATACATATATATATATATATATATATATATATATATGTGTGTGTGTGTCTGGAAATGCTTTGTCGATTTTGTACGCAAGAAATGATAATTTAGACTACTTCAAATTATTTCTCCGCTGATCTCAGGCACTTACCACAATTTCAGTCTCCATTTCCAATTTTTTAATCATTTCTCAATCAAATCAATAAGGCTTCTCAGATGCAAGGGGTTGCTGATTGTAAGTAAATATGTCGACAACACTTAAGGAGAGAAAACTATAAAAGAACAAGAATTAAGAAAACAGAAGATTTAAATTTATATTTTTGAAGATCAATGTTGACTGAGAAGCCAGAAGCTGAAAATGCGTTCTCCAATCGAGAAGCAAGAGAGAAGTAACTGTTACCTTATAGGTTATGTTTACATGTCGCTGATTTCAAACGTAAAGTAATGAAACCTTGCAGCCATTCTAACATGTAGTACGTATCATTTATTACAGAAGAAAGGAATACAGGGGACTGGTGGACGTAGTTGGCCACGAGGTTCCCCAAAAGTCCTCATCAGGTTTTGAATTCGGAATCGTGCTACTTCTAGACTGGTTATCAAAGAACCCAGTCAATTAGTAGGATAGACTGGACTCATACCAGCGATATCGGAGACGAGATGGGCTCTTAACTTTTCCAACGGTATATATATATATATATATATATATATATATATATATATATATATATCGTGCTGAATTGTGATGATGCTTAGTGCCTAGAGTGTTGTTTTTAATTGTTTACTGATAGGAAAGATATTCTAGCAAGTAGGTTTTTGTTGCAAAGTGTTCGATTTAGAGATATAGATAGACGTATATAACTAATAGGATTTATGTGGTGAAGTTTGTCACCTAACTGAGCATGCGCATACCGACTTCACAGTTTCATGAAGGCACCACAATGATGTCTTCACTCCTCGGGGCAGGTTGAAAAATATTACACACACACACACATATATATGGGTAATTTTTGCAGCACTTATACATTAATACAAGTTTGATTCAAGAAAATGGAAAGTTCTTAGTTAAAGATTCAAAATTTCTTTTCTATGAAAGAGAAATTCCTTAGCAAAAAAAAAAAAAAAAAAAAAAATTACCAAACATGGTTGTCAACGACACTGGAACATTGGAACGCCATGTTTATGATTAGGATGCTCACTGAAAATGAAGAAAGACTTGAATCTGTGTTTTATCGATTATGCGAAGGCGTTTGACAAAATACGCCACAAAGAATTGATGGAGATGCTCAGCAGCCTCGACATATTTGGGAAAGACATTAGGGTAATTAAGAATCTCTGCTGGCAGAAAACTGCCTGCATACGGACAGGTAACGAATTTAGCAGATATACAAAGATAGAAAAAAAACGTAGGACAAGGATGTGTCTTTTCACCGGACATATTTATTTTGTACAGTGAGAATATTTTGAGGAACCTAGATGTTATGCCAGGATTTGTCATCGGATGCCACAATTTGAACAACAGAAGATACGCAGACGATACAGTGTTGATTGCAGACACAGAAAGGAAACTATAAAATCTCCTACAGAAGGTAAATGAAAAGAGTGACAAAAACGTTTACAAATAAACTCCTAGAAAACCGAATGCATGGCCATCAGCAAAAAGAATAGCCCAAAATGCCAAATAGAGGTGGGGGTACTAAAATCAAGCAGGTACACAAATTTAAATACCTGGAAAGCGTTCTAACAGAAGACGGAAAGTGTGACACTGAGATCCGAAGGCGAATTGGCATGGCGAAGGAAACATTCCAGAAGATGAGTAAAGTATTATGAAACAGGACAATTCAGCTAGAAGCAAAGAAATGAGTACTGGATTGCTATGTGATGTCAGTTCTTCAATATGGCAGTTAATGCTGGACAATATTTTCAAAGATGAGGGAAAAACTTGAATCAGTTGAAATGTGGTTCTACAGAAGGATGCTGCGGATATCATGGATCGAGCATGTGAGCAATGATGAGGTTTTGGAAAGGATGGAGAAAAATAAATTAATACTGAGCATTAGTAAGATACAACTATTGTTTCTGGGACAGGCAATGAGGAAGGAGGGCTTGGAGAACCTGATACTAACAGGCCCAATAGAGGGAAAAAGAGACAAAGGAAAGCAGCGGATAACATATTTGAAAGGCCTGAGCAAGTGGATGACAGAACGGGGGCTGCGAGGCGTTACAGGAGAAAGCGTGCTAAGAGGGATAGGGAGACGTGGAAGGCCATGATCGCTTACGTCCTAAAAGGACAAGGCACATAGAAGAAGAAGAATATATATAGCATTATGAATTATTTGAACGAGTGAACCTCTAGGAAATTTCTGTTTTCTTATGCTAAGTAAGTTTCTTACTTATATCAAGGCCACCAATTCAGTTCTCGTAATATTACAAATGGTTGAAATTTTTCTTTTATGGACCACACGCCTGCTTAGTATTACTGAGGTGTTCAGACAGTTTGAACAAACTGACCAGTCAAAACGGATACCAGAGACATTGGTATTAAAAGAGCACTGATTGGTCTCTTGTGTGATGTGGGCCTCCATATGAGCACAATATCACCATGATGTCTTATATATATATATATATATATATATATATATATATATATATATATATGTACGGTGTCTATTGAAATCATAGCAGCAATGTTGTGCACAGACCAATACAGCCCGACAATCAATTCCTCTTCTGACTGGTTCTGAATTCAGTGTTACCTATTGACACGTCAATGTAAGGGAGCTCAGTCAAACATCATACTTAACCCATTGTTGGATTTGGATAGAAGAGACGGATTCACATATTTTCCAAACGTATTTGAGCGAATGTAAACGTAACTAACTCGGGTGAAAATAGAACTCAATTCAATGATTCAACGCTAACAATTACGTCGAGGTGCCGGCCATCATGGATGAGAGAGTGGCCAAGTGTAGGTCTACATAACTCAAGTGACCAATCAGCGCTCCCATAATACCAACATCTCTTTGCAAGCCGCCAACGTGGATGTGACAGCCAACAACAATGAAAACCACGTGTTTCATCAAATGTGAAGGCGAATTGTTTAAATTTTTTGCTTTCATGTTGAACATGGGTATAATTACCTCTCTCTCTCTCTCTCTCCACACACACACACATATATATATGTACAGCCTTTGAGATTTGAAAAAGATATCACTCGACCGGCGGTCGAGGGCGAGGGAAAATTTACTCGACCGACTTCATTTTCTTAATAGTCGCCTTACGTAAGCATAGCGTGAATCGCTGACGGAAAACAAAAAAATGAAATTTTAATTAAAATTTCGAACGTGTTAGAAAAGATTTTAAAAATTTAAAAAATAATAACAAAATTTGATCTTTCCTCTTAATAATAGCATAAACATTTTGATGATAAAACTTTGTTTGTTTAAGCTTGGGCCATCATGATATGCTGTTTCTTTTTTTTTTTTTTGACAATTGAGTTGAGGTACCTAAACGTAATTTCTTTCTTCTGTTTTACTACAACCTCTATCTGATAGACAATAAAATATAACAAATCTGATTTTCTCAACGATTTTCTATAAAAAATTACTTGTATAATGTGTTTTTCGGTGCGTGGTTGAAAGAAGTATGCGTATTTTTTTCTATCTTTCAAATGTTGTATTTTACTTTTCGTAAGCAATCTGGGCGACCGAGACATTTTTGCTCAACTGTGAAAGCGTTAATTAAACGAATGTTTACACTGACCGGTACGATAAAAGCGAGATCAAAGAGTTCAACATCACTGACATACTTTTGGGTTGTAAAAGTTAGGTTGGGTTTTCTATATTTGAACGGATACGCTAGATTTTAATCGACCGTGGGCGAGTAAAGGCTATATATATATATATATATATATATATATATATATATATATATATAGCTTTTGAGATTTCACTTGACTGGTCGACTTGGGCAATTAAAGTTTGTTGCTTTCCTTGCCCGCGGTTGATTAAAAATCTCGCAATAAAACGTGTCTCTTCAAATATAGAAAAAGGAAATCTGATTCCTTTTACAACGCAAAAGTATGCCATTGAAGATTCGAAAGTTACTTAGAATGACTTACAATGACGTTATTGAACTCTTTGGTATTATGTATGGCGCCTGATTTACAATTAACTCTTCCAGAGTGGAGCCAAAATGTCTCTGTCGCCAAGATTAAAGACGCTCACAGATGTTTAGAAACACACTTGGAAAAATATTATCCTTCACTCAACATCTATATTTCCTCCCCGCTTACGAAAAGTAAAAAACGAACATTTGAAAGAAAGGAAAAAGAAAATATGCATACTTTTTGCAATCACGCACCGAAAAACAAATTATAGTAAGTAATTTTTTATAGAAAATCGTTGAGAAAATTAGATTTGTTTTTTTTATCATCTCTGAGATGGAGGTTGTAGTCTAACAAAAGAAAGAAACTACGAATTTAAGTACCTCCACTCAATTGCCAAAAAAAACAAAACAAAAAAAGAGCATATCATGATGTTCAAAGGGTTCAAACTTAATAAAAACAAAGTTTTATAATCAAAATGTTTATGCTTAATTTATTATTAAGAGAAAAGGTCAAATTTTGTTGTTATTTTTAAAAGAATTTAAATCTTTTCTAACACGTTCGAAATTTTAGAATTTCATTTTTGTTTTCCGTCATCGACTCACGCTATGTTTACGTAAGGCGACTGTTAAGAAAATGGAGTCGGTCGAGTAAAAAGATTTTGGGTCGAGTAAATTTATCTCTCGCTCTTGACCGCCTGTCGAGTAATTTCCTTTTCAAATCTCAAAGGCTGTTTATATATATATATATATATATATATATATATATATATATATATATATATGTGGCTGATTGATTTGTTTCGCGGCATATCAACATCTATTGGTTATTTAATACCGAATCCTAAATATTTTGAACGCAAATGTATCTCTTCAACCACAGATGTATTCTTGCTAATTCTGCTATAAATTGTTAGTCTTTTTTTTTTCTATAAAAATCTACTACTGGGATGTTTACCATAAAGATGTATTTTTGTACTTTCAGTGTGTTATGTTTTTGTTTGGGGATTCACTATTTGGCCACAGATGGGAAGATAACAGGTGCAACCACACTATGCCAGGGTGAGTCTAGAAATATCAGCAATTCAGAGGTGATACCACGCTCTTCAAAACCTCTAATCGCCTGATCAGAATCCTTGCCGCCAGTAGATGTTTATCGTCATACCATATATATATATATATATATATACATATACACTCCGAACAATATTTTAGTAAATGCATATGTTTCAGTAGATGGCAAAAGTTTTTAAAAAATGCAAATACTCATCTAGGTAGAAAATATAATCTATTTTATTTAATCATTTAGAATGCTGCAATAACAATATTTTATAAGTATTGATCTATCAACGGTCTTATCTATCTATTTAAATCTAATCTAAACTTATTTATAAATGGAACTTTGTCTCTGTGTGTGTGTGTGTCTGTCCGTTACCTATAGACTCCGAAACGGCTGAACCGATTTTCTGGAAAATTTACACAGTTGTGCTATAAGGGTCTACGAGTGTTCTTAGCTAGGTTTTGTGTCGAGGTACCCTTGATAAATATCGAAAATCGATAATCTAAAAAATCGGGTTATAGAAGGAGTGATCCCATTTTAATCAAATTTGATACACTCATAGAAAAGACAAAAAAACGATATTCAGAAGTTTCAAGGTTGCAGTTCTTACAATAGTGCAGAAAATCGATCATATATATATATATATATATGATCGATTTTCTGCACTAATATATATATTGTCATCCGCAGACAGATCTGTTTCGCCGTATCACAGCTCATCAGTACGGTTAGACTCCGATTGCTTTTTTACCCAGGAAATGGCGTCAGTCGGCGACTCTACCCCTGGGCTATGGGCGTTCGGTGGAAGTAAGCAGACTTTTTAGCGCATATCATTATACGCGCCCAATAAAGGCAAGATGTTTACAAGTCTGTATGTCCTCTATACAAATCCACAATTTTTATCCGATTCTCACCAAACTCCACACAAATATTTTTTAGGCTGAGTCTGAACTCCAGGACCATGGTCTAGTTTTAAAGCTTTTATTACACCCGAGCAACGCCGGGCTATACTGCTAGTGTATATAAAAGAAAAGGTATATATAAGAAAAGTAATTATACATATATAAATATATAAAAACAGATCAAGGAAAATTTAAAGAACTAGTTCTGAATGCGTAAGTATTTATTGAATTTTGTAACTTTGTTTCATATGATGGAAACTACACAAATAGAACAAAACCACGACGTTTGGACAATGGAACTTTTATATAGAACTAGCAGTATAGCCCGGCGTTGCTCGGGTGTAATGAAAGCTTTAAAACTAATCCATGGTTCTGGAGCTCAGACACACACATACACATAATCTTGCCTTTTGTATCTGTCTATATATATATATATATATATAGAGAGAGAGAGAGAGAGAGAGATATTATCGATTTTCTGCACTATTGTAAGAACTGCAACCTTGAAACTTCTGAATATAGTTTCTTATGCCTTTGTCTATGAGTATATCAAATTTGATTAAAATCGGACCACTCCACTCCTTCTATAACCTGATTTTTTCCATTATCGATTTTCGATATTTATCGAGGGTACCTCGACACAAAACCTAGCTAAGAACACTCGCCGACGATTATAGTACAACTGTGTAAATTTTCCAGAAAATCGGTTCAGCCGTTTTGGAGTCTATAGGTAACGGACACGGACACACACACACCCACCCAGACAAAGTTCCATTTATAAATAAGTTTAGATTTAGATTAAATTGTTAATCAGAAACGCAGAAACTTAAGCGAAAATTAAAATAATAAAATAAACAATTAATTAGACTGACCTTGTCGAGTGAGTTTAATAAAACTTGTTCAAACGATTTCTTTCTGCAGAAATATACATATTCGCACTACCAATACACACTCATATAACGTCCTATATTATTAATTACTTTCGCTTTCATTTTATGCCTCTTCGAAATAACGTTTCTCATTCTGTTTGAGCGTATTTTTATTTTCCTTTGATAAGTATGTCAACCCGACCTACTTCCTACATTCTGAATAAATGTCCAAAATATGTGAATTTTAGAGGGAAGTGCTTCCTGCTTGGACTAAGAACTTTTATTTTTTACCATTACACACACACACACATATATATATATATATATATATATATATATGTGTGTGTGTGTGTGTGTGTGTGTGTGTGTGTGTGTCTTTTAATATGAATGTTTGTGCAAATATGGCTGAAGATATTCAAGGTTTTTACCATGGTTTTAGGCGATGGAAACGAGATTTCGAATGGTTGTAGCAACCGTTTATTTAGAATGTCAATGCCTGGAATATACTGAAGCAAAATTCGAATGTGCAGCGAATCAAAAACGAAACGAAAAAGAAAAGACCTATCAGCAACTCACCGAGATTTGCTTTCTTGCACTTTCATCAGCGCTTCTTTCCTGCCCTGTCTTCAACCTTCCTCCGAGGTTGGCAGGAGGATAAGCTAGAAAACTGTTTATGAAGGTCTTAAATCTCCGACCCGACCGAACTGGGGGTAGAGACGCCAAGCTGTAGAGCTGTTCGGGTGGCAGAATGAGTTGCACTTGGAGTTTAAGGAAGAGACAAAAATGCCGATTGAGTTAGCTCGCAATCTGATTGCATCAGAAGGGGCGGAAAAGGTGAAACAATATTCAGCTTCACTCGTTTCTACCTGCGCAAACGATTTTCACATGAGCAATTAAAGAAAACCTAAAGCAAGTTTCTTATTGATCGTTTGCTTTTCATGCTTTGTTTCGCTTCTATCTGCGTTTCACCGGAAACTATATATATATATATATATATATATTTGTGTGTGTGTGTATGTGAAATGTATTATATGAAATATAATATGCAATAATAAGAAGATACATCTCGGTACATCGACAAGTCTGAAGCTTATTGATTGAAGAGGCATTTATTTTACACGAATAATTTGAACATTAACAAATAAGAAAACCATGTTCATAAGTCGGTGGTGAGTATTAATCTCACTGAGCGGACATTCTACAATTAAATTTCCAGCTAATTATGCGTGTAATATATAAGTTTTGAGTGGGATATATATATATATATATATATATATATATATATATATATAGGCTACGTATATGCTTGCGTATGAATATACGTAAGTAATATTCTTGGTAATTGGTAAGAATAATTCCACAGAGGATCTTACTCCGATGAGAATTCTGTTAAAAATTAACAGAGTATTGTAATAAAAATACATCGGACAAAAATCCATCAGTGATAATTTATTTAGTGAATATCAAATTATTCAACTCAGCAAACCGAAATCTTTTACAAAAATGCATGGGTATATATATATATATATATATATATATATATATATATAAAGCAATGGTGTCAGAAAGAGCGATACAAATGCAGAAGGACGAGTACTTGTGTTTCATTGACTACGCAAATGCATTTAACAAAAAACGCCACAAAGACGTGATGGAGACGCTCGGCAAACCTGATATATTCGGGAAAGAGATTTGAATAATCAAGAATCTGCACTGGAAACAAACTGCTTGCATATAAACAGGAGACGAGGTCAAGAGATATACAAGGGTAGAAAGGTGTGTAAGACAAGAATGTGTTTTTTCACAGGATCTTTTCAGCCTATATAGCGAGACAATTCTGAGAGTGCTAGAAGTCTTGCCAGGATTCATCATTGGTGGCCGCGGTCTAAACAGTATAAAATACGCAGATGATACAGTGCTGATAGCACACACGGAAAGTAAACTACAATTGGAGTAGATAGATCTATCTATCGCCCGCTTCACACTCCACCCACGTCTATTGAACAGGTTAAGAGGCTCATCCCTTGTTCCCTGTTTAGGATGTTGTTTCCGGCTTTCTCTTTACCAATCATTTCACTATTACGTAGCCCCCTGCACATCAGTGGCGTTACCGCCTTGCTCGGGATGATACGATTAAAAAAAAAAGACGTTCTACAAGAAATAGTTACAGAAAGTAGAAAGAAAGGGCTACATATAAATTACGAGAAAACTGAATGCATGATAATCAGTAAAAAGAGGAGCTCAAGATGCCAAATCCAAGTAGGGGATACTGAAATCAAGCAGGTAGGGAACTTTAAATAACTGGGAAGAAACAGAAACAGAGGACGGGAAGTGAGAGACTGAGATCCGAAGCCGTATTGGTATGGCCAACGAGGCATTCCAGAAACCTGAAATGTGTATTGAGAGACAGGAAGTTTTCGCTGGAAATAAAAAAGAGGGTGCTAGACTTATATGATGTCGGTCCTTCAATACGGCAACGAATGCAGGACAATGTCATCAAAGATGAAGGAAATTCTACAGAAGGATGATGTGGATACCATGGACAGAACATGTGAGAAACGACAAGGTTTAGGAGAGGATACGAAAAGAAAACTGATACTTAACATCAGAAAAAACAGCTGAAGTTTCTGAAGCATGTAGTGAGGAAGGACGGTTTGAAGAATCTAACGCCCATAGGACGGATAGAGGGGAAAGACTGACAAGGGAAAGCAACGTGTGACAGACTTGATGGACCTGAGCAGATGAATTGCGGAGCGGAGTTGAGCGGGTTAACAAGAGAAGGGTTGTTAAAAACTACAGGGGATAGGGAGAAGTGGAGAGCCATGATCGCCTATGTCTTGAAAGAACAAGTGTGTGAATTTATGTGTGTGCGTTTTTATTTTATAATTATATATATATATAATATTATATGTACGATGTGATGGATAAATTCTCGTCTAAATTGCGTTAAAATGAAATTAACACTCATATCTCATTTTAACAGATATTTATTACAAAAATACTTAACCCTCTAGGGCCATTCGTATCATATTTGATACAGTATTTCCCTATAAGGAAACATTTGGTATTTCCCTATAAGGAAACATTTGGTATTCATTGACTGAGCAGTCAGTACTGCTTTCATTTGAAATTTATAAAATATTTCTCTTAAAAAAATTTTTCAGGAAAATATTTCTTTCAAGGCTTGTTTTCATACTGTATCAAATATGATACGAATGGCCCTAGAGGGTTAAGGCTTCTACTGGGCATAAAGTGGGGGATCAGTTTTATATTGTTATGAAGTAATAAACAGATCCCCCACTAATTACTACTTAACCCTCTAGGGCCATTCGTATCATATTTGATACAGTATTTCCCTATAAGGAAACATTTGGTATTTCCCTATAAGGAAACATTTGGTATTCATTGACTGAGCAGTCAGTACTGCTTTCATTTGAAATTTATAAAATATTTCTCTTAAAAAAATTTTTCAGGAAAATATTTCTTTCAAGGCTTGTTTTCATACTGTATCAAATATGATACGAATGGCTCTAGAGGGTTAAACATTAAAAATATCTTGAAATACTAAAGAGTAAATTTATTCAATATAATCGCCATTGTATCCAACAATGGTCTTCAGAAGACTTCGAAATTTGTTGCAACGTTTCTGGATCGTGAATGCTGCCATAATCCTTACCTTCAGGACAAGGACTTCTGTTTGTCATCAGCTCAACTTGTTCCCACACCTAATAACCAGTTGGAGAGTTAGGTGGCTAGATGTAAGGGGTAATTTGGTCGCAAAAATTGTCTGGCTCTCCTGCTTGTGTGACATGATGCAGAGACCTGTTCCCAGATACAGTAACCATCCAAGAGCCACTCCTTTAACCCAGTACATTACTACCAACTCAAGATACTTGACGCAGGCCTCCGTGTTGAGTCTTAGGCCCTCACCGATAAAATAGTTTTTTTTTAACTGAAAGATCCGAATGAGTTTTCGTGCTGCCGCATTTTTTTAATTACTCTAAGACTTTCTGGATGTTCTGCACGGTCTTCAGATTGACCCACAAATACTCTAAAATATTCGTGTTGGAGCTTCAAGAGCGAATGCCAAAAGGTAGAGCATGCAATTTTCAAATAACTGTCGGAGTAAATTACGTCACGGTGATCTTTTTTTTTACAGACGATTCCCATCGGACCCTATTATACGTTGCATTCTGCAAAATCAAATCCAAATAACGCGCATGCGCGAAATTATATATATATATATATATATATAGTTAGCTACAATTTACCGATCGCACCTTATATATATGTGGTTATGTAACCTTACCGTGTGTGTGTGTATATATATATATAGAGAGAGAGAGAGAAAGAGAGAGAGAAAGAGAGAGAGAGAAAGAGAGAGAGAGAAAAAAGACAGCGAGAGAAAAGAGAGAGAGAGAGACACACACACACACATTTTTAACACATTGCTGCAAACCTCGTTCGTAAGTGTTGCTAACCACACATATGCCTTCGCTCAAAATATACTGCAGGCATGTTTGGATTTTTATCAGCTGTAAAGAGCACAGAACCGTTACAAAACAACATTAAAATTCTCGCTAGTATATCGCACGAGAGGCTATGTGCATAACGTAACGTTTATCAGCAGAGAAAGTGGAATCGGTGAGTCGAGTTCAAATTCCGGTACGTTTTCTTTTGTTTACTTTCACATTAATGCTCTTATGAAAGGCATGGATCTATCACTTCGTTCTCTTTCCAATTATAGGTTATATATGAGTGTAGACTGAGATAATGAAACATGACTGGCAGCCTATTTAAGAAATGGACTATTCTATATACCAGACTATTGAGATAGAAGAACCACTTGCCTTTGTATCCAAAATAAGCCATGCTGTGTCATGATTTTCTATACTTTGAAGATACATGACTCTCAAAAAGTAGCACGTTTTTGCAGTCAGACTCAATAGACTGGATACAAATAAACGTTAATTGTACTCTAATTTTTATTCCTGTAACCACTGCACGCATCGTTAGGGAAACTTCATATATAAACACGTATAAACAAAACCACCAGACATGCGAGAAAGCAGGTAAAAGAGAAATAACTAAATAGTGAACGTTCAGAAGTCGAAATAGTGAAGAGCACTGTCACAGTGGCTACGCACACACACACACACAAAAAAAAAACACCAACAAAGAAACAACTGGACATAAAACACATCTTTGTCGGAAAATGACGATAACAGAAAAGAAAAGTTGTCAATAATTTGATAAGTAGATGGAAGAGCTCCTTCATGATAAACTAGATATACATAAAGACTTAAGATACAACCCAAAATGCCAAATACAGGTGGGGGATAACAGAATCAAACAAGTCCAAGAATTTAAGTACCTAGGAAGTGTCCTAACAGGAGATGGAAAGTGCGACACGGAGATCCGAAGGCGAATTGGCATGGCAAAGGACGCGTTCCAGAAGATGAGCAAGATACTAACACACAGGAAGATCTCAATAGAAACGAAGAAAAGAGTGCTAGACTGCTACGTGATGTCAGTTCTTCAGTACGGCTGCGAATGCTGGACGATATCATCGAAAATGAGGAAAAAACTGGAAGCGGCCGAAATGTGGTTCTACAGAAGGATGCTACGGATATCGTGGACTGAGCATACAAGCAACGACGAAGTGTTAGAAAGAATGGCAACAAAAAGGAAATTGATGCTGAGCATCAGGAAGAGACAACTGAAGTTCCTGGGACATGCAATGAGAAAGGAGAGCCTGGAGAACCTGATACTGACTGGTCAGATAGAAGGAAGGAGAGACAGAGGAAGGCAGCGGATAACATATCTGCAGAGTCTGATCAGGTGGATGACGGAACGGGGGTTGCCAGGAGCAACAGGAGCAAACATACTAAGAGCCACAAGGGATAGGGAGACGTGGAGATCCATGATCGCCTACGTCCTGAAGGGACAGGGCACATAGAAGAAGAAGAAGAAGGAATAAGAATGCAACTCGTTGCGAATGATTTGGGAATTATAACTTACCGAAATAATAGGCGACTTATAAAACAGTGGCGAAATACCCGAAGACCAAAAGAAGGGTTAAAGCTATAGTATAGGAAAGCATCGAAAAGATTGTGACGCTAAAATCAAAGATTAAGACAGCGTTAGTCAAAATGAAGAAGGAAATAACATCACAAGCTGCTATTGTCATTGGGACTCTTTCTGTGGTTTGGTGGCTATTATTGCCGAAGTAATAATTCAAGTAGAGCAAAATACCGGCGAATCTAATTACATAGCGTTGACATAGAAATCAGGTGAGAACGGAAAATTCACACGGAAATATTTTACTGTTTAAAAACACAGTAATTGATATGAAACAAGATTTTTTTAGAAATTATTTTATTTCACAAATAATGCGAACGTCAATTGCAGAACTTGATTATGATACATGTATGATATTCTATTTGAAGGTTCAGGTTTTAAAACATTTTTTCTTTGCTCGCGGATATTTTTTTTTAAATTGGTTTTGGCATGTTGGATCGAATCTTTAGATAAAACTGAGGCGTATAGTTTATCTGATTAATTAGTCGTCTCTTTCTTCTTTCTTTTTTTCTCCAACTGTCGCTTCTGCCTCGAGTTTTGTTGGCGTTTCCATCTATTAATGAGATTTCGGCGGCTAACTTAAATTTCCATGACGTAAACATTGACTTGGAGATAGGAATCTACCGTTTGCTTTTGTACTTCAATATAATTACTAATGATCAGTTGGCAACAGCCTGTGCCAATATTTTGTGGGTCCCTGCCCGAAAGAGCACTTCCAATGAAAAATCAGAAATTGTATCTATAGGACGTGAGTATAGTTATTACAAGGATGTGTTGCTTCAGCTTAAAACAATCGGTGCCAGGAAAATCAAACAGCACATTGAGAATGACTTACTTTCAAGGCTGTCTTGATTTCATTGCGACCTCTGTCATGACTGACAATAGATACCATATTTGTTTTTATCTATTTAATTTTGGGACTAAATTCTACTAAATTGTTAGTTTAAAGTCCGTTTCGACTTTTACTAAGTTGAAACTTAGTGTAAAAAAATAAGTTATTTTTTTATTTTCACGTCTATTGAACAGGTGAAGAGGCTCATCCCTTGTTTCCTGTTTAGAATGTAGTTTCCGGTTTTTCTCTTTTCAAATCTTTTCACTTTTTTAATTTTTTTTTCAATTGAAGTAGATAGACGAAACTATTGCCCGGTTCATACTCCACCCACATCTATTGAACAGGTGAACAGGCTCATCCCTTGTTTCCTGTTTAGGATGTGGTTTCCGG
The DNA here is from genome assembly GCA_037127315.1 of Ascarosepion bandense. Taxonomy (NCBI): domain Eukaryota; kingdom Metazoa; phylum Mollusca; class Cephalopoda; order Sepiida; family Sepiidae; genus Ascarosepion; species Ascarosepion bandense. Next base: position 2,685,128 of record JBBBDQ010000835.1, read on the forward strand.
TTTTTCTCTTTTCCAATCTTTTCACTCATTTTTTTTATTTTTATTTTTTTTTGCAATTGGAGTAGATAGTCTAAACAATCGCCCGGTTCACACTCCACCCACGTCTATTGAACAGGTGAAGAGGCTCATCCCTTGTTTCCTGTTTAGGATGTAGTTTCCGGTTTTTCTCTTTTCAAATCTTTTCACTCTTACGTAGCCCCCTGTGCATCAGTGGCGTTTTCGCCTTGCTTGGGGTGATATGATTAAAAAAAAAAAGAAAGGATAGTAGGTCTTTTTAATGTTCGTAATTACCGAGTGCGATAAAAGTGGGCAAATAATCCTTTTCTGAATGCTGATCTATTTTATATAGTTTTGAACAGGTTTAGGTCGGTGCAATCTCCAGACCTATTCGAGTGTGGGTTGCAACCAGCAATCTTTAAATATTGTCCCCCACCCACGTGTGACTGTACGCTCCTATAGTCATCTATGAACTTCTGTCACCGTCTCAAATATAAATTTTCCCTTTCTCTCTTTCACATACACACACACATTTATATTGAGTTAACTTCAGTCGCTACCTCAAATGCTACACACAAATGTACACATACACGCACCATACAGGAGAATACATGCACAAACGTACGCACATATATCTCCTTTCAGTACCCCAGAATGTTAATTCCTACACACAGGAATAGGCATATAACCCGGATATAAGAGACCCGGATATGAAAGCGATTTTCTCTGGTTCCAAATTAGAGCCTGTAGCAATGTATATAAAATAGACCAAACCGGATATAAGAGAATTTTTATCCGGTCCCGACAACTCTCTTATATCAGGGTTACACTGTATATATATTAAATTGTCTCCTTAAATTGGAAATCCGACATGCACGTGTACACCCCCACCACACTCAGAAGTAACCATATATTAGCTGTCAATACTGCAAATGTAAATTGCTACGAACATACACAGAAACAATAATCACTCAGAAAGCTAAGCATCTATGCGTACGCACATTTATACATATATCAGAAAACTAAAGGCAACAGAAATGTGTTCTACAGAAGGCTATTGAGAATTCCACTGAGTGGTCAACTAAGCAATGAAGATTTCTGACAGAAAATGTTAATAAAAATCACATACTCAGAATCAAAAAGACACATACTAAGTAATACATAATGAGGAAGGAGGGCGTGGAAAACTTAACCGTCACAGGGCCTATTGAGAAAGATAGGGGGATGCAATGGACCAGCTACCTGACGAGTATGCTCGAGATGATGAAAAAGTTGGCGGGAATGCTGGCAAAGGCATAAAAGCTACTAAAGGTCACGAGAGATGGAAAAGTGTGGAGAGCCATGATCGGCTACGTTTTGAAGGGCTAAGGCTCATAAAGCTGTCAATGCCTCAATTTTAAATTGCTACCCTCCATATATATATATTATATATATATATCAAAAACAATATTGGAGAATTTGTATTATTCTGAGGCGAGTAATTTTTAATAATCTTGGAATTATTTCAAACTTTTTCTTCATCTTGTTTGATATAGGTGTTATAATAGACACAATGTTTCGACCAAGTACCCTCTGCTCATCCTCAGGTATCCATAGATTGGCTGATATCGATTATCTCGTTAATTATTGCGAAATATCCTGTGAAATCAGTTATTGTTCTTTCATGTTGATTTTTTTTTACAACCAAGTCCAAGAATAGAACTCAGGGCTACTAGATGATACTAACACATGTATAACTAACTACTACGCCACCCTCCCGAAGGACTTTAGTGGCATATTTTTGGAGCCTTTTATGTTCAGTCTCAGATGGATTTTGACAACTGGATAATGATAGTGGGTTTGGGCCACGTGTCGTAATTTCTATTATTCTGAGATGAGTAATTTTCAGTAATCTTGGAATTATTTCAAACTTTTTACTCATTTTGGTTGATATAGGTGTTATAATGGACATAATGTTTCGAACAAGTAGCCTCTGGTCATCATCAGATGATGATCAGAATATTAGAGAAAATATATGACAAAATGGAAAATGATTACTTGTGACATGTTTCTTCCTTCAGGACTTTATCAGACTAAATTTGCTATGTTAGTACAATTACACATGCATTATCAATATAACAGAAATGTGTCAAGTAACGTTGATTGCTTGCGTAAAATATTTTAGAAAGGACCTGATTCGAGAAAAAATACAAAAAGTACACAGAACCCTCAAATAATCTTTTGAAAATAGATGAAAAATGAAAATATTACCTGAATGCAAACATAATCTTTTACAAAACAAAACATCAAATGCGTTGGTTGCCTACCGTAACGAGACTGATTACAATTTTGATATAAAAATATTACTTTGATCCAAGCAGGAACAATTCACTACAACATAAATGTGTAAAGAGTGCTCTAATGTCAAAGTCATCTACAGAAAATTTGCGCCTCAGCTCTTTCAACATAGATCATCCATTATCACAGTTTAGAATATTTACTTGAAAAAAAAAAAAAAAAAAAAAAGATAGAAAACAAAAGAATCTAAATGAATTTGGTTTTATATATATATATATATATATATATATATATATATATATATATATGAATAGAATAAAAAAAGAACGAGTAGGAAAAAAGTGTATTTAATCTAACATGTTTCATTTATAACAAGCTTCTTCAGAGATTTAATAAGGACGAATGATTTAAAAATCCGAAAGAGTTTTTTTTTTTTTTAAATGAGTTCAATGGCAACCTACTGCGGGATAATCTTCTGCCTAGTCAGTCATGTCACTTTCGAGACAGGATCGCCCAAGCGTGTATCACGTATTGCACTTAATTGATGGTTTCATTGGTCAGTTACGTGTCACGTGTGATAAAGCAACGGATGAATATTAAATGCAAAAGATAAAAATTGTGTTTATTTAATTGTATATGTCAACGCGTTCTTTTTTTTTTTTTTTTGATAAAATCAGAGAAAACATTTCGGAATGTCTGCGTCGAGAGAAATAAAATGACAAAACGATTCTCGTTCTAAATAACGTGAGAATCATGCATGAATTTAAACATATTTACTAATGGAACTTTGTGTGTATGCATCCGTTACCGATAGACTCCGAAACGGCTGAACCGATTTTCTTGAATATTTACACAGTTGTACTATAAGCGTCTGCCAGTGTTCTTAGCTAGGTTTTGTGTCGAGGTACCCCCGATAAATATCGAAAATCGATAATCGAAAAAATCCGGTTATATAAGAAGTGGTCCGATTTTAATCAAATTTGATAAGCTTATAGACAAAGACATAAGAAATGATATTCAGAAGTTTCAAAGTTGCACTTCTTACAATAGTGCAGAAAATCGATAATATATATATACATATAAAAGGCAACATGTTTGTGCGTGTGTCTGTTTATTTGTCTGTATGTCCTTTATACAAATCCACAATTTTTATCCGATTCCCACCAAACTTCACACAAATATTCTTTAGGCTGAGTCTGAGCTCCGGGACTATGGATTAGTTTTAAAGCTTCCATTACACCCGTGCAACGCCGGGCTATACTGTTAGTGAGTCATAAACGAAACATATTTCCGTTTAAATGCTAGTGAAAAAAAAAAAGTTAAATAACGTTAACAATTTTAGTCCGATGGAGTACTGAAGAGCGAAACGCGTCACAGGTAAACTTTTCCCACTTTTTCATGCATTTCCTACATTATATATATATATATATAATTAATGTAGAGAACTTTGTCATTTGACTGATGCCGACTTATTAAAAAGTCAAGACAAGTTTTGCCTTCACGAACCTTTAAAGTAAGCATAACTGTTCAGTTAAGTGACTAAGTTCTTCATTCTATGAACACTCATGTCTTGACATAAAGCACTTCACCAAAAAAAAAAAAAAAAACACTCGCAAAAAAAAAAAAATAAATAAATAAAATAAAAAATACACCGTAAAAAACAGTAACTTTGGCACTAAGTATCATCACAACTCAATATATGATATATATATAAAAGTTCGAATTTTCTTAAATCGGATATTGGGCGGGGGTAAATCCAACACGCATCTAATCAGCGAGACCAAAACATGACAAAATACAATTGTTTGTTTGTGTAAAAATGAAAAAAAAAACGAAGTAAGGGTAGGGAAAATGAAAAAATAAGGGACAAATCAGTGCTACCGGAACATTTGAGATCCGCCACGTGGATGACAGTAACGAAAAGAAGTACAATAAAATAAAATTAATTAAAAATAAAAATAAGGGAGAAATAGATCAGGCGAAATGGCGGCTTTTCAAAGTCACTGTTAAAAGGTAATAATATTAATATCTAAGCAAACTGGTTAAACAGAACACAAGTTAAATTAATAAGATAGAACTAGAAAGAATATAATTTAAGAAAAGGTTTTTAGTATATGTACGTTGTGGTGCATTGGATATCGGCTCGGAACGACAAATCGGGGAGCCGAGTTTGAATTCCAGCTGAATTCATTGCCTTCACTTACGTGCAAATACCATTGGGAAAGGTATTAATCTGTCTATTCCTTCCAGTTATGGGTTAAATAACAGGGCAGATTAGGTTCTATAGCTTTGGCTGGCAACCAGTCTACCGCAGAAAGCAATGGCAACCTACTGCGGCTAATCTTCTGCCCAGTCAGTCATGCCTCTTTCGAGACATGATCGCCCAACCGTGTATTATGTATGGTACTTAACTGACTGATTTAGTATATAATTTAATTATATGGCTAATAAGAAGAAATGAAACAGTTACTTTTATAAATTTTAAATTTTGATTAATTATCAGGAAGTTTGAATTTGAATTCATAACGGTATTATGTTATAAATTATTTCTGTAAGCTTAAAAGCAAATTTTGCTTATGATATTTTAATTTTTGCAACAAAACCTAGAATTATATATCGTAAAGTTTATTGGAGATGCAGGCCCAACCTATTAATCTCCAACTATTTAGTTAAGTCCCTTCTCTTTCATTTTCCAACATCTCGGAAAAGGTAAGTGTGGAATTTTAGATTGCGGTTAAGAAAGGAGTGAGATTCCACTTGTAAACTTGGTAAGTATTTTTTTTTTTTTGGAGGAGATGTTGGCTTGGTAGATCGCTTGGGTAGACTTACATTTGCCTTCCAGGAGACAAAACTTGATGACCCTACAATTGCAGGATAATACACCAGTTTTAATATTAGTTCTACCTAAATTCTTTAAAACCTGTCTATTGTGTGAACTAGCAGTAAAGCCCGGCGGTGCTCGGGTGTAATGGAAGCTTTAAAACTAATCCATGGTCCTGCAGCTCAGACTCTTTGAACGTTGGCACGAAAGACTAAAAAGCAATAGTTGTTTCCAGTTAAAGCGAAACCGTAGACTGAAAAAAAAAAAAATGAATGGACGTAAGTCAAATTTTGGTTTCCGGTATCGATATCAAATTTTCTGCACAATTGTAAGAACTGCAACCTTGAAACTTCTGAATATCGTTTCTTATGTCTTTGTCTATGAGTGTATCAAATTTGATTAAAATCGGAACACTCCTTCTATAACCCGATTTTTTTGATTATCGATATTTATCAGTGGTACCTCGGCACAAAATCTAGCTAAGAACACTCGCAGACACTTATAGTACAACTGTGTAAATTTTCAAGAAAATTGTTTCAGCCGTTTCGGAGTCTATAGGTAACGGATACACACACACAAAGTTCCATTTATAAATAAGTTTAGATTAATGATATTATTTACATTATGTGCGCAAGAATAACTCATTCTAATTGTATTTCTATTAAAAGATTCCGCATAGAGTGTTATTAGTTTGAAAATATTTACTTACCAATTTCAGAAAATATTTACCAATATTAATGTTAGGCAGGCTACAGAATGGTGGGAGGGGTTTAACCATATAACTTTCCTTTTTCTACATCTACTCCACATTTTAGATGACTCAGATTTAACATGAGGTTTTACATATAACAATTTGTCCTTAAAGCCGCTTTCATGGAGGGTTTTATTATATAGTTTTTATTTTCATTGAAGATCTTTAGGTCGGAAGACAACCTGTTAATTCTGGCATAAACAGCGTTAGGTGTTTGTTTTTCAATAGTATTAGGGTGATTTGAATTACCGTTATATATATATATATGTTATTTTTCTTTAATCCGAAATGGAAAAGTAGGAAGGTAAATTCCAAGAACCTGATCCTAATTAATATTAAACATTTTTAATATTAAAAAATGATGCAGGAGGAGAGCTCAGTGTACTTAAGATTCCCCTTCTTTATCCCATTGTTTTCTTCATTTTGAAATTGAACTCTGTTGCTGAGGAGACGTGAATTCTCTATTAGAGATTTCATGTCGAAATGTGCATTCGACATTTTTGAATTTTGAAAATTTTCTTTAATTTATATATATATATATATATATATATATATATGTGTGTGTGTGTGTATCAAATGCGCACAAGTAATCAACTTGTCCATGACTGATTACAGTTCATAAACACAAAAGAGAGTGGGTTATGAAAAGGGTATGTTGCTACTAGGTACCTCACTGGGTGTAAAATTTATTCGTCAAGTGAAGCGGATTATTACTATAGGAGTCATTACCATCCTAACTGAGGTCTCTACACATTTGTAACCATGTGTTACATTCAAATCAGTCAGTATCTGGGGTGTTTTCGATAAACTTCTCTGGGAAGTTTGATCTTAATTAGATTTTTCACATTTGTTGTGACAAAAACAAGAAACATTGTTCGGCTGTTTTGCTAACATATTATTCAGTTCGGCTGCTGAAAATTCTAATTTCCTCTTTGGAACCTAGACTTTATAAATTTAGACACATGACTAGATTGACGTTAAAATCTCATTATTTTACAGTTTAAATCGTGAGATGTAACTGTAAAGTCAATGCTAAAAGTTTCTTTTCGCTTGTCAAACTCTATTCTGGTTTCTTGCTTCCCAGTCAATTTTGATCGTCAAAAATGTAAATGCAATGTCAATCCTTATCTTCTGAAGTCCTGCTCTTCTATAGCCTGCACTCTTAAGTAAAGTCGTCTTTCTCTAATATTCTCTCATACAGAGTACCCGTCTTTTAGTCTCAGTGTTTTTACTGCCTTGCCTGTGGGGGATGATGCGATTAAAAACAAGCACACTTAGTCGCTCATGTCTATTTCGATTGACTGATTAGATAGAAGATTTCCTGTTGTAGGTTGCCTTTTCTTTCTGCGCTAAACTAGTTGCCAACCAAGGCTATAGATCACAGACTGTACTCAACAGACTATTGAACCCATAGGTAAGGGGATAAATTCATACCTTCCCTAAGAGAATTAAATGAAGGTAACCCACCCGGCTGAATAGAATTAGTAATAAAAAAAAAATCAACGGTTAGTGATGAGAGTGAAAATTACGTAAGTACCAGAGATTAGTAAACTCCCAGCCACAAATCTAAAGTACACACTAAGCATCAAATTCCTTACAATAAAAATAAATTGCTTATTAATTACCAAGGTAAGACGAAGCGCCAAGATATTTACGTAACAAAAAGTCAATTTTAACAAACCTTTTCGAATAGGTTCTTTTCTGGCCTCGTGGAACTCTCTTCCGGTTTCCTACTTCCCTGCCATCTACAAACTTCAAAATTTTAAATGCAACGCCAATCGACATCTTCTATCTTCCTGAAACCAGTTCTTTTATTGCCCTTTTTCTCACTTCTACCCAACAAGGACTTTTCATTTTTCCCATTCTCTTTTACTCCCTGTAACCCCACTTCTTGGCTTGAAATAAAATGAAAATGAAAAAAAAAAACAAAACAAACAGAATAAGGTTGCTACTAACCATTTCTTTACGAGTCGTCATAATAATTTGGGGCTTATAGTGAGGAATAAACTTTTGTCACTAGCAAACAGTCTTGTAAGATGTGCTAGTTACCCAAGGTACCTGAGATATTTGCGAAACAGCTAGGTCTGCCATAAGGACATAAAATAGAGTGCTTAATTGTTATGGGACATTCTCTTTTTGGACTATAATAAACTATTCCTGTTATGACTACCGGGAGAATATGCTTCTCGGGGTGGAGTTGAGTTGAGTCACTCTAGTTTAATACTTGGCAGTCAGAATGAAGTGTACCACTCTTGTATTTGTTTACCGTTTAATATATATGTTTCGCTAATTCCCGAGTTCGAGTTTTTTTCCAGATCTATTCTGGGTCCACCACCTAAATGAGGATAGTCATCATTATTGCATAAATAGTTTTAATAATCTGCAATACTAGCTTGCTGACCATTAATCTACTGAGTTTTCCTGAATTTTGTATGCCACAAGGCCAAATTTAAAGCGAAATAAATAATGGCTTACGAGATTAACTTGCTTCTAACCATTGCTCCATGCTGAAGTATAATCTTAATTCCGAATTTTATCTACATAACCTGAAGAAAAAAAAACCGTTCGTTGGAGTCAGTTTCATGCTTTTGGTTCTGACCCAAAAGCCTTCCTCGATTGATTAGCTGACATTCTAGGTCTACAAAGTGTGATTGCAATCTCTTGTTTTCCTTTCGGATTGATTTTCCGTCTAAATATGTTGTTTCAGCTTTTCTTTCATTCTAAGAATAATTAGCCGGTGCAAATTGCAATACGTTCCTTCATTTTTTTTAGTATGGAAAGGACACAAAAATCTATCGAATTGCAATGAAATCATTGCATATTCAAATGCTGTATTTAATAGCAAATAATATAAAACTTCCTCACTTCTAAATGGGTAAAAGATAGAATCTCTGTCTTACATAAGAAAATGAATAATTTGAGAGGTTTATATTACAAGGACACATTAGATTATCAATATTTGTTCTAACTTAAATCCACACGACTGAAATAGATCTTTTTAATTTTAAATTTCAAGGTTGAGAGCCACTCAAGGTAGGTTGTTAGAAAATTTTTAAACAGTTTTTACATTCGACACAAGAAATAAACCAGTGACTTTCTAAAATGCAATCTAGCCGGAATAATCATTCTTAATATTTGCATCTTTTTATAGTTCTCGATATAGCAGGGAAGAACATACCAAACGGTCAAACAAAGCACAAGATTCATTGCTGGAAAAATTATGAGAAAATGAAGATGTCCGTATAAAAGGTCTGAAATAATGAAATGCGCGACAAATTCATGACTTTGGTGAACTTTGACAGATTCAATCAAAATTTGAATGTACTTGTGAATATTCGTTTCTATCTGTTTTTATATATATATATATATATATGAGAAGGTACAAATACGGATGCATGAACATGTATATATGTGCATATTTGTGTGTGTGTGTGTGTGTGTGTATATATGTGTGTGTGTGCATATATATGTAAATTCAAGTTGCGATGAATAAATTGTCGTCTAACTTACGCAAAACTGAAAATAACACTTAAATATGTCTTAAAATAAAATCTATCAACATTACACAACAATATCTTGAAATACCGTAGTAAATGTATTCAATAAAATCATCATTGGCGTCAAGTATGGTTTCTAGACGACTTCGGAATCTCCTGCATCTCTTCTGGATGGTCTCCTCGTTTAAATTGGTTAATGCTGCCATAATTCTTGCCTTCAGTTCATCTTTGGCGTTACATGATGTTTTGTTGGTCTCTCGCTCAACTGCACGCTAAACAGAATAATCAGAGGCTGCACATAACGTGGCCGGATATAAGGGATAAATAATGTGGTCGCAGAAATTGACTGACGGCCATGATTGAGTTCTCCTGCTTGTTTAGCATGGTGCAGGGTCCTGCTGCCGGACAGTGTGCATTTGATGTAGGCCTCCGTGTTGAGTCTGAGGCCCTCAGCAACAAATTTAAGAGTCCTTTTCTTACCTGAACAATTAGGGTGAGTTTTTCGTGCTGTCGTATCTTAGTAATCACCATTAGACTCATCCAACTCGTTCCGAATTGTCTGCACTGTCTTCAGATTGACACCCGAACAGTCTGAAATGTTTGTATTTGAGCTTCCACGACGAACACCAAGTAGCATAGCATACAGTTTCCAAATCTTTGGTGTCGTGAATTGCATCATAGTGAACTTTTTCTTACTGACGGTGCCCAGCTGACCCAACTATACTGTTCAGTAGACAAAATAACAACAAGCAACGTGCGTGCTAGAAATTCAAACTTAAAATGGTGATAATTTACTAATCGCAGGCTGTAAAAAGAATTACTGAACTGAAGGAAACAATAAAAAGTCTAAAGAAATTTAATTTAGATACGCGCGGCTATTACCTCAAGTAAGTCCGTAATATAGATTTTCAGAAATGTGTAAAAATGATTGTTGCCGCCTCGTTGTGGAGTATGACTATAGGATAAAATATAATTGGATAACCTACGTATCTACTGTTAGATATTGAAAACACTTCTCTAAATATGGTAAATTTAAAAATTTTGTTCATCATTATGCTACGAACTGTTTTATACATTTATATACATATTTGCCTGCCTCTTGGGCCTTGCACTGGGTAAACAATAGTACAAAAGAAAAAGAACTTTTGAAACAGATCACTAAGCTTCCTTTGCAAGACATCCATATTGAAAATCGAATAAAATAGGCAACAAAACTGTTCTTTTCATCGACGATGAGTAAGACGGATGAAGTAAAGGCTACAGAAATCCTCGCCCACGATTTCTAACCAACAAGGGAAGATGATGCGATGTTATGCTATGGGGTCATAAGTGAAGAAGGAATGGATTTGGGGTGAGTTCCAGGAGGTGAAAACAGCTCAGATATGCATTTTCTAAAAGTAGAGTCAGTCAGATTTCAGAAAGCAACCAAACGCGATTTCAGAAAGATTTTTATTAATCCCACTACTGCCTCAAATTCGTCGAATAAAACCGAGGAATAACTGACTAAAATGGATTTCAACGACACTTATTTGTTAAAGTGGCCGGCTTGTTCGGTCGACCTTAACCCGATCGAACACTTGAGCATTCTGGAGAGGACATTGGCCGACGGCAATTTACAGGCAAAGATGACATTTGGATGGGTATTCTTAATGTGCAGACTGTTTCACGTGAAAAAATGCATCTCGCAAAATCAATGAATAAACGATTTCTAAAACGTGGAGCATACAGTTTAGATAATAGCGAATGTAGTTGTCGGTCGTTGCGACAGGAGGTTGAAAATTTCCAAAGTAACACGCGGGGAATATTTCGTACATATTTATATTTGGCACGACATAGCTCACAATAGAAGAGAAAATCATATATACGTGTTTACAGAAAGCTAAAAAAATAAAAAAAATGAAAGTACAGAAACATTTATGTATTTAACTGGAGTGTTTGCATGTGTGTGTGTGTGTGTGTGTGAGAGAGAGAGAGTGCACCAAGTACTTGGACTAAAAATAAAAGGTCGGCTTGCCCGTGGAAAGAGATAACATTTGGAAGAAATGAATCGCGACTTTCCACTGCTAGATTCCCGAGTCAGTCATTTAATGCCATATGTGAAACACGCTTTTGGCGATCATGTCTCGAGAGAGACATGAATGACTGCGCAGATTATCCCGCAATAGGTTGCCATTGCTTTCTGCGGTAGATTGGTTGCCGACCATGGCTATAGAACCCAATCTGTCTTATTATTTAACCCATAACTGGAGGGAAAAGACGGATTAAAATCTTTCCCAAGGGTATTTGTGCGCAAGTGTATGCACGGAATTCAACTGGAATTCGAACTCGGCTTCCCTATTTGTCATTCCCTGTCGATATCCACAGCACCACAACGCACGAGTAAAAAAAAAAGAAGTGCAAAACAGTGAATCCTTTACTTTCGTATCGCAAGTTATCAAAGCACTTAGTCCATTGGAAGAAAGTGCAGGGCAATTCCACAACATTAATGTTTTCTTAATAACATTGTCATTGCAATAACAACGATTTTAAATTTAATTCAAAAGATTTATCACTATAAACTGTGTGATGGTACTGAAATTATAATTTTTAATTGCGACATAAAGTGAGATTTTCAGCAACATGGTTAATAATGTGAAAATTAGAGAGAATTTATAAAATTGTCATATAATAAAAGGGAATTGTAGTTTATTAAATATTTATAGATATTAGGGAAATATTCTGCACATTATGAATTAAAATATTGTTTCGCTTAATGCGTTTTCTAAAACTAAGGAAAACTCAAAAGTAGCTAATTATATTAGAAACTACACACACACACACACACATATATATATATATATATATATATATATATATATCTGGCATTAAAATATTTTATCAGCTTATTAAAGGTTTTATACATATATATATATATATAATATTAAAGTATATTGATCCTTTGTAATTACCATGACCTTAATCTTACTTGAGGTATTTTTAAAAAGATAAAGCAATAAATAGCTTAATCTACTGATAAATCATTTTATTATCTCCTTAAATCTTGAGGTCACTAGGCCAAATTTGATCATACACACACACACACACATATATATATATATATATATATATATATATATAAAAAGAGTGTTCCTTGGGTAAACGCAGAATGCTTTCTTATATATATAAGAAAACATTCTGCGTTTACTTCCCAAGGAACACTCTATATTATATATATGTGTGTGTGTGTGTGTGTGAGAAAAAGATTTATCGTCTTTTTGTTTACATTCTGTGTTTGACGTCTAATGAACACTCTTTATATTATGGATTTTTGTTTGACAGCCAAGTAAAATTTGATGAATTTATTATTTTGGTAAGAGAATGCAAAGATTGTTCAGAGCACTTTCGGCCATTTTTTTAATCCATTTTCAAGGGGTTTGTTGTTAAGTGTTGGTAATTTCTTTTCGTGGTTGTCTGTTTAAGATGCAATTGCGTGATATATAGCAGTAGCGTTTATTCCGAGCCTCGAGACAAGAACCTGACTTCGAGTTGGCTTTTCTCTATTTAAAAAAAAAAAGAAAGCTTAACATATTACTGTTGCTCCCTTCTTTCTTTCTTTATATATATTTCTATATATATATATATATATATATATATATATATATATATATATATATATATATATATATATATACCCCAGCAAGTATATATATATATATATAGAGAGAGAGAGAGGGGGGAGAGAGAGGGAGGGATATAAGGGGGTGAGAGAGACAGATGGTGTGAAATTTTACATCTTAATCGATTATATATACTAACCATCTATGTCCTAACCCTATCAATACACCAAATTTGAACAGATATCCTAATAGAAATTAACCCAGAGTGAGTGCTGGTAGTAATAAAACAAGTCTGTTAGTCAGTTAAGTGCCATACGTGATACACGCTTTGGGCGATCATGTCTCGAAAAAGACATGACTGACTGGGTAGAAGATTATCCCGCAGTTGGTTGCCATTGCTTTCTGCGGTAGACTGGTTGCCGACCAAGGCTATAGAACCCAATCTGTCCTGTTATTTGACTCATAGCTAGAGCAGGAAGAGATGTATTATATTTTTAAGTAGTAATTAGTGGGGGATCAGTTTACTACTTCATAATAACATAAAATTGATCCCCCACTTTATACCCAGTAAAAGCCTTAATCATGTTTCCAACTATTATATTCATTCAGTCAGTTAAGTGCCATACGTGATACACGCTTGTGCGATCATGTCTCGAAAGAGACATAACTGACTGGGCAGAAGATTATCCCGCAGTAGGTTGCCATTGATTTCTGCGGTAGACTGGTTGCCGACCAAGGCTATAGAACCCAATCTGTCTTATTATTTAACCCATAACTGGAGGGAAGAGACGGATTAAAACATTTCCCAAGGGTATTTGTGCGTAAGTGAATGCAAGGAATTCAACAGGAATTAAAACAAGGCTCGCTGGAAAATAACAGAGCTAAAACTTACACTAATAAAAAATACTTTTGTTACCCATCGTGTGGTATAACTCTGAATTTCATGCACGTGGAAATCGTCAGGCACTCGTCAATCGTGTGCCTGACAATTGCCAGATGCATGCAACTAAGATTTGTACGAAACGGTGAGGAACAAACAGAGAAGGTGCGATGTGCAAATTGTCGCTATTGTATGTTTTCATTTCACGCATGCATATTGTTTGTTTTATTTTGTTGACGGCACGATATAGTAGGATCAGTTGGGCACCATCTGTGAGAAAAAGAGCACGATGACGCAATCCACTCTGCCAGAAATTTGGAAACCGCATGATGTACTGTTTGTATTTTATCCATCGTAGATTTCTTATCAGTGTGTATATGTGTGTGTATATATATATATATATATATATATATATATATGTTTTTTTAAACGTCAGATTAAATAAATTGCGAAAATTATGTCTGCAATTTATTTAATCTGACATGTTTAAAAGAAAATTTGCTTCTTAAATACATTATATATATAACTGTGAATTTATCTTTGAAGACATCTCGAAAACCCCACCAAGTATAAATGCGGAGGGGAAAAAATGGAAACAAAAAAAGAAACGAACTAAGCACTTGAACATTAGTCAAAGTACTAGTCGAAAGAAAAAAACAAACCCAGAGACGAGGAACCTAACACGTAAAGAGCTCAATACAATAGCAGAGCAAATAAATAAGAGCACAGACACACTATATGTGTGTGTGTGTGTGTGTGTGTGTGTGTGTGTGTGTGTACACACCACGCAAGATCTGCTTCATTTAACGAAGAAGGGATTCCCACAAAATTCCGATATTTGGTCATGCACCAAAATTTTATGAAGTGGGTCGGTTAGAAAACTTTTACAAATCCCTTTACATGTACGTATTTTTCTTATCTTTTTTAGATAATGCTTCCGTTAATTTTATTTATTTCTTACATGTGGCTGATGTATTTAAAAAAATGCCAACCCTCAATAACATCAAATATGAACACGGTCACATTGTGCTGGCTGTGTTTGGAAAATAAAACATCTCTTATAACTCTAGATGAACACAAAGCAATCCATACATTTAAAAGTAAAAATAAAATCGTTTTTGATAATGGCCGAAGGCGCTTGGACATCCAGAATATTCGGTGAATTTCTAAATACATTATGTCCAGAAAAATAAAATTATACGAATACACGAAAAATTAAATAAAAAAAACTTAAATTGAATCTTATCAGTCGTTTTTAATGAAACTTGTATTTATACATATCATTCATTCAGTAATAGATTTGAACACTCTCGGCTACTGACATGTGTTTACATTGTATATAACAAGATAAAGTACGCCTTCTACTGCCGAACGCCCATCGCCCAGAGGTTGAATCGCCGACTGATGTCAGTTCGGTCGGATTTCAATCCTGGCTAGAAGCAATCGGATATCTAACTGTACTGATGAGCTGTGATACAGCGAAACAGAAATGTCTGCGGATAACACACATATTTTCTAGACATATATTGTTAAATTTAACAGACAATGAATGTCTTTTTTTTTTTACAATCGTATCGCCCCAAGCAAGGCATTTTACTGCCACAGTTGTGCAGGGGTTACATAAAAGGAAAGTGATGAGAAAGAGTGACAGGTTATAGGGGGTGTCAGGAAGTGGATTAGAGAAGGATGAGAATACTTATGAGAGTGGATTGGACGGAGAAAGGATCATGAGAGAGAGAGAGAGGATGCAAGTTAATGAGATAGTTTTTTTTTTTTTTAATCATCTCACCCCAAGCAAGGAATTCCACTGCCACTATTGCGCATGGAGCTACATAGGGGAAGGTAAAGAGAAGGAGTGGTTAGACATAGGGAATATTAGGAGGAAGGTGACAGATGAGTAAGGATACCGAGGATGAGGGTTGGGCAGATGGGAAGAGTGTTTGATAGAATGGGAGCAGGTTAGTGTGTTAGGTGTCTATTGACCTTACATTTTAACTCCTGGAGATTGCAGCCGTCGGGGAAGCAATCGTGTGGAAGAGAATTCCACAGTCGGGAAGTGTGAGGAAAGAAACTGTTGGAGTAGAAGTTACGGTTGCATTTTATCGGTTTCACTGTAAAAGGGTGAGATGACGATTTTACATTTAAATTCTTGGAGATTGTTGCCGTCGGGGAATCGTGTAAACGGAAAAGAATTCCTCAGGCAGGAAGTGCAAGAAAAGAAGCTGTGGGAGTAGAATTTACGTTTACAGTTTATTGGTTTCACAGTAAAAGAATAGGACCTAGTTTCTAATCAGGATGCTCAATTAAATTCATTTATAGGAGGCACCAGTGAGCTAAGTTTATCGGAGCAGGAGCCGGGAAAATAATGTTTAACCATGAGCCGTTTTAAACATTGTATTTTGGCTTTAATTTCAGGTGAAAATAAAGACAAAAATTGTCCAAAATTTGGATATTTCTTTATTCTGTTGGTTCTAAACTTTCGGCTCAGATATTCGGTGACTGTTATCGTTGAATAGCAATGTTTTATGTCAACACAAAATAAAATCATCTTTCATGGTGGATGTCTTTATGTTAAGGTCCCTGTAACCTCTCTGAAGATGGATCATATGATGTTAGAACGGCTCATGATTAAACATAATAGGCATGCATATATATATATATATATTATAAATTATATTTTAGAACATGTATATCGTTTTTTTTTATCTTTTTATTATATTATTTTAAAAAGTATGTACATGTTCTAAAATATAATTTATGAATATTCACAGCTCTATATATTATATATCGAGTACTGTTTTAAATTAATGTTTTGGACATTGTAAAAATTCTTTCTTCGTTCTGTATTCACTCGTATATATATATATATATATATATATATATATATATATATATACGAGTGAATACAGAACGAAGAAAGAATATATATATATATATATATATATATATATATATATGTGTGTGTGTGTGTGTGTGTGTGGTCGGCAGATTAACAAATTTCCAATAATAATGATATTAATAAAGTTAGTAGTACTTGTCGTCATGGACCCTAGAAAAATACATCTGTCTTTTTTTCATCTATATTCTTTCCATCATTTTTTTATTTTAAATATCCAACATTGTGATAACAGAAAATCACTCAAGAATAGATAAACGTTCTAAGAACTCGGACACAAACTGACTGTAGTTGAACTTGTGATTAAATTACTTTATAGATATTTTCGTTTTTGTAAAATATTTTAATTAGAATAGCATTTTTATATTAAAATTGTCTTCAGTTTTGTTAAGGTGAACAACTAATGAGTGCTTTTGTTTAATCTTGCGGTTTTCCAATATATTCTTTCTGGCAATTCTTGCACTTGATAGAGTAATTTCCTTCTACAAGTTGCGTTTTGTTGTTCTGTTTTGTATTGATTACGTCTTTTATTGTTTTAGATGTTGCTGTGAGAAATTTTATGTTGTGTTATTTTCGGTTGTAGTGGGGATAGAACAATATATATATTCTTTTTTTATTAGTTGGGTTTTCAGAAAGGAAGGCCTGTGAATTTTGTAATATTCTATGAGCCTTTTGTTTGGCATTGAATATAAAATAGGGTATTAAAGAGTTTTAAAAGTATTTTCAGTATATTTCCCCTATTCGTGTAAATATTAAGGGGTTCACATTCTGAGTGCTCTTAAGTAGAACTCTATGATCAATGGGGATTTTATTTGGTTGTTATGATGGGAATAAAAGTTTATTAGGTCATCTTTATTTATTGATATCAGGGGACACTAAGTTTTGTAGATATTTAAAAATAAAGATGGAAAATATCAATGAATTAGGCTAGAATGCAAAATAAAAGTTCTTAAAAATGTTAAAATTACCAGCGTCTCTCGTTTGTACACACGCACACACACATATTGAGCACTTTACGGTAAAATATTTGCATACCAAAATACCTTTCGTCAGCAAAACTACTGAAAAAAAAATATACAGATGATGCCAAAAAGAACATAAGCTTTTTCCGTCGAAATGCGTCGTTGATTGCCCGGTTCACACTCCACCCTCGACTATTGAACATGTGAAGAGGCTCATCCCATGTTTCCTGTTTAGGATGCAGTTTCCGGTTTTCTCTTTTCCAATCTTCTCACTTTAATTTTTTTTCAATTGGAGTAGATAGACTAAACTATCGCCCGGTTCACACTCCACCATCATCTATTGAACAGGTGAAGAGGCTCATTTCTTGTTTCCTGTTTAGGATGCGGTTTCCGGTTTTCTCTTTTCCAATCTTTTCACTCCTATGTAGCCCCCTGCACATCAGTGACGTTACCGCCTTCCTCGGGGTGATATGATTAAAAAAAAAATGCTACAATAAACACGCAGATATAATTATTGGAATCATAGCATAGAGAGGATACCTGTTTTGAAGCATACATTTACATAATCTCGTTAGACATGTTCCTCGCTGTTTCTCTGCTTCTTTTGCCTTCGGTAGGAGAGGTCAGGTTATCTTTGAGCAGCCTTTGTAGCCCCATCCCCCACTCTTCTTCAAGACTGTCTTTTAATCCTCACAATCTAGCGAGCGTCTAAGAGTCCCCACTGAAGCATATTTTTTAACTAAAAAAGTTGTTGGTTCGATTATTGGGGAACTATTCATTCAGTAACCAACTACAATGAGTGGCTCTTGAGCCTTTTATTTTGTGAGTACGAGAAAAAGCAAGAATCTCATGAGTGCCAACTTTTCCAGATTTTTCCTTATTATATCAGTTAAGTGCCATACATGATACACGCTTTGGGCGATCATGTCTCGAAAGAGACATGACTGACTGGGCAGAATATTACCCCGCAGTAGGTTGCCATTGCCTTCTGCGGTAGAGTGGTTGCCAGCCAAGGATATAGAACCCAATCTGTCCTGTTATTTAACCCATGAATGGAGGGAAGAGACCGATTAATACTTTTCCCAATGGTATTTGTGCGTAAGTGAATGCAAGGAATTCAACTGGCATTTGAACTTAGCTCCCCGATTTGTCATTCCGAGTCGATATCCACTGCACCACTACGCACATTATATACGGACCTCTAAAGAAACGTTATACCTGAGGTTGAAAATGAAAATCTTTCTTGGGCTTTTATTTTAATTTTAATTTCTGGTTAATGAATTAAATTTAATATTTCCAATAAGTCAAGTACTTTGCTGTATATCACAACTAAATTGACTGAAAGTTGTTCGCTTTTTGTTTTTGTTTAATTTGCTAGAAATTGCTGATTTTTAGCCACCAGTCAGCACAAAATTTTATTTAGAAAGAATAAAATATACGTTTCTGAAACTTTATTTGAAAAATATTAGCTGATTTAAAATTTAATTAATACAATTTGAAACAAAAATTACTCACTTTCAATTTAAAATCTAGCAGAAACAAACGTTGGTGTTTATTTAAGGTGTTCTAAGTTTTCAAACGAACGTAGCACTGGCGGCTCGCTTAATGGAAGCCAAATGTTTTCTTTCTAAGGAACATGCTAATATTACCAAATACCAGTAAAGACGTAAGGAGTTATCTGGTTTTAGAAATCAAAACACCTGGAGGACCACAATTAATAATATTCTTGGTTTGGTATCCTAATCGTGATAATGTTAAATAATGTGATATCGTAGTGGTGCTCGAACTTTGGGTCATTATTCAGTTCTGTGTAGAGTAATGATGGCATTTTAGGTATATCCGGAAATTCTCTGCACGTAATCGACGCCAGACGACAAGAAGACCTATTGTCGAAATCTTTGTGCTATTTATATGGAGAAAATTACTACCTCAAAATTGTGTGCAGTCAATGCAAAAGGTGACGCCCGCAAAAATGGTCACAAAAGTGTCCTGACCTGTCTACCTGCATTTCCTACTACGTATTTATGTGAGGCACAGTTCTAGACAATATGGAACATAAAGAAACAAATACTGAGTTCATTTCCACATTCGTCTGTCTCTTTTACTCTTCTCTTATGCAGCCCCATGTGCACCAGTGGCGGTACCGCTTTACTTGGGGTGAAACGATTGAAAAAAAAATATATATATAAAAATACCGAATTCATAAAAGACAAAACATTTTTATTGAAAAGAAAGCAACAAAAAAATATCTGGAGTGACGTGAGTCTACATGATTTATGTGCCATTACTCATATTTAAGGCAGTCTTTCGTGAAGACGTATTTATATAAATCCACTCGTAAAAAAACAAACAAACAAACACAAGCATATCCACAATAATTTAATGCGCCCGGGAAAAGTGGTGGGTGGGTGATGTTGAGGATCGCACACAAGAAAGACTTGAATCAAAAAAGGATATAAAAAAATTGGGGGGAGAATGAGCCATCCATTTTGTATGAAGCAAGGTCAGATGTTGGATGTCAGAATGCTTGTTAATCAGAAGCAGGTGTTAGCGATCACGTCAACTGACCGGTGAAATCTTTCAGGTCACTGTCAGGTCAGCTTTCTTAAGCCGTGATAATCTGGGATCAGCCAGGCATAGCCAAAACACACTGACACATACACACACACACACACACTACAGACAATAAAAAGAAAGAAAAATCAATCTAATAAATAAAAAAAGATTATGTTTATTATTCTTTAGATAAGTCTTTCTTGCCCGTTAAATATATTTGTTAATTTCTCTCTCTTAATATATATATATATATATATATATATATATATATTTTAATCATTTCACCACGAGCAAGGCGGAAACGCCACTGATGTGCAGGGGGTTACATAAATGTAAAAAGATTAATTAGAAAAGAGTGAGGAGTACAAACTAGTTAGAAAGGAACAATAGAAAGCTGAGAAAGTAGGTGCGATGACAGATACATAGGTGGAGAGAAAGGGAAGGTTATACAGGGGAGGGGAGAGAGCTAGAGTCCAGTGGTTAGTAGATGAGTATTGACTTTGCATTTAAATTTCTGGAGGTTGTAGCCGTCAGGAAAGCAAGAATACGGGAGCGAGTTCCACAGGCGGGAAGTGCGAGAGAGGAAGCTGCAGGAGTAGAATTGTCGTCTGCATTTGGCTAACCTGACTGTGAATGGTTGGGACCCAGTTGCTAGTCTAGTTGCACGAGTAAAGATCTGTTGAGGAGGCATCAATGACTTAAGCTCGTCCGAGCAGAAGTCATGAAAGTATTTATAGAAGAGACAAAGGGAGGCCACATTTCAACGATGGGGAAGTGGCTGCAGTCGAGTCGCCAGATCAGTAGCTATCACATTACAGACTCTCCTTTTGAGCTTGTCAAGAACACTGAGGAGAACGGCAGGGGCACCTGACCATAAATGGCTGCAGTACTCCATATATATATTAAGTGTGTAACACTGAAATACTAAAACGAACACATTAAAAGAAAGCACTAGAAAAGGATAATATTTTTAGTCATTGCTTTTTATGGGTAGGCTTTATCCCTTTACGCTATATTTTTTTTTAATTCTTTCTTTTTGTTTGATTACGTTGCAATTATTAAATTGTATATTACTATAGATATCTCCAAAACATCGCTAAAAAACAGCATAGAATGAATAAGAAAGGTCCCAAACTTAAAACAATTTTTTCCATGAAAATGTTTATATAATTATTAAGAGGAAAGATCAAAGTAATTTTTAATTATTTTTTAAAAATTTTAATCCATTCTAACATTTTCGAAATTTTGTCAGAAAATTTTGTTTTATTTCAGTTTAAACGTTAGGACTGTTAACAATGAGAAACGTAATGATTGCATCACCCACTTATTTTTCAGTGACAAACACATTAATTTGGAAATTCTCGCAAAAATCAAGTAATTGTCGGATTTTAATGAAACTTTCAGTACTCATTCACAAATAAGTGAAATTATTTTTGAAATTATTACTTTTTTTTAAAAATGTTGGTAAAAATACTTTTTTTAACTATTACTCCCTCCCTCCACGTAAATCCATGGAATTTTAATAAATTTTAATTGGCTGCAAAATATTTTTTTATTATTTAAACACAGGACTCATTGGGAAAAAAAAATCTATTTTATTATTTTAAATTTAAAAACACTATCCGAAAATCTCCTCCGATTAGTAAGATAAAGGAATATGCGATAAAACTCTGATATAATTTAATTTGATAAGTTTTTAATTGCTGGAATAAATAAAAATAATAATTAACGACATTATAGTCCGAAGAAAAGATTTTTTTTTTCAATTATTAATAAAATTTAAAAGAAATTCATTTTTTTTATGATAGTAATTCATAAAGTTTTAAAAATATTTTTAAAATCTTTTAAAGAAGAACTGTTGCTCTTAAATTTTTTAGGTTAAGAATTGATAATTATATTGCCTATTGAAAAGTTTAATAAAAATCGTTTTTTTTAAAGAATGCTCTTTTAAACGATGCAAATCGCTTGAAGACATCCCACAGTAGAAACCTAGGTGGCGTAATAATTCGTTTACAAATGAAAAATATTCAAAAGTTCTACAATGTAATTGTATTGAACACTTTTTAATACAACTGCTTACTGGTCTAATTTCATTAAAACTAATAATTAAATAATTATGTGATTGTAGAGAAGAAGACATATATAGAAAAAATATGTACATGTTCTAAAACATAATTTATTATATATATATATATATATATATATATGTGTGTGTGTGTGTGTGTGTGTATTTTGCCTCCTCTTGGGTTGTAGTAATATTTTATGACAACAAACGAATTAGTACCAGGATAGAATTAGCTAAACTTAGTTACTGTATGAGAATGTTTAATTTAGTAATGATATGCGACACTTTAACTGGTGCAACTATTTGCAAGGTAAAGAGTGACGACTAATGGCTCGGACTAAGAAATCGTGGATCAGAGTTCGAATTCCAGTCAGGTTTTTACATTTACTTACGCGAAAATATTATTGGAAAAGATGTGAATTCATATCTTCTCCCTCAGTTGGGGCAGGCGATGTGACACTCAGCTCTAACTCTAATGGAGATCAAATGCCGAACCGACCGACTCAGACGAACGGAGTTTCCCTTCTTCGGTGTGCCTGACACACGTAGCTACTTCAAGCACACGCCCGGCCGAACTCAAATGATCGGCTCGGAAAAATCACTTGTATTTATATTGAAATAAACGGAAGTCCACTAGACCACCGGCTTAAAACAAAAGATAAGCATTGGTGACTGTAAGTCCAAAATTTCAAGGTACTTAAATTTTGCTTCCTTTGATGTGTAAACATCCCGCAGACATCCCCTCTGCACTTAACCTCCAACGACGTATTTTCCAGGATTTTTTTTATCTTTTTATCTTAATAAAGCTTCGTGTGAAGGCCGTCGGATGTTTTTATAGCCCTGACACTTTACCCGTAACCAGGCGTTTTTTATTGCCTGGAGAAAGGGAAAATTCTATTATCTTTTCTTTATTTTCTTAATGTGTGGTCAAGATACACTAAAGACCTGTCACCTATCACATCAAATCACTAAGTCAAATATTTTAAATTTACTTACAAAAGAAAAAGCGTTTATTTATTGCCTTTTCTTTTTCACTTAGTACTTTTGTTAAACGAAACACATGTTTTTAAACTATTTTTCTATTCTTAACCATTTTCTATTCTTAATCTATTCTAATAAAATACATATTTTACAAGTCCACCTTAATATACGCCTAGTTATCGTGTCACATTATCAGAGTGTGTCAGCTAATTAATATATGTCACAGATCCACAATCACGAAGCTCAATTATGATCTGACTGCCATGGCTTTATGACAAGCGCTTAGCTAATGACTGAGTTTAGTTGAACTTTGAATGCAAGAAATATTAATCTCGTAAAAGCCACACGAATGAAGAATTCAGTCAGAATAAAAAGTAAATAAGTCGAGGAGTTCAGATTTTTAACAATTTTATTATGTTAGGCATTGTCTATCTTTTCTTTCCAAAGATAAGCTTAGTTTGGGCACAAGACTAAAAGTAAGGGTTTAGTTTTAACACAGGACCATGAATTATAATGTTTAAATATTAACAGAAGTGAAATTGTTCTCGCTGTTTTATAGTTATTCACAGATTGTAATGATAATGTTGAGAATGGCAGCTTCCATATTGGAATCATTCGACGTTTATTGATCAAACAGTCAACGTTACTTTTTGACAGAAATTTATAAAATGTTTCTCTTAAAACAGTTTTTTTTCGAAAATTAAGTTTTCCCAAATTCATTGTTATCGCTCTTTCTAGTATTAGTGGGAACTTCCTTTAAAAAACTCTTCTTTAAAGCAGTGTGTTAAGTTAACATTGTGATTATATCATTCCCTTATATTCTTTTGGTTGCAGTTGGAAGTCTTCAAGAGATGTGATTTTTGTTAAGCCTCTTTGTGAATTAGTAATCCTAGTCTATAAAATCTGATAACTAATAGTCTTCTTTAAGACCAAGAGGATTCATTCATTTGAAGCCGTTTTAATCACTGATCCGAGAAGGCGTATACACGCAGAACATAGAAATAGATTAAACAGATTTGGGGCTTTCAAATCCTCCAGATCGTAATCTGGATGAAGATTGAAATGAATCGGTGGTCATTACCAGATATATAAGACTTTGTGAATCGATACAAGTCTTCTGGTTGGTCAAGTCATTCAATGGAGCTTGGAAGGTGATTTTTAATTGATGACAATAGGATGTCTCTACAGATGTGGACATTTTCTGCTGTGAAATCAACACAACAGTGATAAAATTCATTCTAATAAGACTGAAAAAAAAGCACCAAATGAGGATCGAACGCATTTACGCATTGAACCGGGATTTGCTTGTAGGTCATTGCGTTACAGTAGGTAACAATACAGTGTTGAGGTGTAATGACCTGTCAGACCGTTTTATTCACCCACATTGATTTATGAGCATAGACAAGGCACGAAAGGAAAGCGTGAAGAAAAGACTAACTATCAATGTATATTTACCAGCAAGAGGAAAATCCTAAAATGTAGACTAAAAATTAGAGATGTCAAAATAAAAAGAAAATGTACATAAATCTTTTAATAGAGAACGGAAAATGTGACATGGAATTTCGAATGCGAATTTTGAGTAGCTAAAGATGCCTTCGAAAAACTAATCAGTGTACTAAGAAACACGTAAATCTCTTGTGAAACAAAAAAAGCGTATTGAATATCAATGCAATATTACTCCTGCTATATGATAGTGGATACTGGACAATTTTCTCAAAAGAAAAGACTGGATGTAACATAAACGTGGTTATGCAAAATGTTCCACAGGGTACCGAAGACGGAGCGCGGAAGCGACAAAGAAGTCTTGATGAAAATAGAAAGAAAAAAAGGCAGTTAGAATTATAAAGAAACAACTGAATTTTTTTAGTTTCATAACGAGGAAGAAGGGCTTAGAAAATTTAACACTCACAAGAAATATCGTCATATTGGGAGGAGCCATCGGGTTATCTTTCTGATCGGCTGGAATGAATGAAACAAAAGATACTAAAATCTACAAGTGATAGGAAGTTGTGAAAAGCAATGTTCAACGTTCTTCATAGAAGAGCATTATGTAGAAATAATGTTAAACAATTAAAAAAATTATTATGTGCAATTTATGGCATTTATAGGCATCCAAGAAGGAATACGCTTCGACTAACAGGCTGCACGCTGTATTTCAAACATACGTATCATGGCATCGGTACTCATTCCCATTTTTTTTACTGTCAATTTCATCCAAGTACGAGCGATAAGATACCTGCACATGAACTAAAACAAATCTCGTAATAATTCATAAACAAAAATCTCACCCAATGAAGAAAGCAACGACCGGAATCTGAACTCTATTAATGTCTATCATAAATCCGGTCGTAGTTGTAAAGATTAATATAGAAATTAGAATTCAAGGAAGAAAATGACTTCTACCAAATAACAAAAAAACTTAAAATAACGTCAATTTCGTTATTTATTAGTGGAATTCATTGCATTCACTTATGCGCAAATATCCTTGGGAAAGGTATTAATCCGTCTCTTCCTTCCAGTTATGGATTAAATAACAGGACAGATTGGGTTCTATAGCCTTGGCTGGCAACCAGTCTACCGCAGAAAGCAATGGCAACCTACTGCGGAATAATCTTTTGCCCAGTCAGTCATGTCTCTTTCGAGACATGATCGCCCAAGCGTGTTTCACGTATGGCACTTAACTGACTGACTGATTGGTGGAATAGTTTCGAGAAGTGTGTGAAATATGTGGAGAATAAGAACAGTTTGATCAGTCTGTTTAAATTATTCGAAAGTTCGATTGCTTGATTGATTCATTGATTTATATCTTACGGCTTATCACAAGCTTGCAGGTTATTCAAAGTCATTTGTTGCAGTAAGTTTTTAGAAATAATTTACTGATACTAATTAACCCATAGTTGGGAGGAAAAGTGGCTTCATATCTTTTTCAGGGGTATTTGCATATAAGTGAATATAAAGAAACCAACTGGAATTAGAACTCAGCTCTTCGAGTTCCAATTCCGAGATGTTATCCATTGCACACTATGCACGTCCAAGCTTATAGCACCTGGCTCTCTAAAGCATCCTATAAGATATCTCAAATATATTTTATTGAAAACCCTTTTATTTCAAGGAAAGACATCGATAATCAGAGATCAAATTTGTTGATTTGAGCTGGCTTTGTAGGTTTCTCATCCAAACGCTTTATGAAGAAGAACCGTGTTTCTCATATTTATTAGAGTCGAAAACCCAAGCCACTATCGTAAAACCTATTGAAACCACGAGTCTTCTTGGATCAAATCCTTTTTAATGTTCTGACAGATCATCTTTTTTGCCAATGTCGACTCAGGATAGATCCAATGTTTCCTGCAATATCTCGGCAATACCTTTCTTTGCTTTCACATTCACTAAGTACAAATATACAAAGAGACGATTTCTTCTTTTTGGCCAGATTTGTGTGTTTTCTATAAAACTATCGCTTAGATTTTGCAGAATGTTTTTTCTGTATTTTCTATTTTCCAAATATTTCTAAGGTATCTATAACTGATTTTATGATATTTATTTCCTCATTTCTAATTCACGGTTGTGATTTTTCTCTTAATAAATCTTGCTCATTCTTTATACTGAATTCATTCTCTGTCCTTTTCTTCTGATCACATTGGATGAATACATGTTGGCATATGCCGCTCGGCAATTTTTATTTTTATTTTTTTTGTGTGTTTTACAAAGTAAAGAGTAGTAACCTAGCCAATAGTTTTTCGGTGTTCCCGTTCGTTTGATACTCTAACAGTAATATCTATTTTTCGCATCACCTGATACAGATGCTATTTAGAGCAAATATTCACACTTACATTCACGAAAATAATATTTTATTTCAATGAATGCGGATGTAAAGGCGTTATCTCAGCCGTACCATTTTTCAATGCGAACATCAGTTTTTATTTTGCACTTGCGCGTCCTCTGATTTGAATACCCATTTTTCTTGTTTTTCATGGCGAATTCTGCTTTAAAAAAACTGTATTGTGTGTCATATATTGAAGCATTTATTTGATTCTCTATTACGTGCGTTGTGTGGCATGCACATCCCCCCTCGTGGGGACTTCTTTCGTCTAACAGGCTTCTCGCTGTGGGTCTAACATATGCATCATGACATTGGTACATTCAGCATAGTCAAAAGAATGTATTTTTACAGTATTTGTATTGGCAATTTTATCCGAAACGAGCGATAAGCATGAAACTAGATGCCTGCTCTGAAGCTAAAAAAATAATTCATTTTTATCCTGTAATGATTAAGGATACGAGGACCAAAATCTTAACCCTTAACGTAAAATCTAAACTTATTTATAAATGGAACTTTGTGTGTCTGTGTGTCCGTTACCTATAGACTCCGAAACGGCTGATCCGATTTTCTTGAAAATTTACACAGTTGTACTATAAGCGTCTGCGAGTGTTCTTAGCTAGGTTTTGTGTCGAGATACCCCCGATAAATATCGAAAATCGAAAAAACTGGTTATATAAAGAGTGGTCCGATTTTAATCAAATTTGATACACTCATAGACAAAGACATAAACGATATTCAGAAGTTTCAAGGTTGCCGTTCTTACAATAGTGTAGAAAATGATAATATATATATATATATATATATATAACAGGCAAGATGTTTGTGTGTGTCTGTTTATCTGCCTGTATGCCTGTATTTTTTTTCAGCACTTTTATTTTAGTTTTTGCTTCGGGTTTGGCTCTAAGTAGGTATAATTGTAGTTTTTAGTCTCAGCCATTATATTATTTTCTCAGATGACTTATTTAGCCTTCAAAAGTTTACGACGAAAATACCTTATTTGATATCGATATCAGGAAATCAAAATTTGATTTACATCCATTCATTTTTCTTTCAGTCTACGGTTTCGCTTTAACTGGAAACAACTATTGCTTTTTAGTCTTTCATGCCAACGTCCGAAAAGTCTGATCTCCAGGACCATGGATTAGTTTTAAAGCTTTTATTCCACCCGAGCAAAGCCGGGCTATACTATAGTTTAGTAATAATTATAAAAAAATGAATATAAAAATACAGTATTAATTATCTACTTCTATATGACACGTCATTTCAGGACGTAGGTGAACATGGCTTTCCATAACGGACGAGGACAATAGTCCGAACGGTGGAAATAATGTATCATTTTAGAAATATAGACAGGAATTTATTTTCCGTTCCCTAAAAACCTTGTTTTGCTTTTGGAATGCTTCTTTTGCTCGTCTAATGCAGGTTTGGATCTCGGTGTTGCATTTTCGATCCTCGTTTAAAACACTTCCCAGTTGAACTTCTGCACCTACTTGATGCTTATATTGCAAATTCATAACTCACATCTTACTCATAACCATACCTTTTTGAAAATCTGTTCTATGGTGATTTGTATGTCTATCTACCGAAGAGATATGCACACCCTTGTGCAAATTAACTGAAACAAAACGAATAATGTCTTCCTAGGATCTTTCACTTTCCCTGATCACATATACGTCATCTCTTAACGTTTTTTTTTTATCCAACCGTGTTCTCCATTACATTTTGGACTGATGGATCCAGTTTGTTTCTTCCCATTGACGACACGACTGACTACTGAAAGGCTGACAATAACAATATCTGTGATCTCTCTGTAAAGCTTGCCAGTGTGTTCGTGCAGCGTTACAATTTTCGCACTCTTCCTAGGATTAACGTCCATTGCAGACAATTCGACAATCGAGATAATAGTGTCTGGGCGTGATAAAAATCTAATTCAATCACGAATGACGCAATATTTTTCAAGGTCAAACAAATTTTCATTATACATCCCGAAAACAGATTCATATTGCTGCAAACCACTACAGATTACCTAATCTGGGGAGAAATAAATATCGATTATACTCTGACACTCCAGTCTGTCTAAAACTGACCCCATGGGGAAAGAAAGGAAATTAAAGCAGTTCCTTCAATTAATTTGCAAAGGTGTACACCTCAGAATATATTTTTTAACAAAACGATCAGAATGAAAGCCAAATACACGACGGGCCTACATTTTATGAAATATTTATTATGTAAAATAAGATTAAAATAAATAAAGCTTGGCTGTGGTTAACGTGCAAATGTTTACCTTTTCGAAGCAAAGAAAATTATTGCTTAATGATCGGCTTTACAAGAGCGTTTTGGTTAAAGTCAATGATTTTACTAATTCGGTAAAAGAATAAAGAAAGAAAGAAATAATTTTTTCCCTTAAGGACGGTTTTATTTTTAAGTAGTACGATAAATTATTCAGAAACAAAGGAAGAGAGTACTGGATTGCTACGTGCCGTCCGTCCTTCAATATGGCAGTGAATGCTGGACAATACCATCAAAGATGAAGGAAAAACTTGAAGCAACTGAAATGTGGTTCTACAGAAGGATGCAGCGAATGAGGAAAGAAGGCCTGGAGAATCTGATACTAACAACCCAGATAGAGGGGAAAAAGACAGGGGAAAGCAACGGATAACATATTTGAAGGACCTAATTATGTGGATGACGGAACGAGGATTGCATGCTGTAACAGGAGAAAGCGTGCTCAGAGCCACCAGGGATAGGGAAACGTGGAAAACCATGATCGCCTACGCCCTGAAGGGACAAGGCACATAGAAGAAGAAGAAGAAGAAGAAGAAGAAGTGCGATAAATATCGGCTCAGAAGGAGAAATCTGAGATTCGAGTTCGAATTCCAGTTGAATTCCCTTACGCCCAAATACCCTTGGGAAAGAGATGAATTGATATCTCCTCCTTCTAGCTATGGGTTAAATAACAGGACAGATTGGGTTGTATATATTCGGTTGGCAACCAGTTTACCGCAGAAAGAAATGACAACGTGCTCGGGAACCCAGTGAAGAAAGAGGGCTTGGAAAGTTTAATACTCACTAGACAGATTGAAGAAAAGAAGTACAAAAGAAAAGAACATACAACATACATAGTAAATTTGAGTAGATTGAGGACGCAACAGGGTTTAGGAAAATAACAAACAGATAACATTTATTAAGAACTACGAGAACAGAAAATTGTCGAGAGCCATGATCGCCTACATCCTGAGGAGACACGATACAGCAAAAAGTTTACCTTGGTATTAGGCCATTTTTTTCAGACACCGGAGATTTTTCCCATAAATTTCTTGTTTCATTATGGCCGATACATGTCCATGTAGTATAGTGGGGTAAGATGAGGACCGTGATGCAATCAATTCCGTGAGAACTCTAGAAGCGGCATACTGTACTATTTGTAATTCGCACCGTAAGTTCCAATACGAATCTTTCAGAGTGTTTAGGTGTCAAACTGAGGATAGGACAGAGGATTCGAAAAGAGTTTGAAGAGATCGCGTTTCCATGGGTCAAGAGGGTGGCTTTTGGAAGACCCAATGTCTGGAAGCAGGCCTCTGCACCATGCCACCCAAGACAAATCAGTCATATCCGTCAAATATTTTCTGCAACTATATCTTAAATCGGGCCACAAAACTCCTCAGACTTTAACACCCTTGTTTATTATGTGTGGGCGCAGTTGAGCGAGAGACATAGAAACCTCTATTTAACACTAAAGATGAACTGACGGCAAAGATTATAGTAACGATCACCAAATTAAACAAAGAGAACATCAGGAACAATTGCAGATGATTCCGATGTCGTCTGGGGGGCGTAATTGAAGCCAATAACGATTTCATTAAATAAATTTATTTTTCAGTATTTAAAGATTTTTTTTTCTTTTTAATCGTGTCGCCCCAAGCAAAGCATTTTACTGCCACTGTTGTGCAGCGGGTTACATAGGAGGAATGTTATGAAGAGAGAGGTTACAGCGGGTGTCAGGAAGAGAGTAGGAGAGGAAAGAGATTACTGATGAGAGTGGGATGAACGAGGAGGAATGTTATGAGGAGTGAGAGGTTGCAGGGGGTGTCAGGAAGAGAGTATAAGAGGGAAGAGAGTATAAGAGGGAAGAGAGTACTGATGAGAGTGGAGTGGATGTAGAAAAGCATGAGAGAGAGGATGTAATTTAGTGAGACAGGAGATGACTATTGACTTTACATTTAAATTCTTAGAGATTGTAACTGTCAGGAAAGCAAGTATGCGGAAGAGAATTTGTGCAAATTTGGTAAATATATCTGATTTATGACATGTCAGTTTTATTTTCATTTTTCTGTAATTTAGACGACTATTCATCTGGCGCACTAATATTTATATATATATATATATATATATATATATATATATATATATATATATATATATGTGTAATTGCGAAAATATCTTTATTCTGACCAGGAGGATTTTTGCATGAAAATCCACAAAGTCAGTGTATCGTTCAACTCTCTCTGAGCTATCAATTGTTCACTAGTATTTCTTTAAACTTATTTTTAATTGTTACTTCAAGATCGTTAATCGGCAATCTTTCAAAGCAGTTGAAAAATAAGCTTATTCTAATACGAGGTTGAAATAGTGGGTCAATCGGTAATTGACTGATTGATTCGTTGTTTTTTTCTTTTCTTTTTACGGTTTCAATACTTTCTAGGATTTTTAAAGTCAGAAAATATTTTTAGATTGCAAGAAATTTTTTTTTTAAAGATAATGATTTCATGGCACACGATAACCATAACTGCAAGGGAAGAAGAGTTGGGATCGTTTCCGAACGGGATGTGCGCGCAAGTGAACATAAACGCAACTGAAATTAGAACACGGATCGTCAGTTAACAATTCCGAGTAATTATCTTTTGCACCACCTGCATGTTTCAGCTTACAGCACCTGCCATTTCCAAGCGATCACCCATCTCGGTGCTGATCACTCATTTCTTTTCTTTGGTGATCATACGGGAACCAATGTTTTAACCTGATGTAGTTGCATGGTGACACTCGGTGATGATCTAACTCCAAAACAAAGAGCAAGCCCTTTTTTACACTATTGTTCATTAATAAAAGAACAACGAGCCACTCAAGATAGTGCATTAAAATGGAGTTGTTCGCTATTTGGATATGTAAGCTAGATAATGTTTGGCTTAGATCTTGAACAGGTTAAGGATGCAGTGGCCGGGGAAGCGTCCTGCAGTAAGGTTATCGTTTGCAATTAAATCATTATCTTTTAAAAATTCTTACAATCTAAAAATATTTTCTCAGTTTGAAAAACCTAGAAAGTATTGATAAGTCGTAAAAAGAAAAGAAAAGAAAAAAAACAACGAATCACTATTTCAACCTCGTATTAGAATAAGCTTATTTTTCAACTCCTTGCTTACCAAAGATTGCTGATTAAAGAGTTTGAAGTAACAATTAAAAATAAGTTTAAAGAAATACTAGTTAAAAATTTATAGCTCAAAGAGAGTTGAACGATACTCTGACTTTGTGCATTTTTATGCAAAAACCCTCCTGGTCAGAATAAAGATATTTTCGCAATTACACACACACACATATATATATATATATATATTTTAATCATATCACCCCAAGCAAGGCGAAAACGCTACTGATGCGCAGTGGGGTACGTAAGAATCTAAAAGATTGGAAAAGAGAAAAACTGGAAAGCACATCCTAAATAGGAAACAAGGGATGAGCCTCTTCACCTGTTTAATGGACGTGAGTGGAGTGTGAACCGGGCGATAGTTTAGACTATCTACTCTAATTGAAAAAAAAAATTACAAAAAAAAAAAAAAAAGAGTGAAAAGACTGGAAAAGAGAAAAACCGGAAACCACAACCTAAACAGGAAACAAGGGATGAACCTCTTCACCTGTTCAATAGACGTGGGTGGAGTCTGAACCGGGCGATAGCCCAGTCGATCCACTTCAATAGAAAGAAAATGATGGTGACTTGCTAAGTTTTAACTTCATTAAAGTCCAGGCAGTGAAATATATATACAAGTGCGATAGATGAATTAGTCGTCAAAATTTCAGAAAAATGAAGCGTCCTCTCGAGAGTTTTGTTTACAAAAATCAGCCGCTGTTTTGGGAAGAAAATGTCCGAGTGGAACTTGTTGCTTACAAGAATACAAAGGAATGATGATGGTTCACCCCTGTGTAAGTGGCATGGATAGTCTGAGCTCTAAATGCCTGAACTGGTGAGACTAGAGAATATAGCTCGTCAGAACCTTTTCCATGGAAATAGCGTGAGATTGGAGAGAGGCGTGTGACGTTATGTTTGCGGGAAAGAGGCACTTGTGTTGAAAGTAGTGAATCACCCACAAGGTTGCGTAAACGCTTTTGATCTTTGTCGATGCTAAGAAGTGAGGACAAGGCAAGAATGCAGCATTTTTGGACTCTTGCAAAGATAGATCATGGCTGGCACGTTCTAGTGTGGTATAAGATGGAACATACGGTGACAGACCATAGAAATTTGACTGGGCAACTCGAGGTTGTGCAGTGGTTAACAAGTTTGTCCCGCTCGAATCATTACAATTGATAAGTAAGATCGATTCTCACTGGGTGTCCCATACTTTCGGCCTTGTGCCAAATCTAAGTTACACTTAGAAAATCACCCCAGGAGTTTTATTCCTGCAATAGTCGATATTATATGTTCTAACCTCGAGGGACTTTCTTTCCATTATGGATATCTTACAGATTATATTATAAACGCCAAAGGGGAGCAGTAATTCATGAAGACTTATTATTTTCCCTGAACAATTGATACGCTGCAGTCTTTTTTGCATCAATTATTATGTTGGGAAAAAGTAATTAGAATGAATATACAATGACTAGTTCAGGAAGTAATAGTAATATTTGTTTGTTATCTTAGGCAATCTTACAGATGCATGCTGGGATTTCTTCGTGGTTAATAAAAAGGAATAATCCTTCGTCTTACCCACACATTTTTTCTTTAGTTGAAGTCAGAAAGCTATAACAACTGTACTGCATCCCTTTTGCGTGTGTACACTATTTCTATTTTATAAACATTTTAATTTGTTAGTGCTTTATAGTTGCTTTGCATTGTCTTGTTTCAGATTATTTTGCCCTGTTATTTTGCTTCCACTTGTAACAATTATTGTGAAATTTTTCAATTTCGCTAAACCATACTTTCTTCTTCGGCAGTAATTAACCGTATTAGCCATGAAGTTCGAATCAGATATATTCATGTTCGTTAATTAAATATTTCATCTTTATTTTTTTTACATTATTAGTTATAAGTCAAAGAACACAGTAGACTGGGCTTCTAAGATTGCGTGGGGGGACCATTTTAAGATAATGACAAGAAACCACTTTTATATTTTCCAAGAAGTTATTAAGAAAAAGGAACCTGTAGATATCCACAATATTTTTTTAAATTTTTTTAATCATATCACCCCGAGCAAGGCGGTAACGCCACTGAAGCGCAGGGGGCTACGTAAGAGTGAAAAGATTGAAAAAGAGAAAGCCGGAAACCACATCCTAAGCAGGAAACAAGGGATGAGCCTCTTCACCTGTTCAATAGACGTGGGTGACGTCTTGAAAGGACATGGTATTAAAAAATAAAAGTAAAAATGCTGATTATCTACTTCAAGATCGATTTTTGGTATAGGTCTTAAATTAAGTTGTTTTTTTATAAGGTAGTGGGTTCTAAAATAATGTGTTTGGTCACAGGGTTAGGAATTTTATATGAATCACTTAGACCTGATTTCAATCGAAAGCAACAATAATGCACGAAAGGCTTTACTCACCTTCATTACGGCTATACATTTTTGGCTAACATTTTGACGAGAAAAAATTGCAAAGAAAATATCATTTGTGGCGACACTACAAAATATATACAATTCTGTGTGTGTGGAATTCAAAGAAAAAAAGAGAAAAAAATGGCCGCGTGTGAATATGTATACGCATGCGCAAACTAGTATTTATTTTTTTTTTCTTGCAAGGAAAAAATAACGAAGACATCGCAATCACTCTGCTTGAGCAAGGTAGCAAGTCACCGTGATGAGAAATGAAATGAGTTGGCATTTGCCCGTGGAACGTCTCCCTGCAATTCACATTTCGAAGAATCAGAACTTTCATTTAGCTGCATTTTTGTCGAACAATAGAGCTTCATATAAATTTGCTTATATTTTTGTTTTATTCCACCACAAAATGAAAGATATTTTTCTTCTTATATTTATACAAAGGTTAGATTATTGACCGTACCTATGGTAACCTTGTCTCGTTGACGTAAATCTACGAACAGAAAGAAAGAGTCAGGTAAACATTCGTATCGTTACATCATTGAATGTAAGCAAACTAGCTTCAGAGATAAAAGTTTCCATCTAAACAATCTTCCATGAATACACTTTTATTTATAAACATTTATTTTCTCCCTCTACAACTCTCGTGTGAGATAAGTGTTTGAAACTCTCGGAAAAAAAAATGTCTAAACTATTTGATGCCATGCCATTAAAATAGCTTCTGAATTATTGATTAGCAAACAATTGGTTTCGAAAATTTTGGATAAAAAACGTAAACCAGTAATAGTGTTCAAGGTTTCGGAAAATGTCACAGATTGATTAATACCTACATCTCGAGATTAAACAAAGATAAAAAACTAAGAAAAATATCTGAGATTATTTTTAAATGGTTAAGGCTGATATAGTAATAATAAATTCTATGATGAATCGTGGTGATCAAGATGACAGCAGTTTTAAAATAAGCTAGAATTGAGAAGAATCCTGAATTACAACTAATAAAATAAATGCTAGGAATTTAAAGTGGATATGTCTAGCCACACTGATGAGCTGTGATACAGCGAAACGGGCTTGTATGTGGATGACATATATATATATATATATATAAAGGAAAACTCAACACGTCATTTCCAATTTTGATTAGTGGGTTTAATATTGATTGGTGAGAGAGTAGTATGATTGTATACATCACGGATATTGATGTCAATTGTTTCATGGACAGGGACATTAGTGAATAAGTTTTGGGCATTCAAAGATGCAATAATTTTGGTTGTTAGGTTTTACGGAATGGAGAATTTGTATAAATTCATTCGTGGAGTTAATACCATTGAGGATGTGCGTTGTGGTGCATTGGATATCGGCTGGGAACGAGGAATCGGTGAGCAGAGTTCAAATTCCAGTTGAATTCATTGCATTCACTTACGCGCAAATACCCTTGGGAAAGGTATTAATCAGTCTCTTCCTTCCAGTTATGGGTTAAATAGCAGGACAGATTGGGTTCTATAGCCTTAGTCGGCAACCAGTCTACCGCAGAAATCAATGGCAACCAACTGCGGGATAATCTTCTGCCCAGTCAGTCATGTCTCTTTCGAGACATGATCGCCCAAGCGTGTATCACGTATGGCACTTAACTGACTGACTGACTGACTTTTAAAGCAGGGAGTAATTAGTTTGTTTAGTGTTTTTGGAAAGGTTATATATTGATGTGGGTATTTGTGAAAATGATAGGTCGGAGGGGATGATCTTTTTTACTGGTGTGTGTCTGGGTGTATTTTTTCTAAACATATGTTGTTAAATATGACAGACAATGAATGTCTTATGTTTAATCATGAGCCATTCTAAATGTCAAATTTTGGCTTTAATTTATGGTGAATATAAAGACAAAAATTATCCAATATTTGGATATCTTTTATGCTGGTTTTATGCTTTCGGCTCGCATGAGCCATCTTCAGAGAGCTTACAGGGATAAAAAAAAAAGCTAAACAGATTATATAAAAGAAAAATACTTTTACCAAACATCAATGACAACTTCATTAACCTTTTGGAATATCAACTCACTCTAGATGAAAAAGAATTCCTTAACCTCAGACCAAATTTTCATGTCACACAGAAATCTAATTTACTATTTAAACAAATGCAAATTGAAGCTTTATATCCAACAAATACTTCTACTGGAACAAGACAACTATATTACTACACATGTTGGCTTAAAAGAATTACTCAAAACTGAATCAATCAAACACCGTTACCTTAAAAATCCTAATGACATTATCAACACACCTCTAATAAAAGCAGCCACGCATCTAAATATAACAAAAATATTGTTATCCGACGTGCTGATAAAACCAATACATTTGTTGTTTTAAACAAACATGAATATCAGTCTGAATTACAGACCATTTTGGACGATCACAATAAATTTCAAAAGCAAACTAATAATACCACCTCCCAACTTTAAAAAAAAACACGTCTATTGAACAGGTTAAGAGGCTCATCCCTTGTTCCCTGTGGTTTCCGGCTTTCCCTTTTCCAATCTTCTCACTTTGTTTTGTTTTTCAATTGGAGTAGATAGATCAATCTATCGCCCGGTTCACACTCCACCCACGTCTATTGAACAGGTTAAGAGGCTCATCCCTTGTTCTCTGTTTAGGATGTGGTTTCTGGCTTTCTCTTTTTCAATCTTTTCACTATTACGTAGCCCCCTGCACATCAGTGGCGTTACCGCCTTGCTCGATGTGATACGATTAAAAAATATATCAATAAACTTATTACTGCAAACAACACTGAAACAGGATACTATACACTTCAAAAGATTATAGGTAACTATCAGCCTGGCTACCTTTATGGAAATATAAAAATCTGAACACTGATGAGCTGTGATACAGTGAAACAGGCTTGTATGTGGATGACTAATATATATATATATTTGTTTGATCTAATCCAGTCATTCCTCTCTAACCGCACATGCCTCCCAAAACTACCATACGAACGATGGCGTCCCTCAAGGCTCTATCTTGGGTCCCACGCTCTTTCTGATCTACATTAATGATCTCCCAGATGACATTAGATCCCAAGTAGGCATGTACGCCGATGACACCACAATTTACTCTCGCCTCGATCAAAAACACGGTGTGGGTAACAAAGCGAACCTCGCTGCCGAGCTTGAAAAGGACCTCCAATCCATGGTGGACTGGGGTAGGAAGTGGCTCGTGAATTTCAATGCCTCCAAAACGAAGCTGCTATCAATTAACCACCATAGACAATCGCACCTACCTCCCATTAGCATGGAACAGGCTTGCCTCCCAGAGAGTAAAACACTACGCCTCCTTGGCCTTACTCTCGGCGGACCTCAAATAGAATGATTCTATCGAGTCCATTGCTAAATCCGCTGCTATGAAGGTCGGTTCTCTGTTCAGGGCCTGGAAATTTTTCCCGTCTGAATCTATCCTGCACATATATAAATCTACCATCCGCCTGTGTATTGAATACTGCTGCTACATCTGGTCGGGTGCCCCTGCTACTCTCTTCGGGCTTCTTGACAAAATACAACGGAGAATCTCTAACGTGATCGATCCTGTCTTGGCGGACCGGCTGCAACCACTCTCTCGCCGACGTGACGTGGCTTCCCGCTGCCTCTTCTACAAGTACTTTCACGGCCTCTGCTCCGATGAACTCAGGCCAGTGGTGCCGCCTAGATACGAATTTACACGAGATACTAGATTGGCAACTAGGTCCCACCATTTTACAGTGAAACAAATAAGATGTAATCGTAATTTCTACTCCAACAGCTTCTTTTCTCGCGCTTCCCATCTGTGGAATTCCCTTCCACATACCTGCTTCCCCGGCGGCTACAATCTTCAGGAGTTTAAATGTAAGGTCAATAGACACCTAACACACTAACTTGCATCTATTCTCTCAAACACTCTCACCATCTAACCAACTCTCATTCTCGTTACCCTTACTCCTATCACCCTCCTTCTTACATTTCCTATATCTAACCATCCTTTCCCATCACTTCCCCGACCCTATGTAACTCCCTGCGCAATAGTGGCAGTGGAATGCCTTGTTCGGGGTGAAACGATTAAAATTTATTTATTTATATATATATATATATATATATATATATATATATATATATACACACACACACTTTGTAACATGTACAAAGAAGAAACTATTACAAAATTGTACATTTTGCTTCGACATTCGACATTCGTTCAATGTCGAAGCAAAATGTACAATTTTGTAGTAGTTTGTACATGTTCTACAGTAATAATTAATATTAAAAAATAATTGCTCTATTTTTATATTGAGCACTGTTTAAAATTAATGTTTTGAACGTTGCAATTATTTTCTTCCTTCTTTCTTCATTTGGATATTATATATATATATATATATATATATATATATATATATACCGGTCATTATTATAATAGAGAGAATAGTTATTTAACTGTTGTTGGTCAGAGTAATTAGACCAGTGAGCAGTTGCATTAAAAAATGCCCAATACATATTCATAAGAAAAGATAAAGACTTAACATACAGAGCTTTTAAATATTAAAATTAAGAAGATCAGACAATTACGCTAGAACGGTTTCATTAATCTATAACACCTGACGATAATGAAAGGTAGCGTAATCGGCTAATCTCATTAATTTTAATATTTAAAAGCATTGTATGTTAAATATCAGGAATAGAGCGTATGTAAATATAAAGGGAAACACTTCGGTCAACATCGAGTGGTGACAGGCTGTTTCATGCCTGAACGCAGTCTTCAGGCTTGGCGAATGCATTCGAGCATTAAACTGACTGTCGCCGATAAGTTTTGGCCCCCCTCTCCATTTCGCTCACTTAATAGTTTTTCGCAAAATCCTTAAAACACAAACATTATTTTTTTTTTAATCGTGTCACTCCGAGCAAGGCGGTAACGCCACTGATGTGTAGGGGGCTACGTAATAGTGAAAAGATTGGAAAAGAGAAAGCCGGAAACCACATCCTAAACAGGGAACAAGGGATGAGCCTCTTAACCTGTTCAATAGACGTAGGTGGAGTGTGAACCGGACGATAGATAGATCTATCTACTCCAATTGAAAGAAAGAAAGAAAAAAAAAGAAACCAAAGTGAGAAGATTGGAAAAGAGAAAAGCCGGAAACCACATCCTAAATAGGGAACAAGGGATGAACCTCTTAACCTGTTCAATAGACGTGGGTGGAGTGTGAACCGGGCGATAGATAGATCTATCTACTTTAATTGAAAGAAAGAAAAAAAAAGAAACCAAAGTGAGAAGATTGGAAAAGAGAAAAGCCGGAAACCACATCCTAAATAGGGAACACGGGACGAGCTTCTTAACCTGTTCAATAGACGTGGGTGAAGTGTGAACCGGGCGATAGATAGATCTATCGACTTCAATTGAAAGAAAAAAAAAGAGACCAAAGTGAGAAGATTGGAAAAGAGAAAAGCCGGAAACCACATCCTAAACAGGGAACAAGGGATGAGCCTCTTAACCTGTTCAATAGACGTGGGTGGTGCGTGAACCGGGCGATATGATTATGGATGCGCCTCCAGAGGCTTTTTGTTTATATGGTTGTATGAGGTATAATGTTTTACATTAGGTATATGGTTTTCTTTAAGGAATGTTTCCTGCAAACAAAACTGCTGGGGAAAAGTTTTTGAGAATTATTAGGAGTTCATTGAAATTTGCTTTTACACCTCGAATATTCCACTGAATAATTTTATTCGTCATATATGGGTTTCAGTTTTGATAGGGTTTTTTGTATATATATATATATATATACAAAAAACCCTTCGGGGGTTTATATATATATATATATATATATATATATATATATATATATATATGCAGCAAATTTTCTTTTAAAACATGTCAGATTAAATAAATTGCAAACATATATGTTTGCTTATTTTTAATAAAATCCGTTCATAGTCACGGATAATCTTCGGCGTATTACAATCAAAAGATGTCCGAAATGAGCTGTAACGCTGACAAATGTTATTTTCATTCATTTCTTAAGTTACCCAAGTACTTTCAGCCTCTTTCCAAGGTCATCTTCAAAAACATTTTTTATATGTTGTAATGTCATGGTCATGCACGTGTTAAAGCATGAAAAACTTGATTGTCCGTAAAAACTCCTCCCCACTAACTGATGTGTTACGTAAAACCAACATTAAATATCAATTCAAATGTTCTTTGGGAGAATGTATCTCCGACAAAAAAACAAAAAACAAACAAAAAAAAACAAGCTAAAAACAAATATAAATGTTGGATTTACAAAAACCATATTAACTAGACGTCTTAGGTTACATTTATCCGACCATTCATCCATTTGTAGAAATCTACATCATTCCTGTCTACATTCACAATATAAAAAATAATGATCGATAATACAACTATCCTACACCAAGAAAACAACAAAAGCAAACTACAGATTCTCGAAGCAATATTTATTAAAACACTTAATCCGTAAATTAATAGAATCAGCTATGCATACTGTAGTAATGTTCTAAAATGTTTGTAAAATAACAGTTTTTTCATGCTTTAGCATGTGCATGACCATGACATTACAACATATAAAAATTCCATTTTGGATAACTTTCCTGCTCTAATGAACGTTAACAATTTGTCAACTGTTATATTTGAAGCACGAAAAAAACGTACAGTAATTTTTAGCAACACAGTTTTCCCGGTTACATTTGTTACAATAACTCATACCCCTGAAGATGACCTCGGACAGAGGTTGAAAGTACTTGCATACCTTAAGAAATGAATAAAAATAACAACTATCAACGTTACAGCTGATTTCTGACATCTTTTGATTGTAATACGCGAAAGATTATTGGTGACTCTGAACGGATTTTATTTAAAAAAGCAAGTATATTGTTTGCACTTTATTTAATCCGATATATATATATATAAGTTCAGATAAAACTTAGAGAGGAAATAGCCATTTTCAACATGTTATTTTAAGACATACATTCTCATCCCCCACATAAACAAAGAATGAAGAAAAATTCTAAGCCCAGTGGTTGGCTCTAGTTGGGAGAAATTGGTTTTTATAGGGTTAAAGCTAGCAAAATTTCAGTAGTAATTTCTTCTTTAGTAGTAGGAGTTATGAGGCTTGACACTTGAGTTAGTAGTGGTAGATTGTTGGGAAGTAACTGCTTAGCCAAATTAAAAAAAAACTTATTGTGACTTATTGGAAGCATAGGATAATTATTGCAATTTATACTTATTTCTATGACGATACATACTAATGATCGCCCTCCTTTTATTTAGGATTATATTCTGGTATTTAAATTTCAAATGTTTTCTCTATTGGTTTTTATATGGTTAATATCTCTCTCTCTCTGTATATATATATATATATATATAGAGAGAGAGAGAGAGAGAGAGAAAGAGAGTTAATGAAAGAGATTGAAATTTTATTATATTGATAGAGGAAG
The DNA here is from genome assembly GCA_037127315.1 of Ascarosepion bandense. NCBI lineage: Eukaryota > Metazoa > Mollusca > Cephalopoda > Sepiida > Sepiidae > Ascarosepion > Ascarosepion bandense. The sequence continues at coordinate 2,727,485 of JBBBDQ010000835.1, forward strand.
AGAGATCAGTAGTGGCGATAGAGCTCTCATAGATATAGACAGTGTGGATATAGAAATCACCACTGACAGTTCCATGACTCAATGTAAGACTTCAGAACATAATAGTCATTTTTCAGTGTTGATTATAATGTTCACACAATATTACAGATATGTTAGATATAATGACAATAGGGTCTGAAGTTCGCTTCAAATTTATATATATATATATTTGTTATACAATTCAAAATAAAAAATACATTTTAATTGTATAGAAAATTTAATTATATAATTATGTTATACTCTACAATATTTAGAAAAATATAAATGCCAGAGAACTCGAAATCGTAAAACTCTGAGTACTCTTTATCTATATATATATAATATATATATTATCGTACGTCTATAGCACGACTCAGAGCTTCATTCACATTGCAATCATAAGATGCATATTATGAACTGATCGTTTCTGAATTTGAATTTTTATTTTTGGTACTAGCGTTAAGGTCGTTATAAATTCTAAGTATATATAAATATATATCAGAAATATATAAAGATATATAAATCTATATTTAAGATATATATAAGAAAAAACTCAAGAATATGTTGGATAGTATTGAACAGAATGTGAAAAGAAGGTGTTGTCAATAAAATATGATTCTGATGCGACAGAAATAATCAGAATAAAAGAGGAAAATAATTGCCATCTGATTTTGTGAACATCATGTTCTTTTTGATAATTAGTTATAAAATAATAATAATAAAAATGATTCAAATTTACCTGGGGAAATTTAGTTGCTTTTATCCATGCAAAAACAATAAAAAATAACAAAATATCAGTCTAGATATGGTTTCGTCGAAATGAAAACAAACATAAAATCTAATACATTGAAATATATAATTAAAAAAAATTATTGATGAATTGATACGCTTCTTAACACGGTTTCTGATGAATATCGATTTCTTTTGCTGCTTTGAGATAATTTTAAAAAGACGACATGTTCACAAAAACACATGCACTCATTTACAAGGCAATTACAAAAAAAAAGAGAACATATTCAGTTCAATCAATATGATCAAGAATAAAATAAAATCATTATTTACTCAGCTTAGCTCAAGGCCAGGGATTTGGAGCTCTTTGTAAGGATGGAAGTCATTGCAGTATGGATTTAATCTTTAAAACAAACTAGCAAAATTTAATATATATCCCTTGGTCTACATTAAATATATTTTTATTTATTCGCATTGTTTGAAAAATATATTTCTTTTACAGAAGAAGGTTATAAATAAATATCGAAACATCAGCAAAATAAATTATTGATTTCCAGTAGGTATACTGAGAAATAACAGTTTCACTGCGATTATTCATATGCATATCCTTCTGTTAAAAAGAAATGAAAAAAATTACTCTACAAAAAAAAAAAAATAATTTAAAAAAATTAAATAAAATAATAAATAAAAAAAATAAGCACTAACTAAATGGATTGGTTGACTTTACGAATGAAGGTTCTGGGTGACCAACTTGTAAAGGCGCTCTTAAATCCCATGGTGTGTAGGATTTTATATATATATATATATATATATATATATAGAGAGAGAGAGAGAGAGAGAGAGAAAGAGAGAGACATACAAAGGGGACTGTATGTATTTCAATGAAAACAAATATGCACACAAACTCTATGCTATTGATCATACAAACGTGACTAATACTAGTATTATATATATATATATATATATATAGTCATCCGCAGACAGATCTGTTTCGCTGTATCACAGCTCATCAGTACGGTTAGTCTCCGATTGCTTTTTAAACTAGGATTGAAACACGACCGAATTGGTGTCAATCGGCGATTCTACCTCTGAACTGTGGGCGCTCGGTATAACGCTCTCTCTCCCACGAGCTGTAACTAAGGTCCGTTTAGTAAAGTTGCAGTATAACCACAGGTGCTTTCTGTGAATGTCGAACAAACCTGAGCAAGCGTCTGCAATAAAGGATTAGCTAGTTGTACTTCTAGACAGGCATCCTCTAATACGTGTGGCCAGCTATATATAAATTCGTTCAGAATTCAGCCAATTACGCAACCTATATATATATATATATATATATATATACATACATACATACATACATACATACACCACACAAGTTATTAATCAGAATTAAATTAAACCAGTACACATATGTATTAAAAAGTGTTTAATATACACATATCAAAAACACATTAGAAGATATATTTTAGGATCATACAAACGCGGATAAAAATGTTTACAATTCTTGACCAGCTCCTTATTTTATATTTCCAGTTATAAGATCTGAAAGTTCTTGTTTGCGTTTGAAAATTCGTTAGAAAATCAGCTGACATAAAACGCCTGAAGATATAACTAGAGGTTGACACCAAGGTTGCGTAATTGGCTGAATTCTGAAGGAACATATATACGTATGGCTGGCCACTCGTATTGGAGGGTGCCTGTCTAGAAGTGTGGTTATCTAATCCTTAATCGCAGACGCTTGCTCAGGTTTGTTCGACATCCACAGAAACAACCTGTGGTTTATACTGCAACTATGCTAAGCAGACCTTAGTTACAGCTTGTGGATGAGACCGCGTTATACGTGAACAACAATCTAAAAAAGATCCAAGCCCTCGGTCACAATGACTTTTGACTTCGAGCTAGCACATCCATTGACGGTTCCTCAAAGAGAGCACAAGTCTTTCGCACACAAGGCTTGGGTCAAACCATGATATGATTTTCAGACACTTTCCAAAGGTGCCACATGCTGGGATCGTCTCCTTATATATGCCTGGAATGTTCGTACCAAATTTTAACTGGAATTAAAACAGAAAACAAAATTATGCTTCTAACATAGATTCAACTAAATATGAATTATTATTTTCTCCTTAGATTCCGTCGGTGGTTTCTTGGCAAAGAAATCTTGAAAGTGCTATTTTTTTTTTTAGTTAATGAAAACACTTCAAATTTTTACTATTGATATTATTTTGCAAGGACCTGAACAAATGAACATCTGAAGCAGCAATGTTTGGTGAATATGGCCAGTTAGGTAATACATCCCATCCAAGCTGCAACAGATTTTACTAGGTCGCTAAAGAAACGTAATGTCTGGTATTAACATGATCGGAAAACACCTGTCCTGTTCACCAGTTCTGGGCGTTTTTCTTAAATTTGTCCTTAATTCGTCCAGTTGCGAGCATTACGTTTCAAAATCAACTGACTGGTTACTTGATAGAAACTCATAGTACAGGACTCATTTCTAATCCAACAAGTTGCACAGCACGACTTTCTTAGGATAAAGACCTGCTTTTGGGATGGCTAATGTTGGCTCATGTCACCTACACTAGGGTCTTTTTCTTCGAACATTGTTGTAAACGATCATTTTCTCACCACCCCTCACAACCTGCTTAAAAAAAGGGTGCATTTTTATTGCGTTTATACAAAAAATCACAGTTAAAAATGCAATTCGAAACATTCTTTTCACATTGATCATTTGACGTCGCCATTTGAGTAACCAAGTTTCAGTAAGTGTTCACGGATGGTGGATTTTAACAAATTTAATGTTTCTGATAATGCTCACGTTATATAAAGCAGGTTATTCTCAATCACTATCTTGATTTGATCATCATATATAGCGGGGAAGGGGCCCACCTGAGCGTTCTTAATAAGGCTACAATCCCCAACTTAAACTTAGCGAACCACTTCCGTACGGTTTTGTCAGCTAAACCACCTTTACTGTAGATAGAACGTATTTTCTTTTCTTGTTTGAAAGATATTTTTGCCTTTGCCATAATAAAAAAAAAGCATCAAGTATCTAAAATGAACCTTATAATTCTGCATTTTCATAGGGATGCAAAATCGACATGGATCAGGTAATTTTATTTTATTTTTCTCAAGAGATAGTTTGAAGTGAGCTCTAATAGGAAATATAAGAATATTTTATCTGTCTATAAATTTAATGCCTTCTAATGTGTTGAATTTTATTTGCGATGTAACCAATCCATCAACCCATGTTTGATAACTCATAAAGACATCAGAAAAATCAGCGTTCGTTTCATTCGCCCCGCGTTTGTAGTTGAGTAAGCAGTGCACAAGTGTGTTGATATCGTTTGCTTCTAGTTTAAAAATTTGTGGTTTTTTTGAACGCTCCCATTACCGTTGCGTCCCAACATCCTGACTACTCATTAGAGTTACTTCGTCTGCAAAGTTAAGTCCTACAAACGGTAGTGGCGTTCAGCACTAAAACCATGCTGCTGTCTACTCTTACAAATCAAGGCCTACACAAAATGATGCTGGGTGGCGAACCCACTAAACAGTGTGACAGCGAGGTACCCGAAATGAGATACAAAAACTTTCTGGATAAATCCCCTCAGGTTTGTTTTATTTGATCGCCGTCAGCAGTTTGATTTAGTGACTTACTGTCAATCGTGTCGTCTCTTCCACCGAAAAAGAATGTAGGATTTATCCGATGGAAAAGTTATAATCTAGCCTTCAATATTATTCCAAATTTAAAGCTTTTACTGTGGTGTTGAATCTTGAACCATATATCAGCACCCTTTAATTGGGACTTCTTCCGTGCTATTTTCATAATTATTTAGGGGACTTCATTATAAAGAAGGCTTATGGCCTATCACGTCGAATACACCGGTTCTCGCTCGATCACCGAAGTTAAGCAACGTTGAGCCTGGTCAGTACTTAGATGGGTGACCGCTTGGGAATACCAGGTGCTGTAAGCGTTTAGTGATGGATGTGTGTTGTGGTGCAGTGAATATCTGCTCGGAAAGAGAAATCGCTGAGCCGAGTTCGAATTCCACTTGAATACCCTGCATTCACTTAAAGCACTGGTACCCTTGGGAAAGGTATTAATCCGTCCCTTCCCTCCAGTTATGAGTTAAATAACAAAGGTAGGACTTGGGGACCCTGCCCTTAAAAAGAATCTTGATATTCGAAAAGAAAAAAGTATTACTAGACACAAAACTTATATAAAAAACAACAATAAATTGTTGAAAGAAAAAGGTAATAAATAAAAAAGGCAATAAATAAATAAAATTTAGTTGGCAATAAATGACCCGCCGAGGTTGATATGCCATAAAAAACAAAACAATCAACCAACAATCATTACAAAGATCGAATGTGGGGTAGTGGATATCGAGTCGGAACGAGAAATCGGGAACCGAGTTCGAATTCCAGTTGAATTCATTGCATTCACTTACGCGCAAATACCCTTGGGAAAGGTATTAATCCGTCTCCTCCTTCCAGTTATGGATTAAATAACAGGACATATTGGGTTCTATAGCCTTGGTCGGCAACCAATCTATCACAGAGAGCAATGGCAACCTACTGCGGGATAATCTTCTGCCCAGTCAGTCATGCCTCTTTCGAGATATGATCGCCCAGGCGTGTTTCACGTATGATATTGCTTCCGCGATGAAGACTTGTTGCTTTGTGCTGTGCTGATCAGATAAAGAATGACATGTAAAATCCCTTCTATACAGTCAGAGGGTGCAACGAAAGAGATGTCGGAATTCTTGAAAACGGTCCCCTCAATGAAGACCACAAAATTTTCCGAGCGACAACCCCACTGACAAAATAATAAGCACATTCAACCCTAAAACATTTTCAAAGAAAACAAAAAATGTATTTTACGAGGAAAAAAAAAACCTTGACAAAATCATAGAATCGTGATTACGAAAGAATCTCGAATCGGGAAATATTAAGAGACTTAGCGTGTTCGTGGCAATGATGCTTGGAAGCTGCGAATCTTTGCCGTTGGGGAGGTGAAGAATCAACGGATGGACAAAGGAATCACAGAACTGAGATTGGTTAGAAAATTATATCAGCCAAGATTTTACAAGAGTAGCGGGAATATCTCGAGCTACGGGAAGTTTGTTTGACATTGAAACGATTTTAAATTATAAATTGAAACGCTTTTCTCAGTAAATGAAAATAATGTTGGAGAGAATACCCGTTAGATTACGGGACAGTTATCTTATTGTAGAACAAATTGCTGTGTTTGATCCTCTCATCCCCAAAGGCAATCTAGAAGTTAGAGTTAAAACATGGATCTTGATATAGGAATCAAAGATTTCTTGTTTATTACTGACATTAAGCCATTACGCCTGCTACTGGCTTTTTATCAGTAGAGATGTGCCCGCAAATATAACCGACAAAAAACTCGATAGGTGATGTTGACATTAACGAATCATTCACTTTGAGCAGTTAAATAAGCGCGTGAACATCAGGTAGATAAATGAATCCTGCATTATTCATAAGGTAAGTATGTCGTTTGTATTTACCAATGAGAGTAACGTAAGGACGCAGAATATGACACTTTTAAAACCGCCAAAATAACTCAGATCATAAACGCATCAATCTGTATTGTAAGAGATTTTCTATTAATAATAAAACGTTGCGTCCAAAAAAGTTTACGCTATATTATTTTGTATTCTGTCTTACCAAAACTAGATAACTAGCCTAATGGTGACGTTATCATACATGCTTATTTGTTAATCTAGAATGTATTGGAGGTTAGTTAAAAAATATTTGTAAGATTTGAATATGGACGTGCCAGTGTTTGGAACTGTGAAAAAAGATCTAGTTACAACCCAGGTGACGACCGATTCAATATGAATGTTAAACATTTATTTAACTTTTCATATTGGATCGAGTATCTAACTTTCAAGATACGGAGAGTATTTTGGGCAAATTATCCTGGTAAGAGCAAATCTCTTTCTGGATCAGACAACAGCTGAAGTCTTCTAACTTAAAAGCTCTCCGTGACTTCATTAGGAGAAATCTCTGTTCTGGCCACTGATTTTAATCAAAAATTGGCGGTAAGGTCGCATCCTTTTACATTTGTAACCGTAAGTTCTATGCTAACAGTTTCTTCTATCGCACTTCTCGCTTTCTAGTCAACTTTGATCTTTAAGATTTTAAACGCAATGTCAATGGCTACTTTTTGTCTTCATAATTCCCGTTTTTTCTCTCTTTAATATAGTTTTCTTTTTCTAATATTATCTCCCACTCAGTAACACCTCACATCTTAGGGGCTTTATTGCTTTGCTTGGGGTAAAATGATTCAAAACGCTATCCACCCGGCGATGCATTTCTAATTACGAATATTAAATAAATACCCACAAAATATCAATCGACTTATGTCTTATCCAATAAAGGATGATTTAATGAAGTTTTATTACTTGTATGCCACGAAAGCTGCCAGGAATTATTCACAATGTATAACCCAATATTATTTTTGTTATCAGAGAATAATGGTATCGCTTGGTAATTGCCTGGAAAAGCCATGAAGGACAAGTTTCGCATAGCAGTCCGATAATATTCTTAAGTGAAAAAAAACAAACAATTATTTAATGAAGATGGTGTTAACCAAAATGCTTCTATAAACGTCAAAATGATATTTTATATATTAGATTCGTGGAAAACATTCTAGCATTTTTGTTTTACAAAAACAGAAAAAAAAACTTTCAGTGATATGATTTCATACAATCATTTAGTAGACCTAGAGGGAGCAGGTGGGGCGATCCATCACTCTAAAATTTTTTAGGGGCGGCATTTAGGTGAATTGGGGGATAACAGAATCAAACAAGTACAAGAATTTAAGTACCTAGGAAGTGTTCTAACAGAAGATGGAAAGTGCGACACGGAGATCCGAAGGCGAATTGGCATGGCAAAGGACGCGTTCCAGAAGATGAGCAAAATACTAACACACAGGAAAATCTCAATAGAAACGAAGAAAAGAGTGCTAGACTGCTACGTGATGTCAGTTCTTCAATACGGCAGTGAATGCTGGACAATATCATCGAAAATGGGGACAAAACTGGAAGCGGCCGAAATGTGATTCTACAGAAGGATGCTACGGATATCGTGAACTGAGCATACAAGCAACGACGAGGTGTTAGAAAGAATGGCAACAAAAAAGAAACTGATGCTGAGCATCAGAAAGAGACAACTGAAGTTCCTGGGACATGCAATGAGGAAAGAGAGCCTGGAGAACCTGATACTGACTGGTCAGATAGAAGGAAGGAGAGAGAGGAAGGCAGCGGATAACATATTTGCAGGGTCTGATCAGGTGGATGACAGAACGGGGGTTGCAAGGAGCAACAGGAGCAAACATACTAAGAGCCACAAGGGATAGGGAGGCGTGGAGAGCCATGATCGCCTACGTCCTGAAGGGACAGGGCACATAGAAGAAGAAGAATAAGAAGTAGTATTATGAAGTACTACAAAAAATCAGTTGTGCCTCCCCCCTCTCATTCTATGTATCATTTTTATTTAAATTAGTTAAAACACCAGACATTTACTTTAAAAGTTGCACTATGAGTCAATTACTGTTACGGGATAATTATTGTACCTATAAAAATTTCTATTTACTAAAAACACTTTTTTTCTAATTATTTTTTAATATATTCCCTCATTTTATTTTTTTGTTGCCGTTTGTCGCAATCAAAAAATAAATGGCTGTAATCGGATTCTCTCTGAATGTTGTTTAGACGTTCTTCAGTGTGAGAATTTTGCATAGAAGGGCTACACATTCGGTAACCGCCCGGCGGTAAAAACACTTGGTACGCCGTTGTTCAGTCTGATGTTGATTGATTGATTTGTTCGTTTTTTTCACGGTATATCAACTGCTTATTAATGCCAGAATTTAGTTTTTTTTAGCTTCGAAGTAAATATGTTATGTAAATATGTAAATATGTAAGTGTTATCCAGATTTCATGGTAGATGACTGGTTGATTTTGTTTAGCCGCATATCAACATCTATGAGTTATTTAATGCCGAAATGTAAATATTTGTCAACAATCTTAATATAGTTTTGTTCACATCGCCGTTTTTAGGATTTGTATATAGTTTTGTTCACATCGCCGTTTTTAGGATTTGTATATAGTTTTGTTCACATCGCCGTTTTTAGGATTTGTATATAGTTTTGTTCACATCGCCGTTTTTAGGATTTGTATATAGTTTTGTTCACATCGCCGTTTTTAGGATTTGTATATAGTTTTGTTCACATCGCCGTTTTTAGGATTTGTATATAGTTTTGTTCACATCGCCGTTTTTAGGATTTGTATATAGTTTTGTTCACATCGCCGTTTTTAGGATTTGTATATAGTTTTGTTCACATCGCCGTTTTTAGGATTTGTATATAGTTTTGTTCACATCGCCGTTTTTAGGATTTGTATATAGTTTTGTTCACATCGCCGTTTTTAGGATTTGTATATAGTTTTGTTCACATCGCCGTTTTTAGGATTTGTATATAGTTTTGTTCACATCGCCGTTTTTAGGATTTGTATATAGTTTTGTTCACATCGCCGTTTTTAGGATTTGTATATAGTTTTGTTCACATCGCCGTTTTTAGGATTTGTATATAGTTTTGTTCACATCGCCGTTTTTAGGATTTGTATATAGTTTTGTTCACATCGCCGTTTTTAGGATTTGTATATAGTTTTGTTCACATCGCCGTTTTTAGGATTTGTATATAGTTTTGTTCACATCGCCGTTTTTAGGATTTGTATATAGTTTTGTTCACATCGCCGTTTTTAGGATTTGTATATAGTTTTGTTCACATCGCCGTTTTTAGGATTTGTATATAGTTTTGTTCACATCGCCGTTTTTAGGATTTGTATATAGTTTTGTTCACATTGCGGGTTTCAGGATTTATATATAGTTTTGTATATAGAAATCGGGTTGCCGAGTTCGAATTCTAGTTGAATTCATTGCATTCACTTACGAACAAATACTTTTGGGAAAGGTATCAATCCGTTTCAGGACATTAAGTTATATAACATTGACTGGCAACCACTCTGCCGCAGAAAGCAATGCCAACCTACTGCGGGATAATCTTCTGCTCAGTCAGTCATGTCTCGAAAGAGACATGATCTCCCAAAGCGTGTATCACGAATGACACTAAACTGACTGATATTGTTTTTATTAAATTCGAAAGTGTGTTCAGAATGAGGCCTAATCTATCAATTATTAATTCCTAGGGGAATCTTGGATGCAGTAATTCTGGGTGTTTCTTTAATCCAGAATGAGGTTGCTGTTTACAGAATTCATGTTGTTATATAGTTTGCTAACATCAAATGTTAACATAAGTGTTCCTGGATCTTTTTATGACAGAGCTAAGGAAGTGGATATCATCTCTGGTGTAGCTTTTAATCTCTTTAGTAAATGGTTGTAGTAAGGTTGGATAAGATCGTTCTACTGCTATCAGTCTAAACTTAAAGTCACTGGGGTTTGAAATGTTAATATTCAAATTGTTGTGTTTGAATGGCTTCTTTTATTTTACTTCAAATGTCAATTTCCGGTAGTCTGTAAAATTTGCTCGTTTTTTGGGATGACATCTATTAGGAAGTGTCATTCATTTTGTTAATATTTTATTATGTGTCGTGCAGAGTTTTGTAATATTTGATATATTTTTCTCTATGCTGGAATCGATTAGTTTATAGTTGTACCTCGACACAAAACCAAGCTAAGAACACTCACAGACTCTTATAGTACAACTGTGTAAATTTTCAAGAAAATCGGTTCAGCTGTTTCGGAGTCTATAGGTAACGGAGAGACACACACAAAGTTCCATTTATAGATAAGTTTAGATTTAGATTAGACTAGCAGTATAGCCCGGCGTTGCTCGGGTGTAATGAAAGTTTTAAAACTAATCCATGGTCCTGGAGCTCACACTCTTTGGACGTTGACACGAAAGACTAAAATGCGAATTTTAAATTTAAATTTAAAGCGAAACCGTAGATTGAAAGAAAAATGAATGGATGTAAGTCAAATTTTGATTTCCTGGTTTCGATTTAAATATATATAATCTATTTTCTGCACTATTGTGAGAACTGCAACCTTGAAACTTCTGAATATCGTTTATGTCTTTGTCTATGAGTGTATCAAATGTGATTAAAATCGGACCACTCCTTCGATAATTGATTTTCGATATTTATCGGGGGTACCTCGACACAAAACCGAGCTAAGAACACTCGCAGACACTTTTAGTATAACTGTGTAAATTTTCAAGAAAATCGTTTCAGGTGTTTCGGAGTCTATAGGTAACAGACACACACACAAAGTTCCATTTATAGATAAGTTTAGATTTAGATTAGATCTTGTCATTGATGACTATAAAACTGCCTTTGTCTGCTTTCTTTATAACTAGGTTGTTATTTTTCCTGATGTTCATTAATGTTAGTCGTTGTATGTATATGAGTTCGGTAATTCATTTGAATTCTTGTTTAGGAAGAATTCGGATTTGTTTTTTGTTTTTTTTCACTACTGAGTAATTTGTACCGATTTGTTATTTAATGTTTCTCTGTTAAATTTCTATATTACAATGAAATGAAGTCACATTTTTTACTTATTGTAAAAGTTTCCAATGTTTTACACACGCACATATATAATTTAAATACTTTTCTAGTGATTTATGCTATGGAAATGCATTGAAAGTCAGAAACAGATTGTTAGTATTCATGCCTTACTATAATGTCAGTTACAAATGGGAACTATTGAACGTATCGTATACATGTACTGCTTTGGATTTTTACTATTAAAAATGTACTTAAAAAGAAACTATTATAGAAAATAATGGTAAAGGATCATACTATAGCAATTATCAGGAAATGTGGAACACCTTGATTCTCAGTTGTAGGTATTATGGTGAGCGTTATTAATATATAAGCCGATTACAGACCATAATAAATCACACCTCGCTTAGCTTGAACGAGGAGACTAGATTCGGATGAAATGATAAACTTTGGACAGTTGTTACTTGTCAATAAAAACACGCAAAGGATTGGAGAAAAATTCAGTCGAGTAAGACAAAATAATTGACTGTTCGATAGTTTTTTACTTCAGACCTTATTATGCTTCAATTGCTCTTCTGGCTAACTGCGCATCTCACAAAAACTCTGGTCAATGTCAATGCAAAAATATATTGACAGTCGGGAAGTTTGGCCAAAGTAGAGAATTGTTCCAACCTTGTCCGACGAACTAGTTCTTCAAAGGAGCAAATTTATTTATTTCTCTCTCATTATATCTGTCTCCCTTCCTCCACCCACCACCAAATCTGGCTGCTATCGTTTATTGACCGAAGCCCAGAGACTGGATCCGAGATGCAAAGGAAGCAGTCAAGCCATTGGTTTGATTTACTGTCGTTATTCGGCCATCTTGAGAGGCAGAGGCTCGCAAGGAGTCGCCGGACATTTATTCATCTCGGTAATTTCCAAGGCCAGCTTGTCTATTTGCCTCACCTTAACAATCAAAACCAGCAAACAAACGTCCGCACTCCGTAAAGTAATATGTTATTTATGTATTGATCTCAAGCAAATCAATAGAAGGCATGTTTGTATACTTGTCTTAATACGCCAAGACCCGAAGCCATTCATATTTGCCAGAGAATATAACTGTCAACGAAACTAGAAAAACGAGAAAAGGTTTTAGCTTTGCTTGGTAATAACTTTAATATAAACAAAAGTGGTTGACTGAGTATATATATATATATATATATATATATATATAAAACTGTATGTGAGAGAGAGAGAGGAGATACTGAAAAATGCACAAGACCTACTTCTTACGATTTAATCAACCAATCAAGTATCAGATATTCTTTCTGAAGAGACTTATGTCGAAAACTTTTCAGCACTACTTATATATGAATATATTAGTCATCCGCAAACAGATCTATTTCGCTGTATCACAGCTCATCAGTACGGTTAGCCAGCCGATTGCTTTTTACCCAGGATTGAAACCCGGCTGAATTAGCGTCAGTCGGCGATTCTGCCTCTGAGCTATGAACGCTCGGTAGAAAGAGGCAGACTTTTTAGCGTGCATATTATCACTATACACGCCAATATCTGAGAGTGTTCTAATTCATTGCTGAATGAACGATGCGTATATGCTAGAGTAGCTACTGTTTTTCAAAGTTTACCATTTTTCCAGAGTGCTCAGTCAGGGTGTGAGAGCGTAAATAGACAGATCTGTTTCGCTGTATCACAGCTCATCAGTACGGTTAGACAGCTGATTGCTTTTTACCCAGGATTGAAACCCGGCCGAATTGGCGTCAGTCGGCGATTCTACCTCTGAGCTATGGGCACTCGGTATAGATCCAGATGAAGAGAGCTTGAGAATCGAGAGTTCTCCGGCATTTACTTTTTTAAAAAGTGCTCAATACAACGTAGATCGTCATTTTATCAGCATGTATCTCCCTTTAATAATAAGTACCGAAATCAAACATCCCTATCCAAATAGTTTTTGTACTAAATGGAAACCAATAAAACTCCTGCATTAAAATAGAAACTTCAAAAGAAAAAACGAAAATATGTAAGTGTTAAATGTCCCATGCTCTTTGTATAAATATATATATATAAAATATACATTAAATTTATCAAAAACAGAAACAAAAAAAATCAAAGAAAATGAAACAACTCACACATGTAAATATTGTAAAATGTTCATATTAAAATATAGTTACTAATTCTTTATATAAGCATATTGATTAACTTACATATATCCTTCAGTTTATTTCGTATTATGATAAAAAATAATATTAATTTAATGAATTTTAGGACTGATATAAGTTAAGAATATATGGTGAATTGATGAAGAAATGCATCCTGAGCCTATATATATATATATATATATATATATATATATATATTATGCTCTCATTACGATTGAGCTCTCTGGAGAAGAAAATTTTAAAAATAGTTATCACTTCTGCTATATGCGTGACTCTTCAGAAATGAATTGAGTTCTTTCGGTGACTGGCGTGTGTATACACTGCTTCTATATAACACGTTAAAATTCCCCTTCTCTGATTCCATGCGCCGATGGTTTAGGGAGTAGCGACTCCGACTGACACCAAATCGGTCGAGTTTCGATCCCGGCCAGAAACAAGTGGATGTGTCTAGCCATACTTATGAGCTGTGATACAGCGAAACAGGCTTGTATGTGGATGACTAATATATATATATATATATGTATTTACTCATACCAAAATCCTCTTAAGACAGGTCTAAAATAAAGTAGTTGTTTTTTTTAAAGAAAACAAAGATCTAGGATACATATAGGTCTAATAGTATTTCTTCGCAACTAAAATGTATACATCTTGCCGGAAGAAAGCAGTCTAATCGTAAATATGACAATATTCCTTAGACATTTATGCATAGCCTACATCCCCTAACATCCAACATACATTTTGAAATTTTCAAAGTCGATCTTCATTCTGAATAGTTAAATTAAACACACCCATAATGATCTAAATTTTCTGTCTTCTCCCCTCTATATTAAATCTTTAATAAGCAAACGAATTGTTATCTACATTCAAATGTAAATAATTTCCAAAGTTATTGAACATTGCCTGATGAAAAGATAAAAGCTTTAAGTCTCGAAACATAAAAATCCCGTGTCGCAATGTAAATTAAAATAATTTTAAATAAAAAAAATTAATTAATTACACAAAAATATCTTGAAATATTAAAGAGTAAATTTATTTAATAAAATCGCCATTGGCTTCAACCACAGCCTACAGAGGACTTCGGAATCTCTGGCATCTCTTCTGGATGGTGAGTTTTTTAAGAGTGAAGACTATTATCTTTGCCTTCAGTTCATCTCTGGTGTTAAAAAAGTTTCCTCGGTCTCTCGCTCAATTGCGCCCACTCATAATAATCATCTGGCTGGCAGTCTTGGAAGTTAGGTAACCAGATGTAAATGATGATGTAGTTATAGAAATTGTCTGACAACCTTTACTGCTTTTTCCAGCTTGTGTAACATGATGCAGAGTCCTACTGGCAGACATAGGATCTTCCAGCATTTCCCATCTTGACCCAGAGCACCACTACCTTCTCAAAACAATTGATGTAGGTTTCCGTGTTCTGTCTGAGGCCCTGTGGGAAGATGAAGATGGGCATAATCTCAACATCAGTAGTAATCACTTCAAACAGCTTCGTTATCAGCATCAGAATCATCCAACTCTTTTTGAATTCTCTTCCCTTTTCCCAGATTGACATCCAACCACTACGAAATGTTCGTATTGAAGTTTCCGGTCAAAATGCCAAGCAGTACAGCATGCCGTTCCAAAACTTCTGGCAAAATGAACTGCGTCAAGATGGTTTTTTTTTCATAGACGGTTGCCCAACTGATCCTACTATAATGTGCAATCAAAACAAACAATTCTCATGCACGAACCAAAAAATAAATAAATAAATTACCTGTTAAATAGGATTTTAGTTTACCTTTCTCAAATTCATGATACTTTTTGGGTTGAAATTTCTTTCAAAGAGTTTATTTTTGGTGTTCTTTTCTTATTAAGAGATTTAGAGTTCACTTGATATATATATATATATATATATATATATGCGCCTATATTTGCATATTAGCTTTCTTTTTTTGTGTAAATGAATATTTGTGTGTGTTGTATGAGGTTTGTTTGTATATTTTGTGTATATGTTTATTTATAAATTTGTGTATCTGTGTATATATGCTTTTTATTTGTGTGTGCATTGATTTTTTTTAAGCTTATATATATATATATATATATATATATAATGTGTGTGTGTACACTTTATGCATCTTATTTTTATGGTGACACATACATTTTGTCATTGTATATTTAAAATTTTTCCCCTCTAACATTTAAGATTAATCTGATAACACCCGAAAAAATTAATTTCCGTGTCGTACCGCTTGTCTTCCTGTTTTTTCTAATATTTTAATGAAACTAAACCATTTGATTTTTTGTGTTCTGAATCGATGGCTGCTAAAAACTTACTCGTCGAAATAAATTATAGTTTATAACCGCTTTAGATGGAATGTTGAGTTTTCCTTATATATATATATATATATATATATATATATATATATATGTGTGTGTAAGTTAAGCGACGTCGAGACCTCAACATCTACAACCGCTTGGGAATATCAAGTTTTGTAAGCTTGGATGTTCGGGTGGTGTAATGGATAACGGCTCGGAATTGAAATGTGAGAGTCGAGTTCCAATTTCACTTGAGTTCCTTATAATCACGTATGCACAAATACTTTTTTGAATTATTGGTTTATCACTATTCGATGGTATTAAGTTTCATTACATGTAATAGTTATCAGATAATAAAACATTAAAAGAAATGTAGTCAGATTATATATATAAGGAAAAGAAGTATGACAAAGTGAAAAAAATTCTCCCTGTGATGTGTTTTATCTTTTAGAACTTCATCAGATGGAAGAGCAAAACACGTCCTACGTAAACATTTCTCTTTGTCATACTTCTTCCCCCTTAAATTATTCTTAATATATCGTTATCATATATATATATATATATATATATATATATATATATATATATATATATAAAGTGTGTGAGTGTGTATTTAGGTAACAATTTTTTTTAAAAACATGTCTGATTAAATAAATTACAAACAATATGTTTGCTTATTTTTAATAAAATCCGTTCATAGTCACCAATAATCTTTCGCGTATTACAATCAAAAGATGTCAGAAATAAGCTGTAACGTTGCCAGATGATATTTACATTAAGTTATCCAAGTACTTTTAACCTTTTCTCGAGGTCATCAAACTATATCCATTGCAGTGCAACGCCTATAAATTGGCAGACCTTGACACTATATCCATTGCACTGCAACCCCTATAAATTGGCAGACCTTGAAACTATATCCATTGCACTGCAACCCCTATAAATTGGCAAACCTTGAAACTATATCCATTGCACTGCAACGCCTATAAATTGGCAGACCTTGAAACTATATCCATTGCACTGCAACGCCTATAAATTGGCAGACCTTGAAACTATATCCATTGCACTGCAACGCCTATAAATTGGCAGACCTTGAAACTATATCCATTGCACTGCAACGCCTATAAATTGGCAGACCTTCAAGCTATATCTATTGCACTGCAACGCTTATAAAGTAGCAGACCTTGAAACTATATCCATTGCACTGCAAATTAGCAGACACACACACACACACATATATATATATATATATATATATATAGTCTTAGTGCAAAGAATTTGTCACTTCAACTGAGAAGCTTCATGACGACTTCGACAGTTCCTCAAGGCACCGCTATGATGTAATTACTAATCGTGGTTAATTTGTCTAGCACGAAAAAACTAAAAGTTTTAATGAGTAAAAACACAATTGTGGTGTCCTAACGAAACTCCGAAGTTGGCATGAACCTGATCCGTTAAAGTAACAAATTCTTTGCACTAAAACCATCAGTACTCTATCTCTACCCCGATATTGAGACCTTTATGATAAAAAAAAAATTGCTTGCCAAAATATATCTTATCACTAAACCCCCTGAAAAATAACAGTATTTGCGGCAAACATTATCATGATACTATATATATTATAGACTCATGCAGGTATGTATTAAAACTTATATAATAATATCTGGAGAAATTTTTGAAGAAACTTCACTTTCTGAGCAAATATTAATAAACACTAAAAAACATACAACGCAAGTTATTAAAATAGAATCTCATCATTTTACTTTTCATATTTTTACTTCATTTTATTTTATATTTTTCTGCGTATCGCAGCACTTAGTTCGCTTCTGTATTTTTGGCAACTAAATACATAGAACGTTTGAAAATAAAAACAGTAGGCTTGAAATTGCATCAATAGCTTGCTTGGCTAGGAAGCCACCTTAACAATCTGACGATGATAGCTGAAATTCATGCTTAACACATATTCATTCATATGCAATGGCAGGGAAGGTAGTTAAAATGTATAACCATGTCAATGTTTTAACTGAGAAATTTGAACAACTTTTTATAAGTTTAGTTAGGATGGTGCTGTTCATAACATCGAATACTTGGATTAGAAGCAATAAGTGGATTGGCGGTAAGTCAAACACTAGTAATCGAGTACGTCATATGGAACGACACCAAATTCATTACAGAATTTGTTATTAAAAAACAGAAACTAATTTACTAGTTTCCAGACATCGCAAGAGGGGAGAAGAACATAAAAATAGTCATCAGTAAAGCATATCATGCTCTACTTGAAAAAAAATGTATTTAAACGAAGTTACTAAGTCATATTCGAAATTATTAAATAAAAAATAAAACCGTTAAATTTTGCAATTTGCTGTGCATGCAGTTAGAATCAAACTCAGTATTTATCGTAGTGAAAAAAAATAGTGGATTACCATTTGTGTAATGTAGGAACAGACGATGTGAAATGGGACACAGCAGTCGCGTTGGAAGAGCGAAAATATCTCCGAGAAAGTAAGCAAAATATTTAGAGACTGGAAAATATCGTTAAAAACAAAGAATAGATGACTAATCTGATATACATCTAATGTTTTATTTAGCAGTGGATTCTTGAAAATTTCCTCATCGCTGAAGAGAGTTGAAGCAACAGATATGCAGTTCTACATAGAGTTCCATAGAAGAACATGCGAGAAAATTGGAAATGAAAACTTACAACAAAAAAAAAAAGAAAAAAAGAAAAAGAAAAAAAGAAAAAGAAAAGAGTTTGCATTTCTTGAACACATAATGAGAAAAGAGGACTAAGATGGTTTAAAACTTGCAAACTATATTTAGGAGAAAAGAAAAGCAACAGAAAATAAGTGAATATGCTATTAACAGTTTTCAAATGGATGACGAAAAAGATAGGGCGTTGTAAAAAAACATAGTCCCCTACGTTTTGAAATAACTTGGTGCACAAAAGAACTGAATTCTCACTTTGAGCTACTATGTTGTCCTTGCACTAAACTAAACTAAACTAAGTATTCAAAAGTCCTACGCAGTGGACGCTTCTGTGGCAAGATAACAAAAACTCTGCAGTAAGATTTTACAAGTATTCAAAGAAATTAAGTTTTTTTTTCTTCACTAGGCAAAAATTTAGTTCACAAAAGAGATAGAAATTACAGAGTTAAAGAAAGATATCAATATATTGTGCGTTGTGGTGCAGTGGATATCGACTCGGAACGAGAAATCGGGGAGCCGAGTTCGAATTCTAGTTGAATTTATTGCATTCGCTTACGCGCAAATAACCTTGGGAAAGGTATTAATCCGTCTCTTCCCTCCAGTTATGGGTTAAATAATAAGACAGATTGCGTTCTATAGCCTTGGCTGGCAACCAGTCTACCACAGAAAGCAATGGCAACCTACTGCGGGATAATCTTCTGCCCAGTCAGCCATGTCTCTTTCAAGACATGATCGCCCAAGCGTGTATCACGTATAGCACTTAACTGACTGACTGAATATAATAGTTGGAAACATGATTAAGGCTTTTACTGGACATAAAGTGGGGGATCAATTTTATATTATTATGAAGTAATAAACTGATCCCCCACTAATTACTACTTAAAAATATAATACATCTCTTCCTGCTCTAGCTATGAGTCAAATAACAAGACAGATTGGGTTCTATAGCCTTGGTCGGTAACCAGTCTACCGCAGAAAGCAATGGCAACCTACTGCGGGATAATCTTCTGCCCAGTCAGCCATGTCTCTTTCAAGACATGATCGCTCAAGCGTGTTTCACGTATGACTGATCAATATATTAAAATCTGAAAGTCTTGGATGGGTTTGTAAATTATGGTATTGTCAGGAAAGTTCTTGCCAGTTTTTAAGGGAAATTAAAACACACAAAATTACGCCGTTAAATAATTAATCAACTAAACATGAACCATTTTGTTGTACAAATTTTTTCTATTTTTCCTTTAACTTTAAGATTTTGTCTTCCCAGACTTTCAGTGGTTTCGCAGGAGAGAAGACATAAAAGTGACTTTTTAGGCCACCCAAAGAATTAAATTTTTTCCATTGATATTTTTGCAAGGAACTAAAAAAAAAATGAAAATCTTATGGAATGTGTGGTAAATATAGTGGGTAGGGTAACATATCTCAGTCAATCTGCAACAATTTTTGCTGGGTCACCAAAGAAATGTGACATCTGACATTAACCTGATGGAAAACTACACCTTTTATATTCGCCAATTCTGGGCATTTTTCTTGAATTGCTGCCTTTAATTCGTCCAGTTATGAGCTTTACTTTTCGGAATCAACTGATTGATTACCAACCAGAGGCACAGCATGACATTCTTAGGATGAGGGTCTGCTTTTGGGGTCGCTGAAGTTGGCTTATGCCACATGTCCCAGGAACATTTCGCTGAACATTGTTATAAACGATACATTTATCATCATCCGTCAAAATTTGCTTAAAAAATTGCGTTTTCATTAGGTTTATACAGCAAATCACAGAAATTCGACCCAAAAGATTCTTTTCGCTAAGATTATTTGGTACCCAAACATCGTAATGATTTGAGTATACAAGCTCAGGGGTGTTGAATTTCAATAAATCTAGTGTTTCTACCAATTCTCGCGTTGTGTAATGCGGGTTATTCCTAATCACCGTCTTGGTTTTATTGTTATATGTAGTAGGAGTATGCGGCTACAATCACTGATTTTAACTTAGCGAACCACTTTCGTACAGTTCTGTCAGCTAAAGCATCTTCAATGTGCACACAGCATTTTTGTTGCTTATGAGACATTTTGCCTTTACGGTAATAAAAAAAGCCTTACGTGTCTAAAATAAAACTTATAAGCTTCTATTTTCATAGGGATGCAAAATTTACATGAATGAAGTAATTTTAAACTTTCTTTCTGAAGAAATAGTTTGAAGTGTGCTCTAATCGAAAATGTAATCATTTTATATCTGTTGATACATTTGACGTGTCGGAACATGAACAATTAAAAATTGGCACAAACTTTCCGCACAGTCTAACAACCTAATGCTTGCCGACGAATTTGTTCCAAAACTAGCAGTATAGCCCGGCGTTGCTCGGGTGTAATGAAAGCTTTGAAACTAATCCATGGTTCGGGAGCTCAGACTCTTTGGACGTTGGCACAAAAGACTAAAAGCAATAGTTGTTTCCAGTTAAAGCGAAACCGTAGACTGAAGGAAAAATGAATGAATGTAAGTTAAATTTTGATTTCCTGGTATCGATATCAAATGCGGTTTTTCGTCGTAAACTGAATTTTGAAGGCTAAATAAGTCCTCTGAGTAAATGATATCATGGCTAAGACTAAGAACTACAATTATACCTACTTAGAGTCAAACCCGAAGCAAAAACTAAAATAAAGGAGCTGAAAACATACAGACATACAGGCAGATAAACAGACACACACACAAACAGATTGTCTTTTATATATTATCGATTTACTGCACTATTGTAAGAACTGCAACCTTGAAACATCTGAATATCGTTTCTTATCTCTTTGTCTCTGAGTGTATCAAATTTGAATAAAATCGGACCAATCCTTCCCGCTTTTTTCGATTATCGATTTTCGATATTTATCGGGGGCACCTCCACACAAAACCTTGCTAAGAACACTCGCAGGCGCTTATAGTACAACTGTGTAAATTTTCAAGAAAATCGGTTCAACCGTTTCGGAGTCTATAGGTAACGGACAGACACACATAGACAAAGTTCCATTTATAAATAAGTTTAGATGTGTTCGTGGCCGGATGGCTAATAGAGACTCTATATTAGAACAGTAAACATGACCATATTTGCTTATAGGAGAGCTCGTTTGGGCGATAAAATCTTCGAAGTAGCCATCTGAAGGAAGCGATCTTGGAGAATTCGACACTCATAGGACAGGGAGAAACAGGTGAAAGCAGCTAATAGCCTACCTAATGCTGGTCTCATGATTCATCTTAGGGCCATGCACACCGAAACTAGATGGAGTCATCAAAAATTATGAGTAGTAAGTCTGGACATCACTTGTTTCCCGTGAACGGATCCATATGCAATTTATATTATGACAAAAATTGATAATTTCTTGAAACTGTTTATCAAATATGTACCACTCGCCACGTTTATGATTTGAACCATGATCTAATGACGTCACTTAACTACGGACAGTATATTCAACTTGCCTTCAGTTGGACAAAAAACACAACAGGTAACATCACAGGAAATGGAAGTCAAATAAACATGGTAATCTTTGTTTTCAAGAGGAGGAAATATATATATATATATATGTTTATGTGTGGAATAAATAGAAAATCCTTCATAACTAAGTTATGCATTATTTAGGTTCATCAGTAAGTTTTGAAGTGGAATAATACACAGCTGCTTTCAATTTAATGCTGTTTTGTTTTCGTCGGTTATGAAATATTAAACCGACACAAAATAGAATTAAAAGATTCCGATGACGCTAAAAAATTAGCGAAACATGTTAAATTTGGAAAGATTTTTCTGGTTGTTCCTTCTTCAATTATTGTCAAATTTAATACTTATTTTCAACGGAAACACACACAAAATTCTTTAATGATCTATTCTTAAAATAAACATTATTACATCAAATATTTTAATCATTGTAAATGAGTTCTTATCAATCGATTCCTCACTTATTGGTTGATTTGTTTTTTACGGTGTTACTTAAAACCAAGAACATTTTTGTGAATGAATATGGTATTAGAATGTGTTTAGAAATACTGATTCTTCCAATTACATAGTCATGGTAGAAAGTTGGATTAATATCTTTCGCAAGAGTAAATGAATATAAAGAACTCTAATTCTGTAAGTAAAAGTCTTGATGCTGAACATTTTAATTAAAAAGGTTTAGTTACATCTAAACTTATTTATAAATGGAACTTTGTGTGTGTGTGTGTGTGTGTGTGCCCGTTACCTATAGACTCCGAAACGGCTGAACCGATTTTCTTGAAAATTTACACAGTTGCCTGCGAGTGTTCTTAGCTAGGTTTTGTGTTGAGGTACCCCCGATAAGTATCGAAAATCGATAATAGAAAAAATCGGGTTATAGAAGGAGTGGTCCGATTTTAATTAAATTTGATACACTCATAGACAAAGACATAAGAAACGATATTCAGAAGTTTCAAGGTTGCAGTTCTGACAATAGTGCAGAAAATTTGATATCGATTCCAGGAAATCAAAATTTGACTTACATACATTCATTTTTCTTTCAGTCTACGAATTTGCTTTAACTGGAAACAACTATTGCTTTTTAGTCTTTCGTGCCAACATCCAAAGAGGACCATGGATTACTTTTAAAGCTTTATTACACCCGAGCAACGCCGGGCTATACTGCTAGTTTTATAATACCGATAGGAAAAAAAGTTTTTATATATATCAACAATTTTAGAAAAATGTAAGACAAAGCTGAAAATTATTTTTCGTATTCAACGCAAAACAAACAGCTTGTAAAATATTTCAAAACAGAACAGTGGACTATTCTGACAAACTCAACGAATCAAATTATGTTCTACTCACGAACTCTATAACAACTAAAATTGGAAAGAATTTATCTAAGCTTAATATGAAATGTTACAGCTACTTCTAAAACTGTTGGGACGCCCGCGCCTATTCGGCTATCATGGACTATTACTATGTAAAGTAATAGTGGCATCTACGACGGAGTGTGCCGAGCAGCCGATCGACAAGTCAGTCGTAGACTTCCGGTAACGACCCGGAAGTACCCATTGCTCATACTAAGTCTTACGACGGTTGAGACGATTAACCTTTATTCTTGTATTGGATACTAATAACCTTTGTAAATACTATTTTCACGGAATACAACGATTAACCTATTCCTGTTGTTGAGTTATTTATTCTTACTCACGACATAACAAAAACAATCAAACACGTAATACAAAACAAAATAGAATTAGGCTGATACTTGAAGGAGTTTACTTCATCACCTGTAATAGTTGCCCCAAGGAGAAATCTCAAGAATTTTTAAACAAAATATTATATAACCAAAAAAGGGATAGTTTACAAAACAATACATTAAGTACATTAGATGTTCATCGTAATGAGACGGATCATAATTTTGATTTAAAAATTGTTACTTTAATTAAAAGAGAATTTACTAAAACTCAAATATATGAAAAGTTATTTAATCGCTAGATGCTGAATTTACGTCAAGGTTCTTACAACCTTTCACCTACCCTAGCAGATCTTATTATCAAAATGGGAAATACTTCATAAAAAAATGTTAAAAATAAACCTGACGAAATCGGTTAGACTATATATATATATATATTTAAGAGTTTAAAATTGATTGTCCTCTGTTCTTCCTGGTGCATGTGTAGTCACATCAACAAATATCACTTCAGTCCAATAATGTCCTTAAGGGCATATGGGATACACATTTTTTTCTATTAAAATAAGCAATAGGAAAATACATAAAAACATTATAGAAATTTAGGATCAAAACGGCATTAGAATTTAAATTACATTTTTATATTTCTCAACCAATCAGCTAAAAACATAGAATAAGAACATTCTAGAAAAATAGAATCGGAAGTCAATTAACAAAAAATATTTAGGCCCCAAAACAAAATAGTAAAATACAAATCTGATTGGTCAATAAATGTCTTCACACCTAAATGTTAGGAAGATTCTTTGATCCCCTATTATGGTATATAAATAACACACAGTTAGGAAGTGGAGTTCAGTCACCAAGCTAGCCATTAAGTCAGCATGTAACCGATACTTTGTCCGGCCAAGTCATTTTTCCACACCAAAGTTCATGACCTAGCTACAGAGGGCCGTGAAAGGAAAAACCCGACAAACTTTCTTTCATCAACGCGACATGCTGTCGCCACCCGAGATGAACTTAATGTAAGTAAGAACGACTTATTTACGGACTCCGTTAATATAAACTTACACACACCTTTAAACAAATTTAACTTCTTGCCAAACTTTATTTTCCAAAAGGCAATTTTTCACATCTTGTATTTTAGTTGTTTCCACATGCTAATTTTATTTTATACATATTAAATTGTTTGTTGTTTAATGTCCGTTGTGACTTATTCCATTTCTTTTGCGCGATTGTAAAACATTGTGTCGTATTTGTTGGGGAACTAATATCGAGAGCAATACCCGTAAAATACGGAAGCACATCAACCAAGCACTTACCAATTCCCCTACAGGCAAAACGTGTCACACACAAAAAAATCCCACTGTTACAAATGTTCATAAAATGATACTTATAATAAGCGAAGTGGAGAAGGAAGCCCACCTGTTTTCGCCTCCTGTTGGTCGACCTCAAGATTTAAAATAATTGACATTGCATGCTAAAGACGAAGATTGCATTGTTGTTTTTTGTTTTGTTCACTCAGTTTTGAATTTTCATTTTATTATCCAGAGCATTAAAAGTTGGTTGCTTGGAAGAACCGTCTTGTCAGTTCTATTCCAACAGTAACATTTTTCTTCTTTCATTTGTCTTTATCGTTTTCACTACACATTTTCTGTCACGTCTTGAGGAAAACGGCAGCAGTCGTATCTGGCAGCCAGGAAAAGTACCTGCCGGTGAATAATCAGCGCGGGGACGGCGGACAACTGGCACCTTGGCTTTCATTCAACCCTGGTGTTAGACACGAGTGACCTTCTAATTAGCGCCTCTTCTTTATTTTATTTGTCGCTGGACAAACCATTCTCACGCCTTTTCACACAGTTTCCGTCTTTCTATTTTTATTGCAACTATTTATTTTCATCGTTTGTTTTGTCTCTTTCACAAAACTTTAGGATTGTACAATTTTATCGATGCCTGGTGGTGGCAACCATTTATACAAATGCTTAGAATAGTTTATTGAAACAAAACATAATTCTCAGTGCACCTGACTTACATCACACAGCCTTTTTAACTTAAATGGATACTATGATGCTACAGGTAATCGTAATATTACCAATTTACTTATAAAGGAACATTTGGCATTCATTGAGCGAGCAACCAATAATACTTTCGGATGAAATTTTTTAATAATTTTCTCTAAAAAAATATTTATGGAAAATGGATTTTTCAAAGTTAGTTTCCGCTTTTTTAAGTTTTGATAAATACTTTCTACTTAACAATTTGCCTTACGACTATATCATGTTGAAACATTGGTACAATCACCAAAGTTAAGCAATGTCGAGAGTGGTCAGTGTCTAGATGGATGACCGCTTGAGTATATCAGGTGCAGTGAGCTTGGCTGTGCGAGTGGTACAACAGATGACTCCGAATTGGAAATCGAAGAGCTGAACTCATTTCACTCGTGTCCGGTATATTCACTTTCACGCAATTACCCTTTAGAAAGGTATGAATTCACCTCTCCTCCTCCAGATATGGGTTAATTAGTAAAACTTCAATCAGTATATCATTTTTCAAAAAGTGCTTACAATCTAAATAATTTCTTATAAATCGTTGGTCAACCAGGAAATATTTAGATTATAAGCCGGGAAAAAAAAATCAACCAATCCTAAACTTTTGTTTTGGAGTAGGGTGGAACATTTTGATTTTGTAATTATTTTCTTTTCGAGTTACATATGGTAGCATTGTTGCACAAGGTCAGAAGAAAGATGGTTTTCGTTATGACATACAGATCTTTTCATTTAAGAGATTTTGCGACTTATTTTAAAGCGGAAAACATTTTGACGCAAGTAGTTAAGAATCAATTAAAATATTATACAGGCTATTATTGTTAACAGGTGTTTTTCAATGTTATTAAATGTTTAACAAAGGTTAAAGATGCAAACGAAGGACTGAAAGCTGTCAGTTCATTGAGGGACTGAAAACTTTTTCTGGTGAGCTCTTTTGACCAGTTAAATACTGAACTTCCGGTTTCTTTTTCACGATGATAAAAAAAAAATCTTCCAAAGGAATGTGTTAATGTTTCGGATTCTGTCGGTTTTTTTTTTTTCAATTTATTCAATTTTGTGTTTCATGTACGAATTAGCTGTTTTAGTTTGATATTTCGATAAACAAAATTCTTAGTAATTTTATTGTATGAGTTTATGTACCATTACAGAATATATTGGTAATCCTGGTATTCGATATATTCTTACTTCGGCTTAATTCTTCCAAAACGAAGCTGCTATCAATTAATCACCATAGACAACCGCACCTATCTCCCATTAGCATGGAACAGGCTTGCCTCCCAGAGAGTAAAACATTACGCCTGCTTGGCCTCACACTCTCAGCGGACCTCAAGTGAAATGATTATATCGAATCCATTGCTAAATCCGCTGCTATGAAAGTCGGTTCTCTGTGCAGGGCTCGGAAGTTCTTTCCGTCTGAATCTATCCTGCACATATATAACTACCATCCGCCCGTGTATTGAATACTGCTGCCACATCTGGTCGGGTGCCCCTGATATTCTCCTCGGAGTTCTTGATAAAATACAACGGAGAATCTGTAATGTGATCGATACCGACTTGGCAGACCGCCTGCAGTCACTCTCACCGGCGTGACGTGGCTTCCTTGTGCCTCTTCTATAAATACTTTCACGGCTTCTGCTCCAATGAACTTAGATCACTGGTGCCCTCTAGGTACGAATTTGCACGATATACTAGATTAGCAACTAGGTCCCATCCTTTTACAGTGAAACTGATCAAATATAACCGCAATTTCTACTCAAATAGCTTCTTTTCTCGCACTTCCCGCCTGTGGAATTCCCTTCCACATACTTGCTTCCTCGAGAGCTACAATATCCAGGAGTTTAAGTGTAAGGTCAATAGACACCTCCTAACACAGAAACTCGCATCCATTCTCTCAAACACTCTTCTTATGTACCTCCTTACTCGTCGATCACCCTCCTTCTGATATTTCCTATATCTAATCGCTCTCTCAGCACCTTCCCCTATGTAACCCCCTGCGCTATAGAGGCAATGGAATGCCTTGCTTGGGGTGAAATGAGACGATCATGGATGACCGCAAAAATGGAATTCCTTGTCTGTGTTCAGTAGTAATAATTTCGTTTAGTGCAGTGGTCCTTATACCCACGTAAAACATACCTTCTTTACGATCTCAAACTTCAACAACTGGCCATCTAGATTTTATCAGCAGAAAATATTAACGCTTCAAATTGAGTGAAGAGAGGAGAGATTACTCTTATTTAACACACTATTACAAAGCCGCAGATACTCACGAGGACCATACTTGATAGAATCTGTACGCTGCGTCATTCTACCAGCAAATAAAAACTTAGCCTTTTTGGTGACACTTCTGCATATGAATGAAAGTACTGCAAAATCTCTCTTTACATGTGAAATTATTCCCCTATAGCTAAGTGCCTGCTGTTGGAGAATCATTTTTTGCGTTAGATCTATACTACGCTTAAGCTCTCCTATTAATTCCAAGCTTCTTCCACAGAGCAATAATTCGGTACAATATTGATCAACACAATAGATAATACTTTTCACTTGTCATAGACCAGAACTTGAAAGAATTTGCATTTTTATGAGAAAAAGAAAAAACAAACAAAAAACAAAAAAAAAAAAACCAAATAAAACTATTACTGGAGGCACATGTGCGTTGTGGTGCAGTACATATCGGCTTGGAACGAGAAATCGGGGAGCCGAGTTCGAATTCCAGTTGAATTCATTGCATTCACTTATGCGCAAATACCCTTGGGAAAGGTATTAATCCGTCTATTCCTTCCAGTTATGGGTTAAGTAACAGGTCAGATTGGGTTCTATAGCATTGGCTGGCAACAAGTCTACCGCAGAAAGCTATGGCAACCTACTGCGGGATAATCTTCTGCTCAGTCAATCATGTCTCTTTCGAGACATGATCGCCCAAGCATGTTTCACGTATGGCACTTAACTGACTGACTGGAGGCATTCGCAGAGTTTTTTTATAAAGATAACCTTTATAGCGGAATGCTTGTCTTAAATTAATCACACGCTTCTTTTGTTGTAAATCAGAAAGAAAAAATGGTTTCGTAAAAAATTTAAAAAGTACAAAAAAAACGTGAAATTGTAAGGATATATTATAAAAGAACGCCGAAGATAAAAATAAAAAATAGTCAAAGAATTTTGCATTGGCAATTGATAGTTAAGTTTTGGCGGTAAGAAAAATTGGATTAATTATATTTTGCAACCTGTCAACTTTTTACAAACTAGGTAAAGTCAGAAATTATTGTTAGATTGTAAAAATCTGTTGGAGATAATAATTTACAGATATGATTCCTACTAATCAACCCATAGGTGGGGGATGAAGAGGTAGATTCATACCTCTTCCAAGAATATTTGCTTGTAAGTGAATATAGGATGTGAGTTGTGGTACAGTGGACATCGGCTCGGAACGAGAAATCGGGGAGCCGAGTTCGAATTCCAGTTGAATCCATTGTATTCACTTACGCGCAAATACCCTTGGGAAAGGTATTAATTTGTCTCTTCCTTCCAGTTATGAGTTAAATAGCAGGACAGATTGGGTTCTATAGCCTTGGTCGGCAACCATTCTTCCACAGAAAGCAATGGCAACCTACTGCGGGATAATCTTCTGCCCAGTCAGTCATGTTTCTTTCGAGACATGATCGTCCAACTGTGTATCACGTATGGCACTTAACTGACTGAAGTGAATATAAAGAACCCGACTGGAATTAAAACAGCTACCCGATGTACAATTTCGAGTCGTTATCCATTACTCTACCTGAAAATCTAATTCAGAATTCTCAAGCAGTTTCCAATCTAGGTACTTGACGTTGCTTAACTTCGGTGATCTTACAAGAAAAACTTGAAAATGCCAAGTGTAGCTAAACACAAACAGTTCAAACCAAGGTTGAAAGTAAACAACTCTGAAGTTCTTGAATATCTCCAAACAAATTCTGAATTAGGGCAAAGCGTCAGTACCTACTATTAGATATGACCCCGAGGTCACCGAATCTTTGTCAGATAAGATGGAGAATTCTACTCGAAATCAGACTTGTCGAACTGTCTTCATGAAGTAAGAAACCCAGGCAAGGCTGGATAAAACTAGACAAGACTCGATCCCGCTTAGGTGGGGGCAAACGGGGAATTTTTGCTGGAGCGTACGCGCTCGGTAATCCCACGTTATAAACGGACTTTTACTCCATTCCTTCTCGATGGGAAGGACTTGAGTAAATATTCAGTTAAGACAGAGGTATTTACCAAGATCGTTTTCTCGAATTCAATGTGAGATGTCCAAGGTCATTCATTTCCAGAACCCCCCCCCCCAATCTCATTGGACACAATCTTGGTAATATTTTTGTTAGAGACCAGGAAGTTTCAAGACCTATATAAAAAGTTTGACCATAAGAAAGCTACTGTTTCAGAAAGTTAAAACCCGAAGGGTTGTCCTTCGGAATATTAACCCGATCTTAGTGAAATTATTTAACCGTTGCTTGAAAGAGAATCCTCCCCAAATATATGGAACATGTCATAAGTATACTAGGTTTTAAAAAAATGTAGCTGTTTTATTTATTCATATTGTTTTTTACATACATCTAAACTTATTTATAAATGGAAATTTGTGTGTGTGTCCGTTACCTATAGATTCCGAAACGACTGAACCGATTTTCTTGAAAATTTACACAGTTGTACTATAAGCGTCTGCGAGTGTTCTTAGCTAGGCTTTGTGTTGAGGTACCCCCGATAAATGTCGATAATCGAAAAAAGCGGGTTATAGAAGGAGTGGTCCTATTTTAATCAAATTTGATACACTCATAGACAAAAACATAAGAAACGATATTCAGAAGTTTCAAGGTTGGAGTTCTTACAATAGTGCAGAAAATCGATTATATATATATATATATATATACAAAATGTTTGTGTGTGTGTGTCTGTTTATCTGCCTGTATGTCTATATTTTTTCAGCCCTTTTATTTTAGTTTTGCTTCGGCTTTGGCTCTAAGTAGGTATAATTGTAGTTCCTAGTCTCAGCCATGATACCATTTACTCAGAGGACTTATTCAACCTTCAAAATTTAGTTTACGACGAAAAACCTTATTTGATATCGATACCAGGAAATCAAAATTTGACTTACATCCATTTATTTTTCTTTCAGTCTACGGTTTCGCTTTAACTGGAAGCAACTATTGCTTTTTAGTCTTTCGTGCCAAAGT
The DNA here is from genome assembly GCA_037127315.1 of Ascarosepion bandense. Lineage (NCBI taxonomy): Eukaryota > Metazoa > Mollusca > Cephalopoda > Sepiida > Sepiidae > Ascarosepion > Ascarosepion bandense. The sequence goes on from JBBBDQ010000835.1 coordinate 2,758,324, forward strand.
CCAAAGAGTCTGAGTTCCAGGACCATGGATGAGGTTTAAAGCTTTCATTACACCCGACCAACGCTGGCCTATACTGCTAGTACATATTATTTATACCTGAATATTTATTTTTTTTTTACATATATACAGAAAACTGATAGACTTTCCTATTCTGCATATTCTCCTATTTAATTTAGCAATATATTTCTGTATGTATCTATCTAACATAAGAATCTATCTATCCAATGTTAATATCAAACATATATTGTTACGTGGATACATTTATATATAAAGAATATTAAAAAAAGTCTAAAAAGCTGTAGCAAGGGACACTATTGAGTCCTACTTATTACAAAAAAGTTTTAATTCATGAAATAGTCGGAAAAATAAAGAAATTAGGAATAGAACGTTTCCGAAGAAAGTAGAATAATCCAGTAGATTCGAGAGAATACGAAAGGTTATAGAAATATGCAAATTATGTGTTAGTCCCTATAAATATAGGTCTTGGGAAGAGAGTACTAAGTTGTTACCAGGGTTTGCTGATGTTATCAATTCGGTTGCGATTCAAGGATAGATACATGCATACATAAATACATATATCAACCTATCCAATGTATGAATGCGTCTATCTATCCAATGCATGGCTGCGTCTATCTATCCAATGCATGGCTGCGTCTATCTATCCAATGCATGGCTGCATCTATCTATCCAATGCATGGCTGCATCTATCTATCCAATGCATGGCTGCGTCTATCTATCCAATGCATGGCTGCGTCTATCTATCCAATATATGAGTGCGTCTATCTATCCAATGCATGGATGCGTCTATCTATCCAATGCATGGATGCGTATAGCTATCCAATGCATGGCTGCATCTATCTATCCAATATATGAGTGCATCTATCTATCCAATGCATGGCTGCGTCTATCTATCCAATATATGAGTGCATCTATCTATCCAATGCATGGCTGCGTCTATCTATCCAATATATGAGTGCATCTATCTATCCAATGCATGGCTGCGTCTATCTATCCAATGCATGGCTGCGTCTATCTATCCAATATATGAGTGCGTCTATCTATCCAATGCATGGCTGCGTCTATCTATCCAATGCATGGCTGCATCTATCTATCCAATATATGAGTGCATCTATCTATCCAATGCATGGCTGCGTCTATCTATCCAATATATGAGTGCATCTATCTATCCAATGCATGGCTGCGTCTATCTATCCAATGCATGAGTGCGTCTATCTATCCAATGCATGAGTGCGTCTATCTATCCAATGCATGGATGCGTCTATCTATCCAATGCATGGATGCGTCTATCTATCCAATGCATGGATGCGTCTATCTATCCAATGCATGGATGCGTCTATCTATCCAATGCATGGCTGCGTCTATCTATCCAATGCATGGCTGCGTCTATCTATCCAATGCATGGCTGCGTCTATCTATCCAATGCATGGCTGCGTCTATCTATCCAATATATGAGTGCGTCTATCTATCCAATGCATGGATGCGTATAGCTATCCAATGCATGGCTGCGTCTATCTATCCAATGCATGGCTGCGTCTATCTATCCAATATATGAGTGCGTCTATCTATCCAATGCATGGATGCGTCTATCTATCCAATGCATGAATGCGTCTATCTATCCAATGCATGGATGCGTCTATCTATCCAATGCATGGATGCGTCTATCTATCCAATGCATGGATGCGTCTATCTATCCAATGCATGAATGCGTCTATCTATCCAATGCATGAATGCGTCTATCTATCCAATGCATGGATGCGTCTATCTATCCAATGCATGAATGCGTCTATCTATCCAATGCATGAATGCGTCTATCTATCCAATGCATGGATGCGTCTATCTATCCAATGCATGGATGCGTCTATCTATCCAATGCATGGATGCGTCTATCTATCCAATGCATGGATGCGTCTATCTATCCAATGCATGGATGCGTCTATCTATCCAATGCATGGATGCGTCTATCTATCCAATGCATGGATGCGTCTATCTATCCAATGCATGGATGCGTCTATCTATCCAATGCATGAATGCGTCTATCTATCCAATGCATGGATGCGTCTATCTATCCAATGCATGGATGCGTCTATCTATCCAATGCATGGATGCGTCTATCTATCCAATGCATGAATGCGTCTATCTATCCAATGCATGGATGCGTCTATCTATCCAATGCATGAATGCGTCTATCTATCCAATGCATGGATGCGTCTATCTATCCAATGCATGGATGCGTCTATCTATCCAATGCATGGCTGCGTATAGCTATCCAATGCATGGCTGCGTCTATCTATCCAATGCATGGCTGCGTCTATCTATCCAATGCATGAATGCGTCTAGCTATCCAATATATGAGTGCGTCTATCTATCCAATGCATGGATGCGTCTATCTATCCAATGCATGGATGCGTCTATCTATCCAATGCATGAATGCGTCTAGCTATCCAAAATATGAGTGCGTCTATCTATCCAATGCATGGCTGCGTCTATCTATCCAATGCATGAATGCGTCTAGCTATCCAATATATGAGTGCGTCTATCTATCCAATGCATGGATGCGTCTATCTATCCAATGCATGGATGCGTCTATCTATCCAATGCATGGATGCGTCTATCTATCCAATGCATGGATGCGTCTAGCTATCCAATGCATGAATGCGTCTATCTATCCAATGCATGAATGCGTCTAGCTATCCAATATATGAGTGCGTCTATCTATCCAATGCATGGATGCGTCTATCTATCCAATGCATGAATGCGTCTAGCTATCCAATATATGAGTGCGTCTATCTATCCAATATATGAGTGCGTCTATCTATCCAATGCATGGATGCGTCTATCTATCCAATGCATGGCTGCGTCTATCTATCCAATATATGAGTGCGTCTATCTATCCAATGCATGAATGCGTCTATCTATCCAATATATGAGTGCGTCTATCTATCCAATGCATGGATGCGTCTATCTATCCAATGCATGGATGCGTCTATCTATCCAATGCATGGATGCGTCTATCTATCCAATGCATGGAATGCGTCTATCTATCCAATGCATGAATCGTCTATCTAATCTAATCATATCCAATGCATGAATGCGTCTATCTATCCAATGCATGAATCCGTCTATCTATCCAATGCATGGATGCGTCTATCTATCCAATGCATGGATGCGTCTATCTATCCAATGCATGGATGCGTCTATCCCAATGCATGGATGCGTCTATCTATCCAATGCATGGATGCGTATAGCTATCCAATGCATGGATGCGTATAGCTATCAATGCATGAATGCGTCTATCTATCCAATGCATGGATGTATAGCTATCAATGCATGAATGCGTCTATCAATGCATGAATGCGTCTATCTATCCAATGCATGAATGCGTCTATCTATCCAATGCATGGATGCGTCTATCTATCCAATGCATGAATGCGTCTATCTATCCAATGCATGAATGCGTCTATCTATCCAATGCATGAATGCGTCTATCTATCCAATGCATGGATGCGTCTATCTATCCAATGCATGGATGCGTCTGTCCTATCTGATGCATGGATGCGTCTATCTATCCAATGCATGAATGCGTCTATCTATCCAATGCATGGATGCGTCTATCTATCCAATGCATGGATGCGTCTATCTATCCAATGCATGGATGCGTCTATCCAATGCATGGATGCGTATAGCTATCAATGCATGGCTGCGTCTATCTATCAATGCATGGCTGCGTCTATCTATCCAATGCATGGCTGCGTCTATCTATCCAATGCATGAATGCGTGTATCTATCCAATGCATGGATGCGTCTATCTATCCAATGCATGGATGCGTCTATCTATCCAATGCATGGATGCGTCTATCTATCAATGCATGGATGCGTCTATCTATCCAATGCATGGATGCGTCTATCTATCAATGCATGAATGCGTCTATCTATCCAATGCATGAATGCGTCTATCTATCAATGCATGGATGCGTCTATCTATCAATGCATGGATGCGTCTATCTATCCAATGCATGGATGCGTCTATCTATCCAATGCATGAATGCTATAATATCAATATATGAGTGCGTCTATCTATCCAATATATGAGTGCGTCTATCTATCCAATGCATGGCTGCTTCTATCTATCCAATGCATGAATGCGTCTAGCTATCCAATATATGAGTGCGTCTATCTATCCAATGCATGGATGCGTCTATCTATCCAATGCATGGATGCGTCTATCTATCCAATGCATGGATGCGTCTATCTATCCAATGCATGAATGCGTCTAGCTATCCAATATATGAGTGCGTCTATCTATCCAATGCATGGATGCGTCTATCCAATGCGAATGCGTCTAGCTATCCAATATATGAGTGCGTCTATCTATCCAATATATGAATGCGTCTAGCTATATCAAATATATGAGTGCGTCTATCTATCCAATATATGAGTGCGTCTATCTATCCAATGGATGCGTCTATCTATCCAATGCATGGCACCGTCTATCTATCCAATATATGAGTGCGTCTATCTATCCAATGCATGAATGCGTCTAGCTATCAATATATGAGTGCGTCTATCTATCCAATGCATAGATGCGTCTATCCTCCAATGCATGGCTGCGTCTATCTATCAATGCATGGCTGCGTCTATCTATCCAATGCATGGCTGCGTCTATCTGTCCAATACATGGCTGCGTCTATCTATCAATGCATGGCTGCGTACCTCTGTCCAATATATGAGTGCGTCTATCTATCCAATACGCCCGGCACCGTCTATCTATCCAATATATGGAGTGCGTCTATCTATCAATACTTAGCTGCATTATCTATCAATCAGCGTCCTCTATCCAATGCATGGCTGCGTCTATCTATCCAACTGTGAGTGCATCTCTGTATCATCCAATGCATGGATGCGTCTAGCTATCCAATATGAGTGCGTCTATCTATCCAATGCATGAATGCACGTCTAGCTATCCAATATATGAGTGCGTCTATCTATCCAATGCATGAATGCGTCCTAGCTATCCAATATATGAGTGCGTCTATCTATCCAATACTTGGCTGCGTCTATCTATCTCCAATGCATAGCGGCTGCATTCTATCTATCCAATATATGAGTGCGTCTATCTATCCAATATATGAGTGCGTCTATCTATCCAATGCATGAATGCGTCTAGCTATCCAATATATGAGTGCGTCTGTCTCAATCCATGGATGCGTCTATCTATCCAATATATGAGTGCGTCTATCTATCCAATCCATGGATGCTCTATCTATGCAATGCATGGCTGCGTCTATCTGTCAATGCATGGCTGCGTCTATCTATCCAATGCATGGCTGCGTCTATCCTATCCAATGCGTAACGATATCTATCAATATGAGTGCGTCTATCTATCAATAATATAGCTGCGTCTATCTATCCAATATATGAATGCGTCTGGCTATCAATATATGAGTGCGTCTATCTATCCAATGCGCTGTGCGTCTATCTATCAATGCGTAAGCGCACGTCTATCTATCCAATATATGAGTGCGTCTATCTATCCAATATATGGAGGTGCGTCTATCTATCCAATGCATGAATGCGTCTATTTCTCCAATATATGAGTGCGTCTATCTATCAATCCATGGATGCGTCTATCTATCAATATATGAGTGCGTCTATCTATCAATCCATGGATACGTCTATCTATCAACTTCATGGCTGCGTCTATCTATCCAATGCATGGCTGCGTCTATCTATCCAATGCGTAGCTGCGTCTATCCTATCCAATACATGGCTGCGTCTATCTATCCAATATATGAGTGCGTCTATCTATCAATGCATGGCTAGTCTATCTATCCAATATATGAGTGCGTCTATCTATCAATGCACATGGATGATGCGTCTATCCAATGCATGGCGTACATCTATCTATCCAATGCATGGCTGCGTCTATCTATCCAATATATGGAGGTGCGTCTATCTATCGTGTGGATGCGTCTAGCTATCCAATATATGGTGATATCTATCAATGCATGAATGCGTCTAGCTATCCAATATATGAGTGCGTCTATCTATCCAATGCATGAATGCGTCTAGCTATCCAATATATGGAGGTGCGTCTATCTATCCAATGCGCGCTGCGTCTATCTATCCAATGCATAGCTGCGTCTATCTATCCAATATATATGGGTAAGTCTATCTATCCAATATATGAGTGCGTCTATCTATCCAATCCATGGATACGTCTATCTATCCAATGCATGGCTGCGTCTCTATCCAATGCATGGCTGCGTCTATCTATCCAATGCATGGCTGCGATATCGCTCCAATGCATGGCTGCGTCTATCTACATCAAATGCATGGCTGCGTCTATCTGTCGAATATGAGTGCGTCTATCTATCCAATACATGGCGCGTCTATCATCCAATGCATGGCTGCGTCTATCTATCCAATGCATGGCTGCGTCTGTCTATCCAATGCATGGCTGCGTCTATCTATCCAATATATGATGCGTCTATCTATCAATACATGGATGCGTCTATCTATCCAATGCATGGATGCGTCTATCTATCAATGCATGGATGCGTCCTGACTATCCAATATGTGGTGTTGATCTATCCTCCAATGCATGGATGCGTCTATCTATCCAATGCATGGACCGTGGCTATCAATATATGAGTGCGTCTATCTATCCAATGCATGTGGATGCGTCTATCTATCCAATGCATGAAGTGCGTCTAGCTATCCAATGCATGAAGCGTCGTCCTTATCAATGCATGAATGCGTCTAGCTATCCCGTATATGAAACCGTCTATCTATCCAATGCGTAGATGCCGTATATCAATACGCCTGGCTGCATCTGTCTGTCAATGCATGGCTGCGTCTGTCTATCCAATGCGGCTGCATCTATCTGTCGTACGTAGCTGCGTCTATCTATCCAATGCATGGCTGCATCTATCTATCCAATGCATGGCTGCGTCTATCTATCAGCTAGCTGCGTCTATCTATCAATATATGAAGTGCGTCTATCTATCCAATGCATGGATGCGTCTATCTGTAATGCATGGATACGATGTATCCAATGCATGAATGCGTTAATATCAATATATGAGTGCGTCTATCTATCAATGCATGGATGCATCTATCTATCAATACGTGGATGCGTCTATCTGTCCAATGCATGAATACGTCTATCCATCAACTCCATGAATGCGTCTATGTAATGTATGTACCTATGTATGTCTATTTGTAAGCCTGTTTACATCTATTTATTCTAAGTCTACTCATATATCTAACAACTGGGTTCTCTACGTTTTAGTTGCTGTGCAATTGTTTTCTGTACAACAAAGAAAAATCAGCGAGCTTTCCAGAAAATATCCATCTTCTCCAGGGGATTGGATTCAGAATAAGAGATCGTTTGCAAAATAGGATCAATTATTGTTAAACATCGAAGTAGTGACATTTCTATTTTTGGTTTCACTTTTATTGATTGTATATCTTTCCCAATAAGACTTCATTTTCAGAGAGAACCAAATCGTCATCTTTAAAGCATTGTTAATTTATTTTACCAGATATTAGGATGCAAACTTTTTAACGTTTCAGCGTAGGTAAAGGCACCTAACGAGGATTATCAAAAATAAAGACACAGTTGTCTTAAAATTATTCTACGAATTTTTGAAAAGCGAGGATCAAAGAATTAAAATTATAGAAAGTAATGGTCGTTATTAAATTAAGCGTCTTGATGGAAATATATCTGAAGACAATTGTCAGACTTAGATATTTTGCTATACACGAAAGTGATAGATTTCTCAAATACGAGTTCAAATCTATTTTAGATTGGACGTTAAAATTGCTGACATCAGAGAAAATTTTCTGCAGCTTTTTCTACTTCTTTCTACCTTGTCTGTGTTACTCTTTCGAAATAAGGTAATGTTGTGCTTGTAAGTTCTAACAAGAATATGAGACTTTTTTATGAAAAATAATTGATTATTCACATATGGGCTCCATAAAATTAGCGTCAACCATGGAGTGCATACGGTTTTGGGGACTATCTTCGAACGTTTGATCTTCTTGTGAGGATGCAAGGGATATTACCTTATGCCCTTGATAGGTCGAGTATTTATATAATTCGATATCATGCGATTGTCTTAAGTTCAGGTGGGTTTATTTTTTGTTCAGATTAGTGCACACAACTTTCTTTGAAGACCGATTATACGGCGAAACAGATCTGCCTGCGGATGACAATATTTACGCTCTCACACCCTGATTGAGCACTCTGGAAAAATAGTAGACTTTGATAAACAGTAGCTACTCTGGCATGTACGCATCGCTCATTCAGTGAAATGAATTAGAGCGCTCTAGCTATTGGGCGCGTATAATGATATGCGCCTAAAAGCCTGTCTACTTCCACCGAACGCCCATAGCCCAGGGGTAGAGTCGCCGACTGACGCCATTTCGGTCGGGTTTCAATCCTGGGTAAAAAAGCAATCGGAGTCTAAATATACTGATGAACTGTGATACGGCGAAACAGATCTGTCTGCGGATGACAATATATATATATATATATATATATATATATATATATATATAACGTCGGTGGCACAACTCAGTTTCATGCGTTACACAATTATCAGGTGCATATTACGAGCTGGCAGTTTAAGGAGTTTGATTAAGTTCACCCGATCTTCCTGAGAGTGAAATATTATAATGTTAGGGTACCATTTTTCATTTATTCATTTAAATAGACAAAAATTACATGGTGATAACAAAAATAAAAATGAAAATTTTAAAGTTAAGAAATTATTAAAATGCAGGGAGATGAATTCAAAGAGGCGTAATTCGTAATTATTAATAGCAATATTTGGGGTGGGGGAAATGAAAACGGAAAATAAGTGGGGGAGAAAGAAAGACACACGGATAGAGGAATCTGTATCAATCTGGATCTAGGGATTTAAGTATTTTTTTTCTTGGCCATTAATTCACATTTAAGTAGGTTAGGGTTCTTCATGATTTAAGGTAAGTTTTTCTTCATGATTTAAGGTAAGTTTTTCAAAATGATTTAAGGTAAGTTTTTCAAAATGATTTAAGGTAAGTTTTTCAAAATGATTTAAGGTAAGTTTTTCAAAATGATTTAAGGTAAGTTTTTCAAAATGATTTCTTTAATTTTCAATAATATATAAAGCAGTGCTTTTGCTGTATTTACTCTTGTTTAAAGACAACATAATTATGGAAACGATATTTCTACTTATTTGCAGTTGCTTCAATACAGAATTTAACAACGTCATTTAAAATGGATGGGAGCTCTATAATTTATACTTTTGGACATATACTGGCCAGTCAATGGGCAGGTCTTATAATTACGGCAGATTCAATTATTTTTAGAAGGGACATTATTATTAAGAGTAAGATAACTTATTATTCAAGTGGACCAAGTATATATTTGATATCATATGTTGATAATGTTATCAGAGATGTCACTCTAGCATAGTTGAAAAGAGTGATTTCTGTAGGCAGTAGTAGCCGAGCAAACAGGAAAAAGAAAAGGAACGGAGAAAGAAAAGGAACGGAAAAAGAAAAGGAACGGAAAAAGAAAAGGAACGGAAAAAGAAAAGGAACGGAAAAGGAACGGAAACAGGAAAGGAAAGGAAAAAGGAACGGAAAAAGGAACGGAACGGAAAAAGAAAAGGAACAGAAAAAGGAACAGAAAAAAGAAAAGGAACAGAAAAAGGAACGGAAAAAGGAAAAGGAAAAAGAAAAGAAAAAGGAAAAAGAAAAGAAAAAGGAAAAAAGAACAGAAAAAGAATTTATCTATATTTATCTATGTTAACGCAGTTATAACTAACTTTAGCATTGCTTTTGTTGAAAATCGTTTTTAGTGTGGATAAATTCTTTTAGTGTGGTAGAAGGGAAGAATTTTCCAATGTTAGTTTGAATATAAACGGCTGAATGGCGGGTTAAACCAAATTGTGTTAGGTTTACGTGATTTCTGCTTATTTCTGCCTACTTTGTTTTTAACAGTGTTCTAAACCAGTGTTGTGTTTACTTTTTTCTAATGCATTAAAGTATTTAATTTTGGAGTTGTCAAAAACTTTCTTATTAATAGTGTTAGTACATTAATAAATCAATCTAATTTCATTTAAGTTATTAATTATATTATGGGGGGGGTGATTTGCTTCTTTGTTGTTGTATTGTGATTGAACGTACCGTTTATATATATATATATATATATATATATATATAATCTCCAAGTGAAAAATATTGAAGACAATATGAACAACGTTCAAAATATTAATTTAAAACAGTGCTCAATATAAAAATAGAACTATGAATATTTATTGTAAATTATAATTTAGAACATGTCCTGTGAGTTTTAAATTCGCCTAACCATACATTCTCATTATTTGTCCTACGAATATCAGCTGATGCTTCTTGATTTTCCCTATAAGAATTTTTTGTATTTTTTTAAGAACTTGTTTGTCACCCCAGCGATATGATATTCCCAAAATCCTTTTGCAGACAACATTTCAGTCATCTTTTCATCTTTGAATAAATTATTCTCGGATTCAATGACATGAAGAAGGATTGATATCACCTTGCAGTTCAGCACCCCCCCCTTTTTTTAACAAAATCTTCTGTTTCTTTAATTTTGTTTCGCTATGAGAAGGCGGGCTGACGGCCACATCACATTGAAATACCGGTTTATTTTCGTAAAATCAGACCACACTATATTCGTTCCCTTCGGTACAAATATTTTCTCTGAACAAATATTTTTTTAAAATGAAAAGGAAAACAAGTGAAAAGATTTAAAGAGACCTTGGAGTTGTCTCAGTTGGCGATCTCTAGACCAGTCGAAAATAGGTCATGATTCTTGGATATTGACCATAAAGTCATTACATGCCCACTCATAAGCTCATGGATACGTATATACGTATAACCCAACATATTAACACATTCACGTATACTTATTTATATCCACATACGCACATGTCCATACATCTACATATTTACATACAAACGCGCCTGTGTTTATACTTACATATACCCACAGACCCACATCCATTCATGCTCACATATAAATCTTGCGTTTGCATACTCACACATATTTCTATTAAGACTGGATTTCCACTCGTATAAATTGTAGTAACCTATATTCACGTCCCATGATTTCCTTTGCAATGTTTCTTGGAACAAAGATTTTACTCTCCTGTTCAATGTTACACCTCTAAAGTCTCTCCTAGGTGAAAGCTGACATTGATGCTTTTATCCTAACTAGGAAATTTTGACTTAAACCTCGTTCATCTCCTTGGTCCTGTTTGCTCGGCTACTACTGCCAACAGGAATCACTATTTTCAACTATGCTAGAGTGACATCTCTGATCACAATAGGTGCCTTTTTTGTCTCTGCTCTTAATGAATGTAAGTGTGTTCTAAATGATGCTAATCTGTTTGTTGATAGAATGAGGCAATGTATAGCACCTGGCAAGTTTGGTTCTAAAAATATTAAGCAACGTTGAGCCTGGACATTACCTAAATGGGTGAGAATACTAAGTTCTTTAAACTTAGATGTGCGGATGTTATAATGGAAATTGGAGAGCCGAGTTCTAATTTCAGTCGGATTTATTATATTTACTTACGTGCAAATAGCCATGGGAAAGGTGAAAACCACCTCTTCTTCCCACTATAGTTAACTTAAACGCTATTGCGTACAAAATATTTCGGTATTAAATAACCCATAGAGGTAAATAATCTTTCGTGAAAGTGGTTCTACAGAAAGATATTGCGGATATCGTGGACTGAGGATGCAAGCAACGATGAGTTGTTGGAAAGAATGGCAACAAAAAGGAAATTAATACTGAGCATCAGGAAGAGACAACTGAAGTTCCTGGGACATACAATAAGGAAGGATAGCTTGGAGAACGTGATACTGACTGGCCAGATAGAAAGAAAAAGAGACAGAGGAAGGTAGCGGATAACATATTTGCAGGGCCTGATCAGGTGGATGACGGAACGGGGGTTGCGAGGCGTAACAGGAGCAAACATACTAAGGGCCACAAGGGATAATGAGACGTGGAGAACTATGATCGTCTACGTCCTGAAGGGACAGGGCACATAGAAAGAGAAGAAAGAATATCTTGTTCCCACGTCAATGCGGGGGATGAAAGCCGTTAAACACAAGAAAAAAAACTATAAGAAAGGTGAATAAACAACGGCTAGCGAACTAGATTCAATGTTTCGATAAAATCAACCTAGGGCTTGCAAAGATAAACTATTCCGCAGTTTAAACCAATAACAATCATACAATGTCAGTCAGTCAGTCAGTTAAGTGCCATACGTGATACACGCTTGGGCGATCATGTCTCGAAAGAGACATGACTGACTTGGCAGAAGATTATCCCACAGTAGGTTGCCATTGCTTTCTGCGGTAGACTGGTTGCCAGCCAAGGCTATAGAACCCAATCTGTCCTGCTATTTAACCCATAACTGGAAGGAAGAGACGGATTAATACCTTTCCCAAGGGTATTTGCGCGTAAGTGAATACAATGGATTCAACTGGAATTCGAACTCGGCTCCCCGGTTTCTCGTTCCGAGCCGATATACACTGTACCACAACGCACATACAAATGTACACATCCTAAATATCAAATAAGAGCGTGAAGATGTCAGTACTTTGGAATTGGCTAATCGTCTCGTAAGTGGAGATATGTGCAACAAGTACCGTTTTTTTGTCATCAAACAACCGTCTGCAACAAAGACAAGACCATGATTGACACCTGGAATGTCAGGACACTGTACCCATTTGAAAGATTACAAAATATGAATTAGGGAAGCTTTTAATATTAACACTGTGAAAAAATATGAATCAAGACGGATAAAGTAATAAGAATCCCAGAGACACAAGGAAGCAGCCTGATATTAGATAAAGACACGAAGGATTGCATTTAAGAGTGCTGCCAACAGACAAACAGTGTTCTTCAGCTGAAACTGAAGGGAAAGTCATTCCGTAAAGGGATCAATAAGGTATATCCGCTCATATAAGCAAAAACAATGAGAAAGAAATACAAAATGTTTAAAAGACAAGAAAAAAATATGACAGATCCTAGAGCAGGTCACAAGAGATGATCTTTAATTGAGAGGACGTAAATACAAAGATAAGAAAAGAACAAGATAGGGAAATGATTAATAAATATGGACATCGGTCGAACAATGAACGCAGAGAAAATGAGTTAACATCTGCACACTGAAGAAATTGATAGCAATCAATATTTGGGTTGAAGAATATCTCAGACACTCGTGAATTTTAAAAAGTCTGACAAGAGGAATGAAAAACCAGAGTGACTACTTGACCAATAAACAAAAGATATAGAAATGCAATTTTGCTTTCTAACATATCACCAACTCTGGGAATGCTCACCTCAAAGTGAAGGTAAAATGAAAACGCAAAAGAAACCCCCCTCCTAAAAATGTCTAAGCAACAACATAACGAACTCCACAACAATGCAATTTGCAAACATTTGCAATCGCAATTAAGAGAAATGTGGAACGTTGAAACAGGTTAGGAAATCAAAATGGAATGACATAAGGAAAGGGAGAAAATAAGAAACGTAATCTTAAGAAAAATGGCTGAAAGGCCGAGAGACTCGATTGCATGATAGAGAGGCAGAGATAGCGCTAACAAACGGTTTAGTATACATTACATTAAAAAATGTAACGGAAAAAAAAGAAACAACAAAAAAAAAGGAACAGGAACAAAAAAATGAAACGGAAAAAAAAAGGAACAAAAAAATGAAACGGAAAAAAAAGGAACAAAAAAATGAAACGGAAAAAAAAGGAACAAAAAAATGAAACGGAAAAAAAAGGAACAAAAAAATGAAACGGAAAAAAAAAGGAACAAAAAATGAAACGGAAAAAAAAAAGGAACAAAAAAATGAAACGGAAAAAAAAAAGGAACAAAAAAATGAAACGGAAAAAAAAAAGGAACAAAAAAATGAAACGGAAAAAAAAAGGAACAAAAAAATGAAACGGAAAAAAAAGGAACAAAAAAATGAAACGGAAAAAAAAAGGAACAAAAAATGAAACGGAAAAAAAAAAGGAACAAAAAATGAAACGGAAAAAAAAAAGGAACAAAAAAATGAAACGGAAAAAAAAGGAACAAAAACGGAAACGGAAAAAAAAAGGAACAAAAACGGAAACGGAAAAAAAAAGGAACAAAAACGGAAACGGAAAAAAAAAGGAACAAAAACGGAAACGGAAAAAAAAAGGAACAAAAACGGAAACGGAAAAAAAAGGAACAAAAACGGAAACGGAAAAAAAAAGGAACAAAAACGGAAACGGAAAAAAAAAGGAACAAAAAAGGAAACGGAAAAAAAGGAACAAAAAAGGAAACGGAAAAAAAGGAACAAAAAAGGAAACGGAAAAAAGGAACAAAAAAGGAAACGGAAAAAAAAGGAACAAAAAAGGAAAAAAGGAACAAAAAAGGAAAAAAGGAACAAAAAAGAAAAAAAGGAACAAAAAAGGAAAAAAGGAACAAAAAAGGAAAAAAGGAACAAAAAAGGAAAGGGAAAACAGGAAAGGGAAAAAGAGGAATAAAAAGAGGATTGGGATAAAAAAGGAGCGGAATAAAAAAAAGGAAAAGGAACAAAAAGAAAAAGGAACGGAAGAAAAAGGACGGATATAATGAGAAATGCGAGGAGATGAAAAAATGTGAAACAGAGATAAAATAAATAGAAGATGAGACAAGTTAAAAAAAGTTTGATCAAGAGTGAAAAGGATTCACTCTGTAGAAAATGCATTATGCGTGTGATAATCTCTCAATATATCTGAGACAGGGTCATACATAATATCAGACTTATAGCAGAATCTAGTAAGCAAGATAATAGGGGAAAACATCTACACGGAGTGAGCTGATTTAAAATGGAGATATAATGCTATATAAAATACGCAAGAAGAAAATTTGGTTATAGTATTATTTCCAGAACGATAAGAAGCTTCTAAATGAAAAGTTCCCTTTAACTGTCCAGTAATTTGCTCATGTTCTAAAATTTTTTCTGATCTTCAACGATCTCTTTGACGTGATCAGATTCGAAGTAGGCATTTACGAAGCCGGAAAAACGTTTACTCCTGCCTAAGTAAAAAAATCTAAGGCTGACAAAGCTAACCTCGCTGCTGATCTTGAAACGAATCTCCAATCTGTGGTGAACTGGGGTAAGAAATGGCTTGTAAATTTTAATCCTTCCAAAACGAAGCTGCTATCATTTAATCACCACAGACACACATTCTCCTGTTACCATCATCAGCATGGATCAAGCTAGTCTCCCGGGAAGCTTGAGACTGTGGCTCTTGATCTCACAGACGACCTCAAGTGGAACGACTACACTGAATCTATAGCTAAATCTGCCGCTAGGAAGGTTGAATCACTGTAATACTGTTGTCGTATCCGGTCGGGCGCCCCTGCTATTCATCTCGGGGTTCTAGGTAAAAATCCTAAGTAGAATCTGGTATATAATCGATTCCGTCCTGGCAGCTCGACTGCAGTCACTTTCTCACCGACGAGATGTGGCTTCCCTCTGTCTCTTCTACAAATACTTTCACGAATTCTTTACCGACGAGCTTAGCTTCCTGTTGACCCTTCTACGCGAATGTAATCGAGCAACTAGACTGGCAACAAGGTTCCACCTTTTACTGTCAAAATGCTTAAATGTAACCGCCTCTTCTACTATAACAATTTCTTGTTTCGCCCTTCCTGTTTGCGGAGCTCCCTTCCGTATACTTGCTTCCCAGATAGTTACAATCTCCAAAAGTTTAAATGCAACGTCAGTTGCCGTCTCTTATTTTCTTAAATCCAATTTATTTTTATCCTTTCCCCGACACCCCTGTTTCTTGTTCTTCCTTTTCGCTGTACTCTCACGCAACTCTCTTCACACCAGTACTCTCATTCTTCTCTTAACCATTCTCTGGCCCCCCTCTGTAACCTGTTTCTTTTACTATTCGCTCCCTACTTATGTAACCTTTCACTCGCCTCTTATGTAACTCCCTGCGGACCAGTTGCAAAACTGCCTTGCTTTGGGGTGGGGAATTACATCTAATCTAAATCTAAACTTATTTATAAATGGAACTGTGTGTGTGTGTCCCTGTTACCTATAGACTCCGAAACGGCTGAACCTATTTTCTTGAAAATTTTCACAGTTGTACTATAAGCGTCTGCGAGTGTTTTTAGCTAGGTTTTGTGGCGATAATTATCAAAAAAAGATAATCGAAAAAATCGGGTTATAGAAGGAGTGGTCCGATTTTAATCAAATTTGATCACTCAGACAAAGACATAAGAAACGATATTCAGAAGTTTCAATGTTGCAGTTCTTACAATAGTGCAGAAAATCAATAATATATATATATATATATATATATATATAAGGCAAGATGTTTGTGTGTGTGTGTGTCTGTTTATCTGCCTGTATGTATTTTTTCCTTTTATTTTAGTTTTTGCTTCGGCTTTGGCTCTAAGTAGGTATAATTGTAGTTCTTAGTCTCAGCCATGATACCATTTACTCAGAGGACTTATTTAGCCTTCAAAATTCAGTTTACGGCGAAAAACCTTATTTGATATCGATACCAGGAAATCCAAATTTGACTTACATCCATTTATCTTTCTTTCAGTCTACGGTTTCGCTTTAAGTGGAAAAAACTATTGCTTTTTAGTCTTTCGTGCCAACGTCCTAAGAATGTGAGCTCCAGGACTATGGATTAGTTTCAAAGCTTTCATTACACCCGAGCAACTGTGGGGCTATACCGCTAGTACATATATAATATTTATAAAGGAAAACTCAGCACATCATTTAGATTGCTTGTAAATTATAATTTCTATAATTTAGCTCTTTTTATAAGACCACACTATATTCGTTCCCTTCGGTACAAATATTTTCTCTGAACAAATATTTTTTAAAAATGAAAAGGAAAACAAGTGAAAAGATTTAAAGAGACCTTGGAGTTGTCTCAGTTGGCGATCTCTAGACCAGTCGAGAATAGGTCATGATTCTTGGATATTGACCATAAAGTCATTACATGCCCACTCATAAGCTCATGGATACGTATATACGTATAACCCAACATATTAACACATTCACGTATACTTATTTATATCCACATAAGCACATGTCCATACATCTACATATTTACATACAAACGCGCCTGTGTTTATACATACATATACCCACAGACCCACATCCATTCATGCTCACATATAAATCTTGCGTTCGCATACTCATATATTTCTATTAAGACTGGATTTCCACTCGCATAAATAGTAGTAACCTATATTCACATATACTAACAAAATACGCATACATTTGCATACTTACACACATCCACACACTATATATATATATATATATATATATAGTGGGTGGGTGTGTGTGTATGCAAATATATGCGTATTTTGTTAGTATATCATACTAACAAAATACGCATATATTTGCATACTTACACACATCCACACTATATATATATATATATATATATATATATGTGTGGGTGTGTGTAAGTATGCAAATATATGCGTATTTTGTTAGTATATGTGAATATAGGTTACATATATATTATAGGTTATATATATATATATATATATATATATATGTTACACACACGTGTATTTCCATATATATATATGTTACACACACGTGTATTTCCATATATATATATGTTACACACACGTGTATTTCCATACAGACATGCCCGTACTTATACACACACACATTATATATATATATATATATATATATATATATATATAACCACGTATTTTTGGAATAATATTCCTTGTCCAAAGAAACACTATTTTTAAAAAAGTGCTCAATACAAAAGTAGAGCTAATAATATTATTTATTCATAAATTATAACATGGATATGTTACAATATCACTACAAAAGTAGCCATTTTGTTTCAACACTTTTGTGTCTTGTCAAGTGATGTGATGGTTCTTCTTTTTTAAGAACCATCACATCACTTGACAAGACATAAAAGTGTTGAAACAAAATGGCTACTTTTGTAGTGATATTGTAACATATCCATGTTATAATTTATGAATATATATATATATATATATATATATATATATATATATTATTCATAAATGCATTCATCCATGTATATCCCCTATACACTTATAATTATTGTGTTCACACACTCATACAAGAGCGGATCCGTTTATATATATATAGTGTATCGAGGCAGCAAATAATTTTCTAAACATATACTGTTAAATATAAGTGACTATGAATGTCTATTATGTTTAATAATGAGCCGTTCTAAACGTCGTATTTTGGCTTTAATTTCAGTTGAAAATAAAGACAAAAAATTCTCCATCATTTGGAAAATGTTTTTATTAATTTGGTTCTAAGCTTTCGGCTTACATGAGCCATCTTCAGGTTATTAAGATGGTAATACAATAACATCCACCATCACCGATGATTTTATTTTGTGTTGACATAAAACTCCGCTAGGCAACCAAATTAATAAAAATTCTCCGACATTTGGATAATTTTTTGTCTTTATTTTCAACTGAAATTAAAGCCAAAATACGACGTTTGGAACGGCTCATGATTAAACATAATAGACATTCATTGTCTCTTATATTTAACAGTCTATGTTTAGAATATATATATATATATATAACACAACATGTTTAACGTATATTTATTAGTTCTTTATCTCTTTTTTTTATTATCCGTACTCGCTTATAAGAACTAATACGCGTATGTATAAGAACAACGTAAGCTTGTTTACACATACATGTCCACTCTTCACCCACAAACGTGGTGGTAGGTTTCACATTTCATATATCATAACAAACGTTACATACATATACCGGCATATATCATTCGGATTTTGATATAAACCTGTTCATATATGAATAAACTGATCAATACATGAGGTTATAATTAATTCAGAACGGTACAATCAACTACATCCTCAATCTAAAATTAACACAACTTACATATAATCAGACGCTCTCATATACACGAAAAACATTTACGTAATTACGTGCTGTCTTCCACATGAAATATAATTAGGTACACCCATATACACGAAATAACCTAATATATAACCTAATATATAACCTTATAGTCAGGCGAACTTTTATGCACGTGAAATATATTAAAATACATTTATAATTGCACATTGCAAGGTAGGACATTTTTAACTTCATACATCAATAAGCATTCACTTACGCGCAAATACCCTTGGGAAAGGTATTAATCCGTCTCTTCCTTCCAGTTATGGGTTAAATAACAGGATAGATTGGGTTCTGTAGCCTTGGTCGGCAATTATTCTACCGCAGAAAGCAATGGCAACCTTCTGCGGGATCATCTTCTGCCCAGTCAGTCATGTCTCTTTCGAGACACGATCGCCCAAGCGTGTATCACGTATGGCACTTAACTAACTGACTGACATCAATAAGATGGAGTCGTTGCATACATCTACTGACATGTCTACCCATTGCATGGTCGATCTCCATCTTTAAATCTTCAATCCGTAAAATCCTTCCATGAATGATCAACCTAAGATATGAATGAATCGGCAAGTGTAACGGAATGAGGTAATTCTAAAATTCTATGTTTTAGTTCATTTTTATGACGGCATTTGAAAATTATTTCATTTCTTTGCTTCAATAATAGGCTAGTTTCTCTGAATTTGATCATTTTAATCTTTAAAATTTAGATATCGAAAATGAGTGGAAGTACCTATTATTTTACCTATTCCTAGAATCACGCGTAGTAAACAGGCATGAAAATGGTAAACGTGATAAAAAGAAGAAAAAGGTTTCTCTTCAAGGGGATATATAAGAGCGAAAGAAACAACAATAACAATGGAGAAAGGAAATGTCCTACAGAAATAGAATGACTATATTGGATACTTTTTACCATGAAAAGAGAGGGGAACGTATAATCCATACGGCATGGACGAGTTTGTTACATTTTAGACTCGCAGTATAGCCCGGCGTTGCTCGGGTGTAATGAAAGCTTTAAAACTAATCCATGGTCCTGGAGCTCAGACTCTTTGGACGTTGGCACGAAAGACTAAAAAGCAATAGTTGTTTCCAGTTAAAGCGAAACCGTAGACTGAAAGAAAAATGAATGGATGTAAGTCAAATTTGGATTTCCTGGTATCAATATCAAAAAATTTTTTTTCGCCGTAAACTGTATTTTGAAGGCTAAATAAGTCTTCTGAGTAAATGGTATCATGGCTGAGACTAAGAACTACAATTATACCTACTTAGAGCCAAACCCGAAACAAAAACTAAAATAAAAGGGCTGAAAAAAATACAGACATACAGGCAGATAAACAGACACACACATACACACACAGACATCTTGCCTTTTATATGTATATATTATCGATTTTCTACACTATTGTAAGAACTGCAACCTTGAAACTTCTGAATATCGTTTCTTATGTCTTTGTCTCTGAGTGTATCAAATTTGATTAAAATCGGACCACTCCTTTTATAACCCCATTTTTTTCGATTATCGATTTTTGATATTTATCGGAGGTACCTTGACACAAAACCTAGTTATGAACACATGCAGACGCTTATAGTACAACTGTGGAAATTTAAGAAAATCGGTTCAGTCGTTTCGAAGTCTATAGCTAACGGACACAGACAAAGTTCCATTTATAAATAAGTTTAGATTAGATTTAGATCTGAGCTTATATCAGCACTGAGAAAGTTAAGCGGAACGAAATGGCAGGATCAGAGAACATTATAATAAAGATGCTGACAGCCTAAGATGATTTAAGGTTACTGGAGTGATACACGAAAACAGGAACGTCCAGACAGAGAACAGGATAAGTAAATGCAAAATAATGGAAAGGAAGATGAGTACAATAATGATGCTTTTTGTTTTTATTATCTCACCGAATCTATTTAACCAATTACAGCGAAATCGTTCTAAACGGAATAAAAGATCACCAGAATTTCATTATCGGAGGTGAGAATGTTAACGGCATACGTTTTGCAGATGGCATTGCATTGACAGCAGATTGAGAAAGAGAACGTAAATGACTTTTGGAAAGGCTAAACGGAAGCGAGAAAGAGAGAAAGAGTAACGAAAGTCAGCTATTAAAGAAAAATTTATTTCCCCATTTTAATTTCTCGCATTATGGGCGTTGATATATCTGTGATATAACAACGTAATACTCGAACGGAACGGAATGGCTGAAAGGGAAATGAAATGCCAAACATGCTTGATTCTCAGAGAAAATTTTTCATCACTAAGACATGCACATAACTATATATGTATCTCACGCGGATAATAATACAAAACATTAACACAGCAAATCAGTGTGTAGGGAGAAACAAAAATGAAGGGTCTCAATGAAAGTTCTGGAATCCTAAACATGGCTTCTCCAGACACAGAATAATCTCAATATTGAGATTATTCTGTGTCTGGAGAACCATGTTTAGGATTCTAGATTCAAATGGGCCGGTTCGTCTTTGTCCAAGGTGAGGACATATTCTACGATCGGAAAGCATCATTTTCCCATATTGAGGACTGTGAGCTTAAGTTTTTTTCTATATCTGGGAAAGATATCTTTCCAAATGGTAACAGCGCAGTGGACATGTAAGCTACAGATAATCTAGATTTAGCCACTGCCCGGGTCATAGCTAAAGAAAGAAACCTTATGGCTTAGCTGCTGTAAACGAACTGAATTTAGCTACTGCTTTACTTAATGTATATGCTGATATTACAAAAGGACTATTAAATTTAAGAAAACAGGTTGTATGACCACGAGCAAAAGCAGCAGTCCAAGGAGTTATGTACGTGTCAGGACCGGTAAAATGTAGTATAGGCAGAAATTTAACTGAGTATTTTATATATATATATATATATATATATATATATATATATATGTGTGTGTGTGTGTAAAAAACGACGTAAAAATATAACAAAGAAATACGAAGGCGAGTATCTGTGGTAAAAGACTTCAGAGAGTTTAAATATGAAATTATGTGACTGAAGACTGTCCTCAAAAACAAAAAAAAATACTTGCTGGACTAGTGTGTAATATATAATCAGATACCTGTTAATAAATGCTGGCGAAATTTCCTCACATATTAAGAAAAATCTTAAAAGTTTCATTAAATAAAAATACAATTAAGCTTTTTCTCACCACTCAAAAACTGGAAGCGGAAAGGCCTTAATTAGTTGACCTGGATCCAGAATTCCAAAACGTATTTTTCCTCTTTTCCACAAGTACTTCTGATGTGGTCGGAAATCAACATATGACATCAAATCAACATAAAAAAATTGAATTACAGTCTCCTTCCATCCCGTCACCTAAACCATGGCACCAATTTCATCTTGTATATTATAGCTAGTAGCCAAACAGGACGGACTTCGCCATGTGATTTCCTTTTATAATAAAGATCTGCTTTTCTCCATGTTTTTGGATTTTAAACAACTTATGATTCAGACATTTACTGTGAATTCGGCAGAGACTTAGGGCGAAAGAGATGTGGTTTCAGCAATGAATGCTGAAAATACCAGAGACCCTTTTAATTCGAGTCGCATTAACTCTACATATAACTTTTTGAAATCAGGATGATGTCGGAATTAAAAATCTGCCCTTCATCTAACATTGAGTTTTGTATCTGGATGAGGAAGAAACAGTTAAAAATTCAAATTTTAAAATAACTGAAAAAATAATTTAGTTATTTTAAAAATTTTAAATTTATAATTTAAAAAAAAATTGTTTCAAATTCAGTTCATAATATCTTCAAAACCTTGTGAGCTGCGGAAATGAACTTTATTTCTTCAAAATGCAAAGGAATCAGAGTTAAAGTTAGAGATTTCGTGACGTAAGCTTTTGTAGATCCAGAGAATTTGTGATTTGAAGAATTGACTCGGCCTGAACTGGAATTTGGCTCAAATGGGTCTTTTGGCCAGAATTGGACTTAAAGATGGATTCGGAGTTAAAGTGAGGTTTTGAAGTTCTATAGAGTGAAGTGGGGAATTCAAAGTTATTTCTTCCAAATTATCATTGCTGTTTTCTCATCAGAACCAGATTCTTTTAGTTTTGGGCCAGAGATCTAATTAGACCCCGTAGAAGCTAGCTTAAATGTCCGGACGGAGTCCCCTAAAATTTTCAGTCCTATTAAGAAACTTCCAGCAGGTAAGATTGCTTGTACCTTTATCTCCATACCCTTATCCACTAGTCAAAAAGCGCGATATTAAAATTTTACCTACAAAACAACGCCCTCTTTTATTCTTTCATACACTATATATATATGTTCAGTTATAGTGAAATTATGTGTAATACAGAGCTTAAATATTCATAGTATAGTGATTTTTATTTTTTAGCTTATGTCCCTGATTAAATTTCAATAGTAAATTCACAAAAGCAATTCAATTATTTACAGATTTGAGCGATTCATGTGTAGCAAAACACGACTAAACATGAATTTTTCTAAGTAGTTTGAAAGTTTTCCAAAATCTCATGCATTATTTATGTGTTTTTTTATTACTATCATTTAGTATCAACATAAATATGGCCCATCTAGGGGAACAATGACAATTTTCTGAAAATTCTTCTTGGGACCTCATACATTTATTTGTGTACCATCCACTTTTGAAAAACTTTTAAACATCTTTTAAAGAAAATCACCGTCAGTTGCATCAACTCGATCTTCTTAATTTCGACCACGGGCTAAAATCTCTTTTAAGAGCGACTTTTAATTTTTTGGAAAAATCAGGAAAGGCATGGAGCAAAATCTAGACTGTAGATAGGAACGGACAAATCTAAGTGTTGGCATGTTTTGCTGAACTCGGCGCAAGGCATTAACGTGAATGAATCGCAAGTTCATTGAAGGGCGTTTCTCTGCCGATTAGAAATATAGTCTATTCTGCGCACAGGGGGTTTCTTATTGTTTATCGTAAAGTTAAGTCAAGATTTCGTAAACCTCTCTTGAGATATTCAAAATGGCTAGTTACCTTCCGGAGCTACCAATTCTATGAATTGAGTCCCGAGAAATGTTAGCGATAACGAGAAAGCATGTCATCAGAATACCTTCTCAAAACAATTCTTAGGCCAACAGAGCTAAATAACAAATGACGGTGATAAGCAATTTGGTATAAGGTCAACTCTAAAAGGATTAGTTACCTTCTTTGTATCGTGTCCTTTCAAGACTTGGACCATCATGGCACTCTACAATTTACTCTCCTTTAGTAGCTCTTAGTAAATTTTGTTATCTCTTCTAAACCCTTTTCTGTCATCGTTGACAAGTTGGCATAGTGACAATGGCTTTTGAAGTGGCTTGCAATGTTTATATTATATATGGTCAATGAAATTGATTTGTACAGGGTCTGGCTTGTTTTATAAAGTCTGTTCAGCTTGTTAGTAGGTTTCTACGCGAAGAATGAGACCGGAACGATTTCTGCAGGTTGTCGGACACATGCCACATATTAAGTCATGCTGAACAAAATCTTCTTTTATGTGATATGTCCCTTCAGGAGCTTCATGGCTCTCTCCATACTTTCCTGACCTTTGTAACTCTTCATTAATTTTGGCTTTTTATTATTTCTCATAAATCCTATTCCGCCTTTCATTTGCTCACTTGGTAGGTTATCAGCTGTGTTCCTCTGTCTCACTTGTCTTGAATCTATTTTGTGTTTCAAATTTTCCAATCTATCTTTTCTCGTTATGTGCCCTAGAAATATCAACTGTCTTCCTAGTGGTAATTATAAGTGTTATGCTTACATTGTCTTCATAATTTTATCGATGCTCACATGTTAGGCCAATGTTATTCGTAGAAGAGCAACATATTTCTTGCTTCAAGTCTCTTTTTTCATTTATGAAGAGATTGTCCAGCATTAACTGCGATATAAGGGGAGAGATATCATATAGCAGTTCAGTTTTATTTTCTTTATTTCAAATGATTTTTTTCTGTAACTTAGTAGTATGAATATAACATAAACCCGAGATGGTAGTAAAAACGAAGAAGTCTGCCTTCGACGTTTTTCTGTTTCGCATGTAAGGTTCCCTTGTGCTCAATCAGAAAAAAAAATATTTTTCGAATTTTTTTTTTATAATCATTTCACCCCAAGCAAAGCAGTTTTACTGCCACTGGTTCGCAGGGGGTTACCTAAGAATAGAGTGATGAGAAAGAGAAACAAGTTATAAGGGGTGTCAGAAAATGAGAACATTGGTGTGAAGAGAGCTGATGAGAGTAGAGTGGACGAGGAAAAGAACATGACGGAAAGGATGCGAGTTAGAAAGAGAGGAGATGGCAATTGACCTTATATTTAAATTCTTGGAGATTGTCCTGTCAGGGAAGCAAGTATACGGAAGGGAATTCCACAGGCTGAAGTGCGAGAAAAGAAGCTGAAGGAGTAGAAGATGCGGTTACATTTTATTGATTTCATGTAAAAGGGTGGGACCTAGTTGCTAGTCTAGTAGCTCGAGTAAATTCATGCGGAGGAGGCACCAGGGAGCTAAGGTCATCGAAGCAGAAGCCATGAAAGTATTTGTAGAAGAGACAGAAGGAAAAACACATGACCTCGGTGAGAAAGTTACTGCAGCTCTGCCACCAAGTCGGGATCACATTGCAGATTCTCCGTTGTATTTTGTCAAGAACCCCGAGGTGAATAGCAGGGGCACCTGACCAGATGTGACAGCAGTATTCAATATACGGGTGGATGGTGTGTGTGTGTGTGTGTGTGTGTGTGTGTGTGTGTGTGCAGGATGGATTCAGACGGAAAAATCTTTCTGGTTTTACACAGTGAACCGACCTTCCTAGCAGCAGATTTAGCTATGGATTCGATGTCGTCATTCCACTTGATGTCTGCAGAGAGAGTTTGGCCGAGGAGGCGCAGTGTTTTGCTTTCAGGAAGACTAGTATGCTAATGGTGAGGGGGGAAGGAGCGATTGTCTGTGGTGGTTAACAGATGGCAGCTTCGTTTTGGAAGCATTACAATTCACGAGATTAAAAATCTAAACTATAAACTGTACATGATGAAAATTGTTTTAAACGAAAAAATTAATTTTCAATTTTAAAGACTGACGAAACAAAATCAAAGAGTTTTATCAAATAACGACCACTTCACTTGAACACCACTAAAGTCAGTCAGTTAAGTGCTATAGGTGATACACGCTTGGGCGATCATATCTCGAAAGTGATATGTCTGACTGGGCAGAAGATTATCCCGCAGTAGATTGCCATTAATTTCAACGGTAGACTGATTGCTGACCAAGGTTAAAGAACCTAATCTGTCCTCTTATTTAACCCATACCCAGAGGGAAGAGACGGATTAATACCTTTCCCAAGAATATTTGTCCATAAGTGAATGCAATTAATTCAACTGGAATTCGAACTCGGCTTCCTGATTTCTCGTTTCGAGCCGATATCCACTACACGACAACGCACATTCACTAAAGTAGCAACAACCAAAATGTGTAGGACATGTAAGCAGAAGATAAAATAACGATATTAACTTTGCGTAGTAGCATAAAGTAAAACTTAGACGGAACTTTCCAATAATACTCGAAGGTGCGATGTGATAAGTCTAATTGCCTAGATATTTTTTAAAGTATTTAAGCGAGTTTACAGAGATATTAACGTTAATTATTCGATCAACGAATGCCTGATATTTATGAAAACGATTAATCTCACCGTTACCATTTGACGAAAGTGTAGATCAAACAGCTTTCTTACCTATATTAAATCAGTGCAATTTTTATCCTACAGCCTTGTGCAAATTAACTGAAACAAATGTCTTCCGAGGATCTTTCATACTTTCCCTGATCACGTATACGTCTTCTCTTGGCGTTGCATTTTCTTTTCCGACTGCAGTTTTTTTAAAAGTTTTAGACTGATGGGTCTAGCTTGTTTCTTCGCCTTGACACAACTGACAGTTGAAAAGCTGATACCAACAATATCCGTGATCACTCTAAGACTTGTCAGTGTTCACATTTAGCGTTACGGTTTTTTTCTTTTTCCTGAAGTAACGTCCATCGCAGACAATGGCCGTAGGACAACTAATCGTCAGTCGAGACAATAGTGTCTGGACGTTATAAAAATCTGATGCAATCACGGATGATAATATTTTTCAAGACCAAACAAATTTCATCATACACCCCAAAAATAGATTCATATTGCTGCATATCACTGCAAATGACTTAATTTGAGGAAAAACGTGAACCAATTGCACCCTATTACTCCTGTAGGTCTAAAACTAGCCGTATATCGAAAAAAAAGTAAAGCAATTGTTTCAATTAATTTTCACAAGAGTGTATAAGACTTTCCGATATTATATCATTACCATCATTATTATTTAATCGTACAGTATTGTAGCCATATCACTTACGATCACCGAAGCTGTGTCATCCCTGGTAAACGAAATGCTATAAGCTTCTATGTGCGGGTGGTGCGAAGGTTAATCAGAGAGCCGGGTTCCAATTCCAGTTAGTTTCGTTATATTGCAAATAAACTTGAAAAATTTATGTATACATCTCTTCCATCTATGGCTTTATTAATAAGACTTGTATCACTAAGGAATTATTATCTGAAAAAAGGTCCTAAAATCTAAAAATATTTAACGTATGCAGCACATGTCGATAACTCGTAGAAAACTAATACATCATTCAATCAATAATATATCGGAATATATTATTTACTAATATAAGCCTACTACTTTTCTAAGTGGAGACGTTGAATTTAACATTACTCAATTGAATTATTCCAATGAGACCAGTGAAGCCTGACCAACAATACATTTTTATAGCAAAATGACCATCAATACATTTTATTGTAAAATTGAAGATTTGGCATAAATTGTCAAAAATAATAAAAAAGTAAAAATAAATAAATATAAATAAATAATTAAATAAAAAGAAATAAATAAAGAAATATTTTGCTCTGATTAATCTCATTTCTTGTAATGAGGAGCAAGTTTTCGTTTTCATCCTCGTTTGATTTTATAAGATTATCTGGTTAAAAAAATCAGTTAAGTAATTATAATTTAATCATGAAATATTATTCTCTTGAATTAATTATAACATTTGTATAGTGGTAAGAGCTATTTATCCTCCTTACTATCTTCAAGGTACTCTTCCATTCATGATAAGTACTCCTGAGTAATTGTCAAGGAGGAAGATGATAATACTGTTCTTGTTTCTTGTCTAGCTGAGTATTGATTATTACTAATACGAGTGACTGTCGAGTTAAGTGTTGTGTCTTGACAGTTCCTACATCACTACAGTTGGCGACCAGGATGAGTCACAATTTATTATAATAGTTGTGAGCAATTATTTGTTTTTGTTCAACTTGTGAAAGATTATACCTTTTATGCTAGTATCGTAAACATGGAATGTGAAAAGTTAAACGAACTAACAGCCAACATATTTAAGTGCTTGATCTTCGTACAAATGTTGACAAAACTACCGATGCAGAAACTCTTTCCAGAATTCTGACTAAGTTGGAATACACAAAATTGACCCTGCGAGCTGTAGCCGAACAGAATCAAGAAAGAGTGAACACGATACGGCTAGAAGTGAGAAAAGGGATATGTCTTACATAAATTCGGTTCGTCTCAAAGCATATGGGAAAATAAAATACTTTACCAAACCAAAACTCTGTTACAGATGCGGCAAACTACATTTCAAGAAAAACTGCCCTTTTAAAAACAAAAATGTGGTACACAAGAGTTCATATTGTAAAGTTAAAAAAGAATAAAAATCGAAATTCAAAAGTACTGTAAACGTAGCGTCGACGACAACGCAAACAAGGGTAAAAAATGGCATTTATAAACATAAAAACAAATGCATGATATCCCCATAAGAGTGAGTGAAAATGATCTTCACAGCTTCCTCTCATGTCTTGCTATCTTGTCAGGCGCGTTTTCTGTCTTTTTTTATGTGGTATATCCATATAATAGTGGTGGCTCATGAATCTCCACAGCTTCTTTTCATTTTTTAGTATCTTGTCAAGGCGGTTTTCTCTCACTTTCTATGCAATATATTTCTACAAGGGTGAGTGTAATTTTCCCCTAAGAACTTACTGCAGGAAATATCTATATCTATATATCTATATATATATATATATATATATATATACTACCGGGCATAATTATTAGGCCACCCCAGTGTTTTTAAAAGTGAGGTACTTCATACTATTTTTTAGTATTTATTGCCAAGTGAATAATTGTAAATGAAAATAGAAAGGTTCTTTTGTTAATACTGCAAAATAGATGTGCATCAAATGAATTTATAAAAAAAATAGCTAGACACAGGGTCCAATTTGACTATTATAAACAAAAACACAAGGGAAATAATTGGTAAACCAATATTAATATTACCAAAAAAGTTTCTCGGGGCGTTACTTGGTAGAAATTTAAATTTAAACATGACATTACATCAGATGTATTACTTTATGGGAAAACGGTGAATGGTAATACCTTCGTGACGGAATGAACTTATAACTTGTTTGGAACAGATTGGATGCAATTGTTCGATACATGGAATTCGCTCATAAACTCTTTGTAATAAAATAGATAGCTCTTCTAGCAACCCAGAAGGACTATTAAAAACAAAAATAATTGAAAAATAAAATTTCGAAATGTGGTTCTACAGAAGGATGCTGTGGATATCATGGACCGAGCATGTGAACAATGACGAGGCTTTGGAAAATATGGAAACGAAAATGAAATTAATACTGAGCTTCAGGAAGAGACAGCTGTAGTTCCCGGGACAGGAAATGAAGAAAGAGAGCTTCGAAAACCTGCTACTAACAAGCCAGATAGAGGGGAAAAAGAGACAGGGGAAAGCAGCAGATAACATATTTGAAGGACCTGATCAGGAGGAGGATGGAACGAGGCTTGCATGGTGTAACAGGAGAAAGCGTGCTAAGAGCCACCAGGGATAGGGAGATGTGGAAAGCCATGACCGCCTACGTCCTGAAAGGACAGGGCAGATAAAAGAAGAAGATGCAAAATCCTAACGCTAAGTTCTACTTAAAAGAAAATGTGATACCAATTTTTAGACCTAAGAGCAGTGTACCTTCTTTAGATTTGGAGACGATAAACAAGGAATTAGAATTCTTGGAAAATATGGGAGTGATCGCCAAATTGAATTATAACGATTGAGCCTCACCGACCAACTGCGTGAAAAAGAACAATATTAAAATCCGCTGAATGATTGCCTATGAGCTTACAATTACTCCATGCCAAGCAAGAATGAATTTTCAGAAAGTTAAATGGTGGAAGGAATTTGCAGATGTTGGACTTTTCAGACGCATAGCCGCAAATCCAGATTGACGAATAATGTTCAAAACGGTTAATAATGATGACCCACAAGGAATTATACAAGTTTAACAGTCTACTTTTCGGAACTAAGGTAGCATTTAGAATTTTTTCAGCAATTAATGAACACAAGTTTGAGCGATCTAAACTTCACGATTGCCTACTTAGATAACATTTTAATAAAAGATGAAAAATCAAGAGCAGCATATTCCGCTCGTCAATTAGGTATTCAGAAAAATAAAATACAGGTTTGAATTGAGTGTTGAGAAATGGGAATTTTTCATGACGAAAATTAATTATTTGGGACAAATTATTGACAAAAACGGTAAGAAACAAGACCCAAACAGAGCAAGTGTGATAAAAAATATCCCTTCCCCAACAAATGTGTCATATTTGCAAGCATTTTTAGGTTTCACGAATTATTTTTTAGTTTGCGAACATGCATTTTTTGCAAACATCATTAAAAACTTTATTAAAGTAGATTCCGACTGGAACTGAATGGCCAAAGCAAAAAAGCGTTCGTAAAATTTTAAGATATTCTAAAGTCAGGCTTTTTCTCTAAAATCTTTTGATCTAAAATTGGAAATAATCGTGGCGAGCGACGCTAGTAACTACGGCAATTTTGCATTAGCGCAAAGATGGTTCGGTAAAAGCGATAGCACATTCGTCAAGAATACTTTACAGGTGAGAAGAATTTTAGCCATGTAGATAAAGAGGCGTTGGGAATAATTTTTGCTGCGTGAAAAATTTCACAAATTCATTCATGGTAAAAGGTGTATCCTACATTCGGAACAACGTCCATTGTTGTTTATTTTCGGATGGTAAAAGGGTACCTCGACACAAATCAAACTTACAACATTGACGGGGAGACAATTCTGTTGAATTGCAATATGGTATTCCTGCCAGTAAAAAAAAAAAATGCTAAGTTACGTAGATGTTTTGCTGAGATTCATACCTAAATTATGTGAACCTTTAAAAGACACGGTAATTGCAGTGCTAAGTTCTGAGGATGAAATCAAGACCGTTCTCTGCAATACTGTATGTGGTCTACCAGTAATGAGGTATGAAAGTGTACACTCAGGTGGGTACTTGAGAGAGAGAGAGAGAGAGAGAGAGAGAAACAAGATGGAAACTGAAGAAGAAAAATGAAATTAAACCTGAAACTGACGGTGACAATATTGTCAATCAGCGAAGAGTTCTTAATGTATGGTGAAACAGTGGTAATTCCAGCATCTCTTCACGAAAAAATGTTGAAAGACTTCCCTAGGGGTCATCTAGGTATCTTTAGAATGAAATCTCTCATGCGCATGTGTGTCTGCTGCCCCAATATGGACAAAGACGCAGAGAAAATGGTAAAAGCGTGTAGAAATTGTGCCTTTGCAACAAAATCATCACAATTTAAATTCCGCCCTTGACCAAAGAGACAGACATACAGTTGTCGAGATTATACATAGATTTAATGGAACCGATAAATGGTGTAAACTATCTAATCATTGCCGACAATGTTTCCAAAGTTCAACAATTTTAAAATGCAATTACAATAAACTTCATGCATAAACTATTTTTTTAGATACAGTATTCCGGATATCATTGTTTCGGACAACGCCACACAATTCACTGCTAAAGAGTTTGACTATTTTTTAAAAATCTTAGCAATACAACATATCAAAACTCCCCCTACCATCCAAGATCTAATGGGCAAGCAGAACGCTTAGTTGATACAGGGCTTAAAAAACAATGGAGATTAAACGAAGTCTATGTTATTACATCAATTTTTACATATATATATTGTGACACTTTATCCAAATTTGGTATCAGGTATGTACCTGGCAGAACTAATACTCAAGGAAAATGAGATAATTGTTTAACAAACTGCTTCCAAATAATAAAGTCGAAAACAAGAAAAATTCCGATACCCAGAAATACATCAAACCCAGTGAAAAGGCATTCTTTTGATTTAAAAAAAATGGAAAGGAATATTGGAAAGATATTGTTGTCCGGAAATGTATAAGAAGTTACTGTAGCTGATAAAAGGCTTTACATGGGTGGATCAAAAATATCTAAATAAGAAAAAGTACTCGAATGAACAAAAATTCCGAGGAAAGAGGCCGATGGTGGTTCTGTATGATGTTTTCGAAGTACCTATGTCTCAGATAGCTCCGGAAACTACACGTTCCAGTAAAAGAGACAGCTCGCAGTAGCGTTGAAGCTTAACCCTAAAAGTAAAACTATAAATTCTATAGGAAGTAATTCTCAAAGAGGAAAATGATGTTCTAAAAGCCAGTTACAACCCTTACTCTTATGAATGGACTGATCCATTCATGCTAAGTATTCCTGGCAATTGTCTGGAAAAAAGAGGATAATGCTGTTGCAGTGACTTGTCTAGGTGAATATTAAATACTACTATAACGAATGATTGTCTTCGCAGACACACGTATCGCAACATGCAGTTCTTATGGAAAGAGTGAATATTTATGAGAAAATGGTGTCCCTTTCTTTTTACAGAAATAGAAAACAAAAACTATGTATAAATATATAGACTGGCTCAGTTCACACCACTCAAAGATCAATCGCATTTCTGAGAAAGTGTATCAATTGAAAAATTCAATATCACACAAAAGAAATTCCATTTACCAAAGAGGAAGCTGTCATTATTTTGACTTGAGCGACGAATTAGGCTGAGGGCGAGAAAAAAACGTTTCCCATCTATTTATGAAACTGAAATGAAAACATTTTCTCATAAATATTCACCTTTCAGTATTCGCAAATCATCGGTTGCTTATTGTTTATTTTACACAGCAGATAATGAAAACGATGTTTTGATTATGGAAAACTAACATTATATTCTTTTTTTTTCAATTGTACACACATCTTCATGTCTAGTATTGTGGTAAGAGCCAGTTACTATCCTTATTATCATGAATGAACCAGTCCATTCATGACGCAGTCTTAAATAATTGTTTAGGAGGAAAAATATATTACCGTCTGTAAAAGTATTTTAGAACAACCAGCCAGTAATCAACTAGAATAGAAGTTGGGTTTGACTGACCAAAAAAAAAACAAAAAAAACCCAGGGCAAATTGGTAGGTGGTTTAAATAATAACCTGGGAGATTCCATTCTGTTACAGGCAAGTCCATTCTATAAGTATTGATTGGCTGACAATTTCAGTGTGTATATTGAGCTCCATAAATATTGAGCACAATATCCACACTCTTGAATAGCCACCTTCCTGCAGGGAGACAGAAGGAGACAGCCATGTTGAAAGGTAAGTTATTTGACTTCTACATCTCCCTCCTCTCCCAACTGCGGAAGCATAGTGGTCGCTGGGTGTGTGTGTGTGGGGGGGGGGCGGAATTAGTTCCTTATCGCCTGGTCGATTATATGGGGGTAGTCGGGATAGAGCCCATGGGATCCTAGTTCGTGATAACTGTGACTGAATAGGGCTTTGGGATGCAAGGTCACTTTGCAAAGTAATGCTGCCATTTCCAGATTTCTCATCAGGTTGATGTGGCCTACATATATCTGTGTCTGTCGCTCCAAGGGACACAGGCCAAGGACTTGGGACAGGGGTCTTGACTGTAGGTGCCTCAAGTTTCCTCATAAATATACGGTTCCGCAGGGTTATCCCACCTGATTCTGCAACTCTAATCCTATATTGGCGGTTGGGTAGCGTTTCTACTATTCGCCCACTTATGTCCCATCGATGGCTATTTGGATTTTGGATTGAAACTGTGTCTCCCTCACGAAGTGGGGATAAGTTATGTGCAGTACGATTTGTACCTGTCAACAAGGTCTGCATTGCGTTTAGATAATGCCTTTTCACGCCTTCGGGCTGCAGCTATCCACTCAGAGTGTGGCTGATATAAATGTGGATGTGATAGTATAAAATCCCGAAGACGTCTATGAAGCAGGAGTTGTGCTGGTGACAAGCCAATGCCTTGGATAGGGGTGTTTCTGTACTGCAAGATCGCTCGTGCTACCATATCATCCAAGGAACCTTGACGTCCTGTGCAGTCGTTTATGAGTCTTTTTGCAGTCTAACTCTGCTCACCCATTAGACTGGGGATAGTCCACAGAAGAAATCCTATGTTTAACATCCCAGGTTTCTAGGAAATGTCTGAATGAGTAAGCTGAAAATGGTGGCCCACTGTCAGTACTGAGTTCCTCAGGTGCACCATATGTTTGGAATACTTTCCTGCAGATGGATATCAAGCTAGACGCAGCTGCTTGTCCTGGCTTGGTGCGGTACAAAATGAGCCATCCGGTGAGTCTGTCTGCACAAGCAAGATATGTGAAAGATCCAACATAAAACAAGTCCATCACTATTTGTTGAAAAGGCCACTCTGGTGAAGGTGTCATGTGGATTGATTCACGTGGTAGACTTGGGGCATTTCTTAAACAGGTAATGCAACTATTTCTATAATTTCGAATTGAGGCATTCATTCCAGGCCATTACACCGACTCATTAGCACGTGCTTTCATGCGCACTACTCATTGATGAGCCGAATGTAAACACCTTAGTATGTTCCTGCGTTAGGAAGTTGGTATAACTACTCTCCTGTCCAGGAGAATTAGACAATTGTCATTGCTGAGACGGTTACGAACTTCCCAATATTCTCGGATTGTAGGCAGTGTTGCTTGACGACTGTTCGGAAAGCCTTTGTCTATGGTGCTGCATAACAAGGTGTATTGTGTGTCCTTCTGACCTGCATGGCGAATGTGGTCAGGGGAAGTTATGGCAGGGTTACTCTCTAATTGAGATATGGATGTGAGGGCTGTAGATGTCATTGCTGCACAAGTCTGATCTGATTCGTTGACGTCCGTAGGGGTGGGTTCTATTGGGAAGGTATCAAGCAGGCTCTGTATCGTAGTGACCGGATTGCGGGAAATAGCATCAGAGGCCCCATGCCATTTTCCAGGGCAGTGTTGTATTGTGAAACGATATCTCAAGCTTTTCTCCTTGAACCGGAATAGGCGTGGGTTGTGGATTTTTTTGGGATCTCTATCACCAAGAAGTCCTTTGAGTGGCTCGTGGTATCCATCGACTGCATCCAGCACTGTTTTCTTGGTATTGGGCGGCACTTGCAATGCTAGCTGAAAAGGTGAAGCAGTGTGGTGCGTTTCCCGTTTGCATTGCGAATTGAGATGTTGATAGTCAATGGTTCGCCTCGGTCGACCATCCTTATTTGACTTCTACACCGTCATTTGTCTAACTGGGCTTTGACTGCTAGTGTCGAGTTAAGTGTTGCATCTTGCCATAGCCCACATTAAAACAGTTTGAATTTTCATATTTAGATTTCATCACTAAATGACTCATACGAGCTGATATGCCACCAAAAAAAAACAAACAGTCAAACATTAGTAATTCAGTTGTTTTTAGGTAAAGCAATTCCGAATGTTTGTCTATATAGACAAGTATTGATACTTTCACTCTTCTGTTTCAGATTCTTTTCTTTCTTTTATGTACCTTGTCCCTTCAGGACGTAGGTGATCATGGCCTTCCAC
The DNA here is from genome assembly GCA_037127315.1 of Ascarosepion bandense. Classification (NCBI taxonomy): domain Eukaryota; kingdom Metazoa; phylum Mollusca; class Cephalopoda; order Sepiida; family Sepiidae; genus Ascarosepion; species Ascarosepion bandense. The sequence goes on from JBBBDQ010000835.1 coordinate 2,794,110, forward strand.
GTCTTCCTATTCCTTTCTCCTGTAACGTCTCTCAGCACCCGTTCTGTCATCCACCTGCTCAGGCCTTTTAAATATGTTATCCGCTTTCCTCTGTCTCTCTTTCCCTCTATCTGGCCTGTTAGTATCAGGTTCTCCAAGCCCTCCTTCCTCATTGCATGTCCCAGGAGCTTTAGTTGTCTCTTTCTGATGCTCAATATTAATTTCCTTTTCGTTTCCATCATTTTCAAAACCTCGTCATTGCTCACATGCTCGGCCCCCGTTCAGATTACTTAAAAAAAGAAAGAAAAAAAAAACACGATTCGCATAGTTTAAAATTATTATTTGTAACTATCTGCGTCTTACGAAAATCTTCACTGAAACAGACAGTGTTTCACCATTTTTCAGGCAGCCAAAAATATATTATAAACAAGGTAATAAAGCCACTAAGACGCAAGGAGTTACTGAGTAAAAGAACATAATAAAACGACATTATTAAGGATAGAGAGAGAGACAAAGAGAGAGAAATAAGAGAGCGGGAATTAAGAAGATACGGGATAAGCATTAACATTGCATTTAAACTTCTGAAGATCAAATTTGACTGGAAAATAAAAATCTGGAATCGACTTCTACAAGCGAGAAGAGCGAGCAAAGTGATTGTTCGCATTGGACTTACGGTGACATTTAGCAATTTCAACTGTTAAGCGATGAAACTTGGCTACTAATTTATCACCGCGCTTAAATTCTTAAATTTGTGGTACCAAACATAAAGCTGATCAGAACAATTGCAATGAAGATGTTTAAAGAAAGGGTACAGGAAAAAAAAATAATGTTATAATAGATAACTGCTAGAAACGAGAAACCGGACAGCCGAGTTCAAATTTCAGTTGAATTCGTTGCATTCATATACGGGCAACTAAACATAAGAGATTCATTCATCTCTATTCTTTCTCCGCCTATGAGTTAAATAGCAGAAGAGATTAAGTTCTATAGCCTTATTTTGTAACCAGTCAATCGCAGAAAGTTTTGCCAAACTTCTTCTTCTATGTGCCATGTCCCTTCAGGACGTAGGCGATCATGGCTCTCCACGTCTCCCTATCCCTTGTGGCTCTTAGTATGTTTGTTCCTGTTGCTCCTGGCAACCCCCGTTCCGTCATCCACCTGATCAGTCCCTGCAAATATGTTATCCGCTGCCTTCCTCTGTCTCTCCTTCCTTCTATCTGTCCAGTCAGTATCAGGTTCTCCAGGCTCTCCTTCCTCATTGCATGTCCCAGGAACTTCAGTTGTCTCTTCCTGATGCTCAGCATCAATTTCCTTTTTGTTGCCATTCTTCTATCTGTCCAGTCAGTATCAGGTTCTCCAGGCTCTCCTTCCTCATTGCATGTCCCAGGAACTTCAGTTGTCTCTTCCTGATGCTCAGCATCAATTTCCTTTTTGTTGCCATTCTTTATAACACCTCGTCGTTGCTTGTATGCTCAGTCCACGATATCCGTAGCACCCTTCTGTAGAACCACATTTCGGCCGCTTCCAGTTTTGTCCTCATTTTCGATGATATTGTCCAGCATTCACAGCCGTATTGAAGAACGGACATCTAGCGTGTAACACGTATGACACTTAACTGATTGACAGAAAGGCTACGCCACAGCGATGGGAAAGTGACTGAAACTAGCATTCCAGGTCAAGACCAATAACATTGCAGATTCTTCTTGGATTTTATCTAGGATCTCAAAATCTGGTGCTTCTAATAAGCATTTAGAGATCCTCGAGCAGTTAACCAAATATGAATATTCTATACATGGGCGAATGGTAGCCTTATAAATGTATAAGATCGATGATATGTATTCACATCCTTCTCTTGCCTTTTCTCTGACATCCGCAGTAACTGATTAGTTTTTAACTTCTCTCTCCTCGTGCCTAAACTTTTACTCTCTTATGTCGCCTCCTGCGCATCAATGCCGGTACCGCCTTGCTTGGGGTGAAACGATTAAAGCAAATTGTCTAATCCGGTACAGTGAACCTACTTCCAGAGCAGTAGACCTAGCAATTAACTGAATATAATCTTTCTAAATCTCGTCAGCGATAAACGTTCGTCCGTGAAGGCGAAATGAGTCACTCCCCTAGAGGCTAACATTAGTATGATATTCCAGTGATCATTTCATTGTAACAATTTTTGTTTCTCTTGGCAAAATAATTTATTCTATGTAGGTTATGTATGACGTTCCCTCTGTACAACGTCCAAGAGCCACTTTAGATAGAGGTTTACAGAGTAAGAGACGCCGCTCCAGTTTGAGATTTTTAAAGGCATATCAACCTCTGAGTTATTTAATGCCAAAAATTGGGGTTTTAAGTTTTTATTTTAATGTTCGGCTATAGTGAGAAGGTTGATTTAGTCAGATTTTGATAAATTCTTTAATTTTTCAATTTTTTATTTTAGAAAACTGTAGACGTCTTCTAGTTTTGAATTAAAACAATATGGCAATAATCCTTTTTTTTCCCTCAAAAATCTATTATGGCAATAATCCTTTTTTTCCCTCAAAAATCTATTATGGCAATAATCCTTTTTTTCCCTCAAAAATCTATTATGGCAATAATCCTTTTTTTCCCTCAAAAATCTATTATGGCAATAATCCTTTTTTTCCCTCAAAAATCTATTATGGCAATAATCCTTTTTTTCCCTCAAAAATCTATTATGGCAATAATCCTTTTTTTCCCTCAAAAATCTATTATGGCAATAATCCTTTTTTTCCCTCAAAAATCTATTATGGCAATAATTTTTTCTTCAAAAGGTACACTTTTTTATAAAACTATTTTTATTTACATATTTCCATAAAAGTCTTTTTTTATACTTTCATAGTGTTTTGACCCGTGTTTGGGGGTTAACTATTTGCCAATATTTGGAACCCTAACAGGTGCTACCACTCCGAGTCAGATTATACCTGGGAACAACAGCAATTAAGAGGTGATTCCATGATCCTCACAACCTCCTAATCAGAGGCCTTGCTACTGAATGCAGTTTACTGTCAATACCCAGAACCGATTTGACACGTAAGGGAAAGAGTAGAAAGCATCTAAAAATAAGCAGAGATCTTTAAATAAAGAAGTCTTTCGTTAATTAAAATTTCAATTGTGATTTAAAACAAGAAAACATCGTCACTTATTAGAAATATATATCTCCTCTTCTTTTTATTATAAAGCTAAGACATTAACTTCAAAATTCGTGTCATGTTCTCAAATATACTCGTCAGGTCGAGATTTTCATAGAATTCAATCGAAAGTAGCACTGGTTACCCAGTCAATGAAATCCTAATGTTTCATTATGAAAAAACGGCTTATTTTACCATTGACATACGAAGGAAACTTACTAGCGGCTGTGCAACTAATACCTTTCTATACGTCATAGATGTAAAGTGACAATTATTGTTTTATTTTTTTTGTCAGGAAATTCCGGATTGTACCTTTGCATTCCGTAATTTTGCACTTTTTGGCCCACTTTAAATTATTTCTAACTACCTTTTATAAAGACCACCTCATTTAAGAAAAAAGATTAATACCCCTTTGTATTAGGCACCAAATAATATTTTACAATTGATATCACAGACCTATATTACTACACTGGTGCGTGACAAAGCTTCCATTTTATTACAAAATAAATAATTAAAAAAATAGCTGATTCATTTGAAGCCCTTTTTAGTAATCTTTCGAAATCTACAACTCGCATATATATTTTTTTTTTTAGGATTCGCCTTGTAAAATTAAATTGTGTTCATGCATAGATAGACACGAAAAAAAAAATCACAACGACCAACGGCATATAAAATTTATATTAAAGAACGTGACATAAATAAATATTCGGATATCAACATGTATTAAGTAAGACCGGTTCACTAACATTGACAGTCAAAAAATCAATTCCTCGGATTAGCGATAAGCTTGTAATCACATGTCTTATTGCAAATGTTGAATGTATGTTAGCACACATAGGAACAGAATGGCATAAACCGTGAAAGAGACTCAAGCGCAAAAAGAAACAGCAAATCAATATTTTGGGCGTCCCACTCTATCAGAGAGGGAGGGAGAGAGAAAGAGAGAGATTCAATGATAGACATTAATACATATATTCATGAATGGTCGTTGCTGATTGGTTGTTGCTAGACATTCGTTTGTTTCAGACAAGAGGACGAAGTGTTGCCACACTGGCTTTCATAGTTACTAATGTCTTCGAAAACACTCATGCATCAATACATTGAAAATTATCATGAGTCAAGACGGGTCGAATCGACATTACAGGACTTTTAAATTGGTATTTTGTCTCAGCCAATCATCGAAAAGAGTCATTGATGACTGTACACTGTGGAAAGTAAAGCGCATAGCTTTTACACGAGCACCATTTTCTATGTGCCTATTCAATATCGAACGCTGATTGGCGTCGATTTTTGTGATCTGTGAATCCTATTGATGTACATTAATTCTCTTTATGGCAGAATATTTGGCGAAAATTTCAGAGTTGTTCGATTTTTCATTAATGGCTCTGGAACCCTTGGGATTCGGATTATTGATGGAACGCTCGATCCATCAGAGAGGAACAATAAAACAACAGACGCGTAAAGGAAAACCTAAATATTTTTTTTTCTTGAAGTTTGAATTCGTATCAGACGGGAATCTGTCGGCAGCTACACCGCATAGATGAGTGTGTGAAAATGAATTCTATACAGATCTGAAGTCAGTTTCTAATTGGGATATATGTTCAATTATTTTCGAAAACCACGGATATCAATGAAATTAGTCCGCGTAAAACAACATTGAACGCGTATAGATGCAACAAGTAAAAACTCTGACACGCCTACACAAATAGAAAATTCCCCCATCACACAATTCATACAACACTTGGATATCATATACGCAACGCATACGTATATATCATATAACCGCAAGACGTGCAAACAACCATACAGTAAATAAACGCACAGAAAAAAAAAACTCATATCACTCACGCTACAACGTATAATACACAAACAGACACAAACACAACCCCACACAATTATCTACAAAAAAAAAAAAAGCGCACACTGAGATAACAAACATGGCTTAAAGAAAGAAATATACACACAATTCGAAACTGATACCCATACAATACACTTGCAAACATAACACCACCGACACAGAAAATACAACATATAACCCACTCAGCACGTACATGTTGCTTTAAGTATGATTGATACAATAACTACATTCGGATATGTCTATACAACACGTTAAAATTTCCCTTCTCTGATTCCATGCGCTTATAGCTTAGGGAGTAGCGAGTCCAACTGACACCAAATCGATCGAGTTTCGAACCCAGCTAGAAGCAAGTGGATGTGTCTAGCCACACTGATGAGCTGTGATACATCGAAACGGGCTTGTATGTGGATGACTAATGGTATATATATATATATATATATATATATGGATGACTAATGAATATATATATATATGGATGACTAATGAATATATATATATATATATATATATATATAATATATTAGTCATCCACATACAAGCCTGTTTCGCTGTATCACAGCTCTTCAGTGTGGCTAGACATATCTACTTGCTTCTGGCTGTGATCGAAACTCGGCCGATTTGGTGTCAGTCGGAGTCTCTACTCCCTAAGCCATCGGCGCATGGAGATCAGAGAATGGAAATTTTAACGTCTTTTAAGTAAGCAGTGTATACAGACGCCAGTCACCGAGAGAACTCAATTCATTTCTGAAGAGTCACGCATTATAGCCGAAGTGGAAACTGTTTTTAAAATTTTCTTCTCCAGAGAGCTCAATCATAATGAGAGCATAATATATTAGTCATCCACATACAAGCCCGCTTCGCTGTATCACAGCTCTTCAGTGTGGCTATACATATCCACTTGCTTTTGGCCGAGATCGAAACTCGACCTATATATATATATATATATATATATATACCCGATTCTCATTGTGGTCGGATTTCGATCCCGGTTGAAAGAAAGTGTATATGAATGACTAATATATTATATTCTCATTACCATTGAGCTCTCTAGAGAGGAAAATTTTAAAAACAGTTACCACTTCTGCGATTTACGCGTTACTACTCCCTAAGCCATGGAGTGAGAGATCGGAAATTTTAGCGTTTTATATACACTCCCGATCAAAACTTTAAGACCACTTAAAAATCTTTAAAAATAAATTTTTTTTTTTACGGATAGATTTTAAACTCCTCCCACTTAAGGTTACCAATACTACAATCTAAAAAGTTATGGAAACAAAAAGCTACATTCCAAACATTTTATTTAGAAATTGACATTTTTATAAAATGAGGCGATTTACACATGATCAAAATTATAAGACCAGAGACAAAAATTCTACGAAATTGTACAAAAAGTGTATGAAAAGTGTATGAAAGCATTCATCAACAAAATTTAATAACTCCGCCACTGCTTTTGATGACTTCAAAAATTCTGTCATGCATGCTAGAAATAAGTGTTTCCATTAAGATGCGGGGGATGTTGCTCCAGCTTCTGAAGATGGCTTCACAATGTTCATTTTTTGTTGAATATTGTTTGCCATTTCGATAAACATCTCTTGTCATCCATCCCCAAACATTTTCAATTGGGTTCCAGTCCGGTGAGCATGCAGGATGTGCCAAGAGATGGACCCCATATTCTTGTAGAAAAGTCAAGGTCCGTCTTCCAGCGTGGATTGCAGCATTATCCTGTTGGAATAACCATCCATCCCCACACAAACGATGGCCCTCCGTCATCAAAGATGCTTTTTGTAGCATGCTAACATAACCAGCCGCTTTCTGACGACCCTGCACCACCTGGAGCTCCATCGTCTCTCTGTAAGAAAAGGCACCTCATACCATTATGGACCCTCCACCACGATGACGTGTGGAGAAAATTTCAAGAGGCATGTTTTTCTTATGCCAATATCGTTGGAAGCCATCAGGACCATCTAGATTGAATTTTTTCTCATCAGAAAACAGGACTTCCACTTCTCAACATCCCATGTTTGGTAATCACGACCAAACTTTAAGCAGTCCACCTTGTGACGTGGAAGCAGCCAAGGAATTTGTTTACGCTTTTTATTTACCATGCCTTTTTGTCTTAAGTGTCGTCTGATGGTTACGGGACTGCAATCAGCATCTGTGACTGCCTTAATTTGACTAGAAGAAAGTCCCCCGTCTTTCATAACAAACCGTCTTATTCTCCTACTCAATGCAGGAGAAATTTTGGGGGGGGGCTACCAGAGGATTTTGCTTTTCCATAATTCACACTGTTCTTTAGAAATTTGCAAGTCACAGTTTTACTAAGATTTACCTTAGCTGCGATCGCCCGCTGTGACAAACCTTGCTTATGGAATTCTAGAATTCGAGAACGCTCAGCTTCGGGAAATTTGCTTGCTTTAGGCATGGTAACACCTTTACGCAGTGATTGCTAATCTCTAACTGAACTAAAAACATTGAAATTACCATAGATCTAACAATTTATACCCCTGGTCTTATAATTTTGATCATGTGTAAAAAGCCTCATTTTATAAAAATGTCAATTTCTGAATAAAATGTTTGGAATGTAGCTTTTTGTTTCTATAAACTTTTAGATTGTAGTATTGGTAACCTTAAGTGGGAGGAGTTTAAAATCTATCTGTAAAAAAAAAAATTTTAAGATTTTTAAGTGGTCTTAAAGTTTTGATCGGGAGTGTATATAAAACGCTAAAATTTCCGATCTCTCACTCCATGGCTTAGGGAGTAGAGATTCCGACTTACACCAAATTGTAAGAGTTTGGATCCCGGCTGGAAGCAAGTGGATGTGTCAAGTCACACTGATGAGCTGTGATACAGCAAAACAAGCTTGTATGTGAGTACAACCTGATTGAGCACTCTAGAAGAATGGTAGACTTTGAAAAACAGTAGTTTCTTTGGCATGTACGCATCGCTCATTCAATAATGAATTAGGGCACTCTGGCTATTGGGCGTGCCTAATGATAATATACGCGCAAAAAAGTCTGCCCTCTTCTACTGAGCGCCCATAGCCCAGAAGTAGAATCGCCGACTGACGCCAATTCGGTCGGGTTTCAATCCTGGGTTAAAAGCAATCGGAGTCTCACCGTACTGATGAGCTGTGATACAGCGAAACAGATCCGTCTGCTGATGACTATATATATATGTATTTACACACACTAGCAGTATAGCCCGGCATTGCTCGGTTGTCATGGGAACTTTAAAACTAATCCATGATCCTGGAGCTCAGACACTTTGGACGTTGGCACGAAAGACTAAAAAGCAATAGTTGTTTCCAGTTAAAGCGAAACCGTAGACTGAAAGAAAACTGAATGGATGTAAGTCAAATTTTGATTTCCTCGTATTGATATCAAATTTTCTGCACTATTGTAAGAACTGCAACCTTGAAACTTCTGAATATCGTTTCTTATGTCTTTGTCTATGAGTGTTTGAAATTTGATTAAAATTAGACCACTCCTTCTGTAACCCGATTTTTCGATTATCAAGTCGGTTCAGTCGTTTTGGAGTCTATAGGTAACGCACACACAAAGTTCCATTTATAAATAAGTTATATATATATATATATATATATATATTAATGTGATGGATAAATTGTCGGTATTTATTTAATTTCGTTCATGCGCGTAGTTTTTGATGCACAGAAGAGTAGGGTCAGTTGGGCATCGCCTGTGAGATAAAAAGAGCACTATGACGCAATTCACTACTCCAAAAATGTAAAAACGGCATGAGAAGCCGAAAGCTTCAATACGACCATTTTAGAGTGTTTGTGTATCAATCCGAGTACACTATAGAGGATTCAGATATGTTTAATGGTGATTACGAAGGTACAGACGCTCGAAAAGCTAACTCTGATAAGAAAATGACTCCTTAATTCGTTGGTATGGGTCTCATATTCAACCTAAAGGCCTACACCAAGTGCATTTAGGAAGTTAGTGCTTCTGTTAGTCCAACGGGTGGTTACTAAAAGATCCCATGTCTGGCAACAGGAATCAGCACCATGCCACGCGGGAGAAACCAGTCATGGCCTTCAGACAATTTATGCAGCTACATCACCCCTTTCATTTGGTCACTTAACTCCCCATACCGCTGCCTCCTTAATTATTATGTGTAGAATGCAGTTGAGCAAAAGACAAACAAAATTCCTTGTAGCACCAAAGATGAACTGAAGGCATAGAGTATGGTAGCATTCATTAACTTAAATAAGAAGAGGTGCATGAGATTCCGAACTCGTTTGGAGGCCGTTATTAAAGCCAGTAGCGATTTTATTGAATAAATTTACTTTTTTCTATTTCAAGATATTTTTGGGAAGTCTTCGTAAATATGTCTGTTAAAATGAGATGTCACTTATTTTCACTTTTGTAATTTACTAGCAGTATAGCCCGGCGTTGCTCGGGTGTAATGAAAGCTTTTAAACTAATCCATGGTTCTGGAGCTCAGACTTTTTGGACGTTCACACAAAAGACTAAAATTTTCCAGTTAAAGCGAAAGGGTAGACTGGAAGAAAAATGAATGGATGTAAGTCAAATTTTGATTTCCTGGTATAGATTTATATATAGATATATATATTATCAATTTTCTGCTCTATTATAAGAACTGCAACCTTGAAAAATTCTGAATATCGTTTCTTATGCCTTTGTATATGAGTGTATCAAATTTGATTAAAATCGGACCACTCCTATAACCCGATTTTTCGATTATCGATTTTCGATATTTATCGAGGGGTACCCCGACACAAAACCTAGCTAAAAATACTCGCTGATGCTTATAGTACAACTGTGTAAATTTTCAAGAAAATCGGTTCAGCCGTTTCGGAGTCTATAGGTAACGGATACACACACACAGACATACACACAAAGTTCCATTTATAAATAAGTTTAGATATGACAATTTATCCTGTGTATATTCCGCGGGATGTTTCGCCAAAATTTACATTTTTTTTATAATCGTGTCGCCCCAAGCAAGGCATTTTACTACCACTGTTGTGCAGGGGGTTACATAGGAGGGATATTATAAGGAGTGAGAGGTTGCAGGGGGTGTCGGGAAGAGAGTAGGAGAGGGAAGAGAGTACTGATGAGATTTGGGTGGATTTAGAAAAGCATGAGAGAGAGGATGTAAGTTAGTGAGACAGGAGATGACTAATGACTTTACATTTAAATTCTTGGAGAATCTTAACTGTCAGGAAAGCAAGTATGCGGAAGAGAATTCCACAGGCGGAAAGTGCGGGAAAAGAAAAGAAGCTGATGTAGTAGAATTTGCATTTACAATTTATTGGTTTCAAAGTAAAAGGGTGGGACCTAGTTGCTAATCTTGTGGCTCGAGGAAATTCGTATATAGGGGGTACCAGTGAGTTAAGTTCATCGGAGCAGAGGTACCAGTGAGCTAAGTTCAAAATTTAAAATGTAAATATTCGATTAACTTCATGTTCCAGACAAAAGATTTATGTATCAAAATTCGAACAAGATATTCAAAGGATGTAAATTTTGTAACTGATTTCACAAAGCCTTACAAATGTCCAATACGTGCACCACCTGTGACACGGCACACGTTAAGTCGCTAGTCCAGATGCTGCCAAAAAAAGCTTTAGTTTTCTGGGTAACATTCTCTAGTGATTCCCTGCTTAATTCCCCTATGCTTGTAGAGGGGAATACAAACTGTCCTTTCGCATAGAAAACAAAAATCACAATGTGTTAAGTCAGGTAACATGGTGCTCATTACCACAGAACGTTGCCATTATGACTGGCACACCCGATCCATCTTCCTCGTAGATTCTCAAAGATGTCCCCTCTAAGGCCTAGACAATATCACCTAAGACGTGTGTGGGTGTCTGAAGATATGTACATAGATAGATACATACATACATAAGCCTGTCAAGCGTGCTAACAGGAAATAATTGATCCAGCTATCCATAAAATTTACATGTGATGAACGTGGCTGGGTATATCTCTCTAATTCAGGTTTAGTCAGCCACAAGAAGAGTTAAGAATTCACAAATTACGATCAGTAATAAACAGAACAAATTCCTTTGAAACAAAGAGAAGAGTACTGAACTAGTACACAATATGTGTCCTATATGGCAGTGAATGCTGGACAGTTTTCTCACAGATCAATTGTGATATGTAAATTAATGCAAATCACACATGAAGAAATCGAGACAATAGAAATGTGGTTCTGCAAAATGTTTCTGGAAATTTCATGGACCGAACATGTAACCAACGACAAAGTTTTAGATTTTGGAAACAAAAACATCAAGAAGAGAGAGTTAAAATTTCTGAAACACATAATGAGGAAAATGAGCTCGGGAAATGCGATACTCCCAGGACAGATTAAAGACAGGAGAAACAGCTCTAGCGAACTTAAATAGATGGCTGAACAAGATTTAGGCAAAATATCAAGACAGAGTTTATTGAGCTACGAAAGACAGAAAATTGTATCGATGCCCGATCATCAACGCATAGAAGGGACACGGCATATAGAAAAAAAGCCGCTCCGGTGTCACTCATTGAGTGTAAACCCACAAGCAAGCTGAAGAGACTTTATAAAATAGGCCAATCCCTGTACAAAACATCTTAGTTTGCCATATCTGAAGTAAAGCATAGCAAGTCACTTGTAAACTTCAAGAGCATTGTCGTTATCAAAATTAAAAACTTGTCAACGATGGTCATACTCGTTTAAAGAGTCGACAAAGATAGGATGTGTAGAAGTCAAATAACTTACCTTTCAACATGGTGGTCTTCTTTTGTCTCCCTGTAGGAAGGTGAACATTCAAGAGTGTCAGACTCACCTTCTTGATGTTTCCAACTAGCGTCCAGTTGGCAGACAAAAATAAACAGGGTTGTAACTGAATACATGTCCCTATGTGGCCCAAAGAAAAATGATGGATATTGTGTTGAATATTTATGGAGCTCAATGAACACACTGAAATTATCAGCCAATCACTCCTTACAGAATAGATTTGCTTGTAACAGAATGGAATCTCTCAGGTTATTATTTAAACCACCTTCCAATTTTCCCTGCTGGTCTTTTGTCAATTGGACTCAACTTCTATTCTAGTTGATTACTGGCTGGTTGTTCTATAAGATTCCTATTTATGTAGATATTTTTTTAAAGATGACAAGGCGTCAGTCTTTCGTGCGGTTTTCTTAAAAATTAACATTCACAATCCGTGCTAATACCCGGGTTAGAACTTTGAAACTCGGCACTAGTAGCGAATGCTGAACTGTTATTCACGGCGCAAGAAAATTGTTTATTAATAGTAATGCTAACCGTTTCCTTACAAGGAAACATTTGGCATTTATTGACCAAGCAACTTGTACTGTTTTGACTGAATTTAGTAAATCTTTTTCAAGGCGCCGCTTGTAGGTTACTTTGTGGCCATCCGACACACTAGTGTTAGTTTTGAGCTCAATGGCAGAAGCTTTGTGTCAGACTGAGCTTAGTGTAATTGACTGATTAGTGATAATTTATATTCATTTATTAATAATGGTGCCATATTTTCTAGTCCATATTTAGCGTACTAACAAATTCTTTCTGCTTGATACATATGGACATAATTAGTTTTCCTTCGTTTGTACTTTGAAAGAATTGCTTCGACTATAAATTCGAAACTCATCAGTGTATTTTTTTATTTTATTTAATATATGGACAGTTTTGCAGAGAAAAGTAAACACAATTAAAACTATAAGACTGGATGATATCATATTTGAATAAATCAGATGAAGTAGTTGCACATGGTTTTATTTTTATTTTTTATTCTCATCGGAGGATTGTCAGGTGCCTTTTTTTTAATTTGATTTCTTTCGGCAAGTAATTGTGATATGTAAATTAATGCAAATCATTCAACAGAAACAATTTTATAAAAGTTTAATCAGTTTGAGATACACTATTTATTCATAGACTTGATTGAACAAGCTCTGGTTCACGCCTCAAATCTAACAGCAGGCGTTTCGTGCATCAGTAAACACGCAAATTTGTTATGATAACCAATATATTTTTTTTGTTTACATAAATAGAGAACTGATGTATTAAATGCGTTGTTGGCTCTTTAGTCTGGTGGAAGAAATTTAAGATAATTGTAGAATCATCGTTTTTATGACAGTACATGCAAGCACATTCAGAAACATCTCGCTCGAAAAAATAATGTCCGGTTTTAGAATCAACTTGTATTCCTTAAAAATGTATTTAAACAAAGTTTAAATCAGTCAAAATCGGAATTGAACATCTATATTTCTCTGTTATCGAGTTACAAGTTTATTTATCTCTATACCAAAAAACTCTTTGAATGAAGTTTTAAGGCTTCTTCTTTTGGCATAAATAACGGTTAAGATGCTTGAAAATATTGTAGTCAGTGGTCGAGAGATAAAGTGATGATGTGACAAAGTCTTGTATCCCAGGTTCATGAATTTCTACAGTGTTATCCTGGGAAAATGCAGCCAAGCATTGTCATCAAACAGAATTAGATCTTGCAGATTAACCAGTGTCAGTAACGTTTTGCTTCACTGAATGTGTCTTTTGTCCAGTTACTGACAGTAAACTTCGACACTGATGCCGTGGTTTAATCCCAGTAAGCTGTTATGAATAGTATCAATGGCGGACTACCCGATAATCTCCAATAATCTTATGTTAGTGCAATTTTGATTTTAGAAAGTGTTTGGGTGCTTCGTTATGACTGAGCCATCGAACCGATCGTTTAAGAATGTCCCAAAGCGCTATTTCTCATCACAAGTGAAACTGTTTGACCAAGAAATAAATTATTCGAATTTCGTACTTCAAAACGCTGAAAACTGACCTATCACGTTGAATACACCGGTTCTCGCTCGATCACCGAAGTTAAGCAACGTTGAGCCTGGTCAGTACGTAGATGGGTGACCGCTTTGGAATATCAGGTTCTGTAAGCGTTTAGTGACGGATGTGCGTTGTGGTGCAGTGGATATCGGCTCCGAAAGAGAAATCGGTGAGCCGAGTTCGAATTCCAGTTGAATACCCTGTATTCACTTAAGCACTGGTACCCTTGGGAAGTGTATTAATCCGTCCCTTCCTTCCAGTTATGGGTTAAATAACAAGGGTTAGACTTGGAGACCCTGCCCTTGATACTCGAAAAAAAAAATATTACTAGACACAAAAATTTATATAAACAACAATAAATTGTTGAAAGGTAAAAGGTATTACCAGCAATAAATAAATAAAGTTTAGTTGGCAATAAATGATCCGACGATGTTGATTTGTCATAAAAACAAAACAACCAACCAACCAATCATGTGCAACCCATTTAAAGAGTTTCTTCATCCTGTTAATTTTTTAAAGATGGCCCGATATTATTGAAATTCTAACATTTTTCTGAAACTGATGTGGGATTTGTATTTTGAGGTGTTTCAGATAAACGTCCTACAACGCCTTGATCTTCAAGACTCATATCCAAAATGATGAACTTCAGAAACCAGCACCGCACTCTCTGATCACAAGCGGAGCTTTCACCCCATGCTCTGTTAATGCTGGCAACAGTTTACGAACCCAATAAAACTCTTACAGTTAAATGGAAAATATTAAGAAATGCTAGTACATGTTTACATGAAATATGTTTCCTTTGCTTAAAAAATCCATATAATTAGTTTTCCAAAGGCTAGCTTATTGAACCAACATAATGAAATCATTAATTTTTGTCACCATTGAATTTTTCATACTCTTAAATATATGTAAAATTATCTCATTACTAGCAATATGGCCCGGCGTTGCTCGGGTGTAATGAAAGCTTTAAAACTAATCCATAGCCCTTGAGCTCAAACTCTTTGGACGTTGGCACGAAAGACTAAAAAGCAATAATTGTTTCCAGTTAAAGCGAAATCGTAGACTGAAAGAAAAATGAGTGGATGTAAGTCAAGTTTTGATTTCCTGGTATCGATATCAAATCAGTTTTTTTCGTCGTAAACTGAATTTTGATGTCTAAATAAGTCCTCTGAGTAAATGGTATCATAGCTGAGACTAAGAACTACAATTATACCTACTTAGAGCCAAACCCGAATCAAAAACTAAAATAAAAGGGCTGAAAAACTGATTTTGATCAGACCCGTTAGGATATCAGGGTATCGATTTCCAATATCGGAGTCAAATAAGACATCCAAGGATAGAACTGCAACCTTGAAACTTCTCAATATCATTTCTTATGTCTTTGTCTATGAGTGTATCAAATTTGATTAAAATCAGACCAATCCTTCTATAACCCGATTTTTTCGATTATCGATATGTATCGGGTGTACCTCGACACAAAACCTAGCTAAGCACACTCGCAGACGCTTATAGTACAGCTGTGTAAATTTTCCAGAAAATCGGTTCAGCCGTTTCGGAGTCTGTAGGAAATGGACAGACACACAGACAAATACACGAAGTTCTATTTATAAATAAGTTTAGATAGATACATTTTTCTAAGCCTTTTAGTCGTCATAATGGAGTTTTTCAAAACAGAACGACGAGAGGGAAAGCTTTTATTTAAGGAATACGGCTATATTGTTGAGAAAACTAGAGAATCTAAAAGTTACTGGAATTGCAAACAACACAAACGACGCAACAAATGAGTGACAACAATAGATGATGTTATTCAGCAGCATGCAGACACACAAAGTTCCATTTATAAATAAGTTTAGATATTTCCTATTTGTTCTTATCTATAAAATTTACTCCCATTTTTTAATTATATGCCTTTAAATTTAACTTGTTTAACTAATATTTTGTCTTCTTTTATCTAGTACTTATGTTTTTAAAACTTCATTTATTTTCTCATCTATTTAGATTTGTTTTATATTAACAAAACACTTAGGAATTTTTATTTTTTATTTTTTTATATTATTAATATCCCTTTTTAAAAATACTTTTTCCAACTTTTCTAATTTTATATTCTATGCTACTGTCTTATTTCCGGTTCAGACTTTTGACATGTCTAGTCGTCTTTGGCAAAACATTGATACATTTTGTGTATGATCTCATCCAATTCTTTTAAAATGTAATAACCTCCTATCTTACTTTATTCATTTCATTTGATGACCTTTTATTTTAAATTAAGTTTTCTGTTCTCTCTCTCTCTCATATATATATATAACCAAGTAAATTAACCAGATTTCATGTCTCATGATCGCATATTAAACACCGAAACTGTATAAAGTTGTTGTATGCTATAATAATAATAATATATATATATATATTTCTCTGGGGTTATTTTGTTGTTTTCTTTTTCCTTATGCCTTTATGTAACGCGGATGTGTGTTGTGGTGCAGTGGATATCGGCTCGTAATGAGAAATCGGGGAACCGAGTTCGAATTCCAGTTGAATCCGTTGCATTCACTTACGCCCAAATACCCTTGAGAAAGGTATTAATCCGTCTCTTCCCTCTAGTTATGGATCAAATAGCGGGACAAATTGGGTTCTATGGCCTTGGCTGGCAACCAATCTACCGCCGAAAGCAATGGCAACCTACTGCGGGATAATCTTCTGCCCAGTCAGTCATGTCTCTTTCGAGACATGATCGCCCAAGCGTGTTTCACGTATGGCACTTAACTGACTGACTTAGAATCGACTTGTTTAGTTGAATAAATACGGTGATTCAATCTTGTTTTAGTCCCTAAATGTTACACGTCTAAAATGCAAATGTACAAGGTCGCAGCAGATTTGGAACTATATTGCTAAGTTTTGGTTAGCATTCGTAGGCAAACCTGTAAGGCATTGCTACAACTAGAAATGCTTCCAAGTATTAAGAGTTGTGAAGTTAAATATATTATACACAAGCAATGCAACGCGATGTTATATAAACGTTCGTTTTTCGAGGGCCGGTGTGAGTGAAGTCTCTCACATTCTTGCGAAAAGAAGATTGAACTTTTGAAGCACATTCATAAAAACCACATATTCTCCACGACCGAGTCCAGATATGAATCAATTATTTTTACTATGAAAAATTTTATCTCGTATTCTTTACGGATATCGCTAACATTAAAATATCTTGCTCTTAGCAACAACAACCAGTTACAATTCTACGCGAGGGGGGTGAAGAAGCCTCACCCCAAAATTTTCACTGGCCTTTTGGTTGCCCCCCGCTTTTATAAGCTTAAAGAATTTATGAAACTGATCGGTCTCTGATTTTGATAAGATTTGATCTTCAGCACTTTTCCCTTTGATATTTTGGAAAAGAAAACGCAGAGCAGACAAATCACACTGTTCTGCTAGTATTGACGTTAGTGTTAACTTTGATTTAAAAAAAATAAACCTCTCTTGTGTTTCAACAACTTGAAAGTGAAAAAGAGGGCAAGAATAGAATATAACATCACTGCTATGACTGTAAAGTTATTCATTTAATTTGGTAAAGTAACATTCTTATACTCAATCTCATTCCTCCTAAAAAAAAAATTTAAAAAAAAAAATCTCGGCCCTTAAGTGTCATAAATCTACCACTTTCAGAGGTCCACAATCGCCATTGTCAACAACTTCAAAATCGTTGTTGCTATTACTTCTTCACTTCGGGAAATGCTATATGATATCCACTGCACCACAACGCACATCCGTCACTAAACGCTTACAGAACCTGGTATTCTAAAGCGGTCACCCATCTAAGTACTGACCAGGCTCAACGTTGCTTAACTTCGGTGATCGAGCGAGAACCGGTGTATTCAACGTGATAGGCAGTAAGCCCGGTTTCACATGAAGTCAGTTTTCAATGTTTTGAAGTACGAAATTCGAATAAATTATTTCTTGGTCAAACAGTTCGACTTGTGATGAGAAATAGTGCTTTGGGACATTCTTAAACGTTTCGATTCGATGGCTCAGTCATGACGAAGCGCCCAAACATAAGATTATGGAGATTATCGGGTAATCCGCCATTGGCATTATTCATAACAGCTTACTGGGATTAATGAAATTGACATTACATAACAATTCAGCACTATTTTCTGTATACTAACAAGTCTTTACTGTTTCATAATATTTTGTTTACGTTTTCAAAGACATATTTGGCTATTTCAATAGAAACAAAAAGGATGTGCGTTGTGGTACAGTGGAACGAGAAACCGGGGAGCCGAGTTCGAATTCCAGTTGAATCCATTGTCTTCACTTACGCGCAAATACCCTTGGGAAAGGTATTAATCCGTCTCTTCATTCCAGTTATTGGTTAAATAGCAGGACAGATTGGGTTATATAGCCTTGGCTGGCAACCAGTCTACCGCAGAAAGCAATGGCAACCTACTGCGGGATAATCTTCTGCCCGGTCAGTCATGCCTCTTTCGAGACATGATCGCCCAAGCGTGTATCACGTATGGCACTTAACTGACTGACACTTATCAGAAAAAGATAGATAAGTTAGATAATGAGGAAAGAGGACGTGAAAAATTTGATACTCACAGGACAGATTGAAGGCAAGAGGGAAACAAGGTATAAACTACCTAATAAGCTTGAGTAAATTGATAATGGAACACAGTTTAGAGGCGATAAGAAAACGATAGAATTTATTAAGTGCTACAAAGGACAGGAAATTGTAAAGTTTTGATC
The DNA here is from genome assembly GCA_037127315.1 of Ascarosepion bandense. NCBI lineage: Eukaryota > Metazoa > Mollusca > Cephalopoda > Sepiida > Sepiidae > Ascarosepion > Ascarosepion bandense. The sequence goes on from JBBBDQ010000835.1 coordinate 2,812,635, forward strand.
GCCAACGTTCTAAATAGGCATGTCACACAGATGAAGAAAGGCACATTGTAATCCTTATTGTGAACAGCTGTATACAAAGAAAATCAAAGGCACCATGACAGATTATTTTTTTTGCACTCAAGCACATTGCAAAACTTCTATCTAGTTCTTTTATTGGAAATCAGAAAAGTACTTAAAATAAGGTTTTAATGATTTCAGAAAAAAAGCTTTACTAAAACGAAAACGACTTTTTAATATTTTATTTTTCGTCATTGGTCAATATTGACACTTTGCGATTCGAGCAATCCCAAGGAAATTATAAAGATTTTCTTTTTCTTATTCACCCACAAACTTAGCGAGAGTTGCAGTAAGTGAAATGTTTATCTATTGATAGCAGTTAGTATCGAATTGACATCCATTTAATATTTGGCTTTTATGGTTTCATTCACTGTTCATTTAAGCGTATTGAACGGAAGGTTATCTCCAGCAAAATGATCAATCGTTGATAAAAGGCATCCAGACGAGAAAATGAATTAAGATTTGGAGAAACGATTCATGATTTTGCTTCCAAATGTATTCAGCCTTCAGACTAATAGATATTTCGATTCCAGGAAGAAGTTTTCGGATGACTGTTATCTCACAGGCGAACCGTTGCGAGACTTTTACTGTTCGATTGTATTTTTTCACAGAAAGTGCTCAGTCGAGAAAGATTCCTTAGTTACTGCAGTTCTAACATTCACGGCATTGCAGCGAACCACCATCATTCCCTCATTATTCCATTACTACGAAGTTCGTTCCATTCAAGTAGCTTCTTCCCGCGAATCAGTACTTTGTGGAACAGACTACCAAGGGGATGTTTTCGTGATACCTAAACTTAACCCGGATATGAGTTGTGGCGCAGTGGATATTGACTTGGAACGAGAAATCGAAGAGCCGAATTCGAATTCCAGTCAAAATCGCTGTATTCACTTACGCGCAAATACCCTTGAGAAAGGTGCTAATCTGTCTTCCCTCCAGCTATGGGTAAAAAAACAGGACAGATTGGGTTCTATAGCCTACGTGGCAACAAGTCTACTGCAGAGAAAAATGGCAACCTACTGCAGGAAAATCTTCTGCCCAAGCATTCATGATTCAAAGAGACATGATCGACCAAGCGTTTATCACGTATGGCACTTAATTGACTGAATCTTAACATGTTTAAGTCTAGGGCTAATCGTTATTTTTCCATGATGTCAACTTAAACTGTACCTAATACACAGTAACGCTCTTTTTTGAGTGACACACGAGCCTTGTAGAGGTTGAACCCTCACTAATAAATAAACAAACGAACACGATTTTTTAAAATTTGTACCGGAAGCGGAAATTCATAATTCAAAAAAGAATGTAAGTATGAGTTATTATTCAAAGATTAATTCCTTGATTTTGCCTCCTAATATTTGCGGAAATCGTCATGTATCTAGTACGGAAGACAAGAATGAGATCAATCTAGTTGGCATTAGCGCTCTGAAGAACTTCAATTCTGGACTTTAAAAGACCATTGTCTTTTAAAGCTGTATGCTGGATGCTAAGCTGTTGCTTAAATTGCTGATTTTGATGAGATTTGCTGATTAAGTTTCACGCAAGACAGTTTTAGGACAATATGCTTCTCATTTCCAGAATGAAGTGATGGGGTGGTCAATATGAACTAAAAATAACTTTCTTCACTGCTTGCAAATTCGCGAAACAGCGGGAAAATATTTATTAACCAATAAAAAGCGAGGAATTTGCAGAAAACAACAAATTGAAGTTTCAGTGACCCGTGTCCTGTTTCTTTCACCCCAAAATGAGTGTGCGTTGAGAGCTCACCACGTGATCCGTGTTGGTTATTTGTTTACAAAGAAAGAGAAAGAAAGAGAAAGAGAAAGAAGAGAAAGAGAAAGAAGAGAAAGAGAAAGAAGAGAAAGAAGAGAAAGAGAAAGAAGAGAAAGAGAAAGAAGAGAAAGAGAAAGAAGAAGAAAGAGAAAGAAGAGAAAGAGAAAGAAGAGAAAGAAAGAAAGAAGAAGAAAGAGAAAGAAGAAGAAAGAGAAAGAAGAAAGAAAGAAAGAAAGAAGAGAAAGAAAGAAAGAAGAGAAAGAGAAAGAAGAGAAAGAGAAAGAAAGAAAAGAAAGAAAAGAAAGAAAGAAAAGAAAGAAAGAAAGAAAAGAAAGAAAAGAAAGAAAAGAAAAGAAAGAAAGAAAAGAAAAAGAAAGAAAAGAAAAAGAAAGCCGAGAGCGCTCAAGTCCAGCATAATGAAACCGAAATCGTCGACCGCCGATTTGGCACGACTGTCTCGGCGACTCGTATTCGCACCCTCTTTCTCTCTCGTGCTGTTTTCTTTACTTCCCCTTCACCTAATCGACGTCAACACGAAAGAAAGAGAGGAACATTACTACTACTTTGTTGATACACTCAGAGAAACCATCGACTTAACTTTTAATATACAAATCAAATTTAGCTAATACAAACGAACTAAGTACTACACTTTCTTAGAACACTTTCACAATAATTTCATATATACAATTTGCTGTTCGATAAATAAATTTGTATTTGTTTATACAAACAGTTTATATTCTTCCAACCTTCGGATAATCTTCAATTGTGAAGACTTTTTTTTAAATAATCATATCGCCCCAAGCAAGGCAGTTTACTGCCACTAGTGGGGTTACATAGGATGAAAGTTATGAGATAGGGGGTGTCAGGAAGTGGGTAAGAGAAGGATGAGAATACTGATGAGAGTGGAGTGGACGAAGAAAGGAGCATGAGAGAAAGGATGCGGGTTAGTGAGATAGGAAATGACTATTGACTTTACATTAAAATTCTGGGAGATTGTCGGGGAAGCAAGTCAACGGAAGGGAATTCCACAGGCGGGAAGTGTGAGAAAAGAATCTGTTGGAGTAGAATTTGCTTTAACTTTTTGTTGGTTTAACAGTAAAAGGGTTGGGCTTAGTTGCTAATCTTGAGGCTCGAGCAAATTCATACATAGGGGGCACCAGAAAGCTAAGTTCATTGGAACAGAAGCCGTGAAAATATTTGTAGAAGACTTCGGTTGTGTTTGACAACGCCAATTTGATAAACATAATCAAAATCTCCATAGGTATTTGTCCTTAACTGTTCTTTAAAGTAATGTCGAACATCTTGTTTATGTCGACATTTTGTTTACGTCTTTATTTTGTCTTCGAGTTACAGGTGCTGAAATCCAACATGCACGTTAATAAGTTTATCATTCAACCGTGCATTGAATATTGCTGCCATACCAGGTCTGGTGCTTCTGATTTTTTATAAAATCCAAAGAGTCTGTGGTGATACGGAGCAAAAGCGATGGACCGGATGTTTGCACCCTCACAACCAAAAAGCAAATGACCAAAAATCGTCGGTGCGCATCCGGGTTAGCGTAGATGTTCCGATTAAAAACTAAAAATTAATTAAATATTAAATTTCCAGTTCGCGAGCCTACGCGAATTTTATTTATCGGCCAATGGGAAGCCCAGAATCAAATACAAGTGTGAATTCCCAAATGATCTGCTGCGATCCAAAAAGTCGAAATAAAAAGCCAATACAGAAAGCATCGCCAGAGAGACCGACGCAGGCCGACACACACATGGACTGACTCGAGAGAGAGGAGTGTAATCAGTATCCCCCCTGACATACGTCAAGCGGCGTGCTATCCTAGCCTCTCTTCCATCTCCTCTTATCTTTCGCTGTCTCAAAACTACTTACTGACCTAAGGAGCGAATATATCAAAGACATTCCTTACTCACAACGCTCCCACATTCCTAATCATTAATTCTCTTTTCAGCAGTTTATTGCCATGAGCCTTTTAACGTCCGTTGTACTCATATTCAAAGGATTACTTTAATTGTAAAAACCTTAATTGATATGTGTATATAAAATGTTATTTATCAACTCACTTTTCTTGATTTGTAATGACTTATAGTGGGCTATCTACAACGAGGCCAAATTCCGTTAATCTGCAACAATATACAACTACTCTTCACTATAAACTGGGAAATAATGGATAACCCATTATAAGTCGTTAACGTTATCAGCTCTTAATTGGCAACTGAACCTCAGACACTTTCTCACCGGCGTAACTTACCCTACCTCTGTCCTTTCTATAAGTAATTTCATGGCACATGTTCGGATGAGCTTTCTTCTTTGGTATTTCGATCGCATGAATTTATCTGTAGAATAAAGTTTGCAATTCGGTCTCATCATTTTACTGTTGAAATAGCTAGATGCAACCGTATGTTGTGTTCTAATAGCCTGTTTTCTTGCAATTTCTTTCGGCTTCTTGCGTCTGTTACCCACTATCTTCTAATATTCAAAGTGCGACATCAATCACCATCTTCGGTCTTTTTTGTTTTGACCCTGTTCTTTTAGAATCGTCTCTCCTCGCTAACGTTTTCTCATTTTCTTTCATCCTCAATGATCCCTTGCGTTTTAGGAGCACTATCTCCTTGCTTGGGATGAAACGATGGATGGTTGATTTCGTTTAGCGGCAGATCAATCTCGACGAGTTATTTAATGACGAAATCTCAATATTTTGCACGTAATTTTTATGCTTTCAACAATAGATATTTTGTACCTAACTTTATACCTATAGGACAAAAGTATCTTAATTTTTTTTAAAGATATATAGTTTGTAGATCATAAAATGTATTTATATATATATATATATATATATATATATTTTAGTACTGCATTTTTCTTTTTGCAATAAAAATGTATTGTTGGTTATATTATTATAAAAAAAATAAACAGTAATACTTTGGACCCTAACAGTTGGTACCACTCTGGTTCAGGGAGGACCTGGAAATAACAGTTAAAAGATAGTTCCACGCTTCTCGAAATCTCCGATTTTCCGATCAGAGGTTTTACTGCCGGATGCAGTTTACGATGGAAAAAATATAGTCGACCACCGAGATAATCTTTCAAAATAAGTTGTGCTTTTATTAATAGTATGTTAATTTTGATTCATGCATTAATGATACATTCTCAGTCATTTCCATTTAACCAAGTCCTTAACCCTCTAGGGCCATTCGTATCATATTTGATACAGTATGAAAACAAGCCTTGAAAGAAATATTTTCCTGAAAAATTTTTTAAGAGAAATATTTTATAAATTTCAAATGAAAGCAGTACTGACTGCTAAGTCAATGAATACCAAATGTTTCCTTATAGGGAAATACCAAATGTTTCCTTATAGGGAAATACCAAATGTTTCCTTATAGGGAAATACCAAATGTTTCCTTATAGGGAAATACTGTATCAAATATGATACGAATGGCCCTAGAGGGTTAATTCGACGCGAATATATATGGTATTTCAACTTTGGTAAATTCTTTTTCCTGTATTTGTCAGGAACAAAGCAAAAAGTGATATTCTAAAGTCTACATAATCACACACATCTCTGATCTGGGATTTTCATAAATATTTCATAGGAATTTATTTCCCTTACTTTGATATTCGACTGGTTGCTTTACTGTTCAAACATTAAACGTTAGCATAAAATAACTAAATTAATCCATTGTATCAGACATTATGGCGGAGACAATGGCGACAATTGAACAGCATATCGACGATTACATAATGGTTAGAGTAAGCAAACAAAATCTCTAGTAGAAAATACAATTTAAATATTTTCTCCAACGTTACTTAGACCTAAACCGTTTTTCATCTGTCGTATTTGGTAATAAATTAGAGAGAGATGGAGACATGTTGCGAACTCTCCTGGGATTTGCAGACACCGGCATGTCTCCTGTCTAGAAATGACCGGAGTCTGTCTAAACTGGAACTGATACAAATCGTTCTAGTCTAGCTTTATTGATTATAAGATTCAAGTTCTTAATTGAATGTAATCATTTTGTCACGTAATCGAAAGGTCAGTAAACATATTTTTCATGCCAAATCATTGGCCAACGTTAACTGATATCAGAGCCAATAACAATTATTGATTTTTTGTACAAATTAATTTGATTTCGTCTATGAATAGATATATAAAGTCGGCCGCTTCTGTCTCAATTTTTGTTTTCATTAACAAATTCGATTTAAGCAGACATATACTAGGTTTATTCTTGTCCGGCATAAAGACACATGGAAGTTTCAAGAGATAGAGAAAGATTGTGTACCTCCAACATTCCATGTGAGTAAGGTTTGCTTCCTTTGATTATTTGTAGTCAACATCTTATCTTTCATCTCAGAAATAACATTATTTGGAAAAGATATAACATGAAATTATATTCTGAGTAAGTCTCCTGTAGACGGATAGAAACTATGTTCACAAAAGGAAAAGGGGTGTAAATATAAAAAAAAAGGACGTATCATTTTACTTTATGTAGGCAAATTATACAACGAGGCGATCCCAAGAAAACTGAAAGAAGTCCTACCAGGATTTTTGTGGGCACAATCTTAACGTTAAAAATGTCTAACTTACACGAGCACTATTGCCCTTATCTTCGGTCGTTGTACACTCCGGTCTTCAAGTATATGCCGATCTGCCCGAGTAAGCTTCAGAGAATTTCAAACTGAACCATTTATTTAATGTAGCGGGTAGGTTGTCATCGTTCCTCTGCCTACGTCTAGGGATATCACGTTAAGTTCTTACTATAGTACTGTTCAGTTATGGCTTCTTGCTTTCATGTCAACTACGATCTTCAAACGTTTAAATGAAAGATTAATCATTATCTTTTGTCTTCCAGGATCCTGCACTTTTTTTAAAAAGTTTTTCACTGACATTATTGTCTTGCATACAGTGAAATTATATATATAATTCCAGGTGAAGAGGACTCATTGTGTTTTTTTTATTTTGAGTGTTCAGGCATTTTTTTTTTTTTTTTTTTTTTTAATCATATTACCCCGAGCAAGGCGGTAACGCCACTGATGTGCACGGAGCTACATAAAAGTGAAAAGACTGAAAAAAAAAAAAAAAAAAAAAAAAGCCGGAAACCACATCCTAAACAGGGAACAAGGGATAAGCCTCTACCCCTGTTCAATAGACATGGGTGGAGTATGAACCGGGCGATAGTTCAGTCTATCTACTCCAATTTAAAAAAAATAAAAAATAAATAAAAAAGAGAAAAAAAAATTTTTTATTATAAACAGTGCTCAATAAAATGAGTATTATAGAGCTTGATATAATAATATAGTTATGTATCAATTGTACATTGCGACACAGAAATTTCTATGTTTAGAGATAGATTCTCATCATCAGGCAACGTTGATGTTAGTTGTACAGATGATTTACAATGTAAATCATCTGCAAATGGTTCATAGATATATGACCAGCAATTTTAGTTTATCTAATTGTTTTGGGAAAACATACTTATTCCTCAGATAATGGATTCTACCTCCTATATTAATAAGAGTTAACAGGAAGTTCTTGAAAAGTTCATAGGAGTTCTTTAGACTTCTATTGGAGTTCAGTAGAACTACTAGGCAGTTGATATTAGTCTGCAGTTAGCCGAATACTAAGGAGTCAGCTTTCAGTGGAAGATTACCTAGTTACTAACATTTTGGGTACGTTAAGTCGATTAGCAACCGACATAGCATGATTATAACGTTCAGTGCGAGAACTATTCCACAACACTAGTACAGCCATTTTCTAGGGTAGCTAGCTAATTCCTGTTGCAGCCATCTACACAGGTACGTTTGTGTTTATTCAGCACACACATAGCCCATCTTTGGATTATATATATATATATATATATATATATATATATATGTGTGTGTGTGTATGTATGTGTACCCAGAAAGAAAATGTTCAGAACGCTCATCGAGGCAGATGTCATTCTTTTAGTCTTGCTTTATGCTTTATTTCCTTTATGTTATTGATTTTTCTTTGGCTTTATTAGTTGTCAGCCTTTCTTTATGACATACTAGCAGTATAGCCCGGCGTTGCTCGGGTATAATGAAAGCTTTAATACTAATCCCTGCTCCTGGAGCTCAAACTCAGCCTAAAGAATATTTGTGTGAAGTTTAGTGAGAATCGGATAAAAATTGTTGATTTGTATAAAGGACATACAGACAGATAAACAGACACACACACAAACATCTTGCCTTTTATATATATATATATATATATATATATATTATTATCGATTTCTGCTCTATTGTAAGAACTGTAACCTTGAAACTTCTGAATATCGTTTCTTATGTTTTTGTCTTTGAGTGTATCAAATTTGATTAAAATCGGACCACTCCTATAACACGATTTTTTGATTATCGATATTTATCGGAAGTACCTCGATACAAAACCTAGCTAAGAACACTCGCAGACGCTTATAGTACAACTGTGTAAATTTTCAAGAAGTTCGGTTCAGCCGTTTCGGAGTCTCTAGGTAACGGGGACACACACAAAGTTCCATTTATAAATAAGCTTAGATTTAGATTTTATCTTAGGTTTACCAATGCTTGAAATTTCGTGTACATATGTGCACTGATTGATAGATATATAGAGGGCAGCTTTTGTTTATCTTGCACAGCTATTTGCTAGGACAGCTAGCCAATTCCTGCTGCAGACATTTACTCAGGCACCTTTGTGTTTGTTCAACACCCACACAGCCTATTTGTGGATTATCCTGTAATTATTCTGAGCGGACCTTAGTTACAGTTTCTGGAAGTGAGTGCATAAGCTGTCATAATCAGCAGCTTGAACAAGGACAGTACAAACAAAATATTAATCATGATTACTTGAGACTTTCTGCTAAAACAATAATCGACGACTGCTAGATAGATTCGTCTACGTATATCACAAGGATTTATTTAATGCGAGGTATGATTTTTCAGTCTCTGTCTAACAATGTCACATGCTGTGATCGTCTCTCCAAAGTGATAAGATCATGCTATTGAGAAATCGAAAAATGTGACACTCGAACAATAGTCACACGGTCGGAAAGCGAACTTTCAAACTATTCAGTCATGCACCGGTATATAGCTATAAGCAGAGTAGACCCAGATTTAAAGACGAAATGGTGACAGTGTTTGATAACTGAACGTAATACTCAGGCCATTTGAGGAGGACATTAGCTCGATTATTTATATAGGTTAGTCGTTGGTGTATTACGTGTAGAGAGTGAGTTATTTTAAGATTTATTGGACACTAGCAGTATAGCCCGGCGTTGCTCGGGTGTAATGAAAGCTTTTAAAAAATCCATTGTCCTGGAGCTCAGACTCTTTGGACGTTGGCACGAAAGACTAAAAAGCAATAGTTGTTTCCAGTTAAAGCGAAACCGTAGACTGAAAGAAAAAATGAATGGATGTAAGTCAAATTTTGATTTCCTGGTATCGATATCAAATAAGTTTTTTCGTCGTAAACTGAATTTTGAAGACTAAATAAGTCCCCTGAGTAAATGGTATAATGGCTGAGACTAAGAACTACAATTATACCTATTTAGAGCCAAACCCGAAGCAAAAACTAAAATAAATGGGCTGAAAAAATAGACATACAGGCAGATAAACAGACACACACAAACATCTTGCTTTTTATTTATATATATATATATATATATATATATATAATCGATTTCGACACTATTGTAAGAGCTGCAACCTTGAAACTTCTGAATATCGTTTCTTATGTCTTTTTCTATGAGTGTATCAAATTTGATTAAAATCGGACCACCCCTTCTATAACTCGATTTTCTCGATTATCGATTTTTGATATTTATCGGGGGTACCTCAACACAAAACCTAGGTAAGAACACTCGCAGAAGCTAATAGTACAACTCTGTAAATTTTCAAGAAAATCGGTTCAGTTTAGATTTAGATATTCTAAAAATACTTTTGTTCAGAACTATTTATGCGCTAAAAGGCAGTTATTTTATTGTATGTGGCTGTTTTGTCAACATTTGAATTATTTTTCTTTATTATTA